>CM076580.1:1757257617-1757688313 GCA_034641835.2 Pinus albicaulis
ATGTGTCTATGAATCCATTTGTAGTGTTAAAATTTAGAGACAAAGGGGACAAAGGGGTCTTTGAATTTACAGTCTTAAAATTATGAATACCCTTTTGTCTCTAAATTTTAACACTGCAGATGGATTCATCTACAATTAACATAATTTCATGTATTATCTACCAACTTTACACTAATGCCTTCATTATAATTTTAGTAAAGGTAATATTTAGATAGTCAAATTAATATTTATATTTATATTTAATATTTGTCCATAAAGTTTAATTTTTAAACTTCATTGATTTATGCTAGAAGTGTGAGTTGTTTTAAATCTAAGGTTAAATATTCATATTTACATTTAATAAATAGATAAATATAACATTTCTTATGTTAAATGTGTGAGTTCATTTAAATCTAGTATTAAATCATAATATTTACAATTGATAAATACTAAATAGATAAACCTAAAATATATATTTATAGACCTATTTAGTAAATAGGTATGAAAATTTATTAATTTAAGTATGAACCCTAGATGTCCTATGTTGTAATTCAAATACTTGTTCAAAAAGATTGATCATGGGAAGATTCAAATATGACCCAAGCACCTTATGATCCTTCCTTGACCATGGTTAAGGTCCCAAGGGCCATACATGTTTCAAAAAACCTCATAATGATATTGAGGCCAAAATTAGAGGCCCCAAGTCCCAACTATGGCACAAAAAATCTTCAAATAGCATCCTTAACACACTTGAAGAATAAATATATCTTAGATAGGATATTTGTGGTGATTTGAGGCCCTATTCATGTCCATTAAACTAGAAATTTTGTTTAAGGACTAAGGATCTTTTTTTTCTTCCCGTCCATAATAGAAGCCATTAAACCCATTCTTATTATACAATATTACATAATAATTGTGCCCATATTACCATTCTCACATTTTATTAATGAACTTGTTTTGAAATCCTTAACCAAGATATAAACCCTAACTCCCTCTATGATATGGAAAACATCATAATGGAATCATCCTATATGGAGCCTAAAATCTCCCAAAGAAGATTTATATTTTACTTTATGGTCTTTTTAATTGCGTCCAAAAGTCCATTGTGATTCCATGATTCCATTTGTAAGGGACTGAACAAAAATGTTACTCGACGGGATTCCTGAAATAGGCGATTGTGCTTGAATTTATATTGGTATTTATGGTCTTTTTATATTGTCATGAAATCAAAATCCTTGTGATTCCATTTTTCAGAGAAAAAACAATAGTGTTGCTTAGCGCAATGGATTCCGGAAGCAAGAAATCATGGTTGAAGTTGCCTCCTAGAATGTATCTAAGTTCCTTGCACTTAGAAACAACAGTGAGCTTTCCTGGCCTCTCGAGAGAAAATTCCAGTCCCAGAACCCCCTCCCCCACTCGCACAACAACGTACAGTGATAGGTTCATTCCCAGCAGAATAGGATCCGGGCTCAATGGATTTGCCCTCATTGAAAATAGCCTCAGCCTTTTCCTTCGCCCACTTGCTCTGCTGACGAGGGCCGTGATGATGTATCTTCATCCTTTATGTGTGCACACTCCAAATTTATGAGAAACGACATCTTTGTGGATGATATTGTTGGTCCAGCCACTCCTGCCACTTGAGAGAAGTCCACAGAAATCTATGGCGGTCTCAGGGATTCGATCAAGTCACCTATGAGTCCGATCGAGAATATTTTCACATTTAAGAATGACCATGGGGGAACAATCCTGGTTTTCCTTACTCTGCTTCTCCTATTGGAAGTGAGGGGATTTTCTCATCTAATGCCAGAATGACATGCAAGTCGACTTGGAAGATCAATCACTCCCCTTACAAGGTAGGCTTCTTATGTCTTTTTTTGATGTATGATTTTCTTAGATCTATTGTAATCTTCTAAAGAAAATAAATTGATCTATGTCAACAGTTTTCAGCTTTTGATTATTAGAAGCATAATTTCCTTGGGTTGAACACAGGGAAAATATTATAACCAAACAAGAGAAAAATCCATTTTTCCTTTCTAGGATTTTTATCAGAAAGAAGGTTAGGTGTATTTTAAAGGAAAACAATAACCACCATACAGTGAGCATTGCCATGTTGTCTATTAAATGGGAATAATGTGATATTTAAGAGATAGGGTGAAAAAGGAAATAAGCTGATGACTCACTACGTGGTGATTGTTATTTTCCATGCTTTAAAAGCCTCTATGATATGTATATACAAGCTAATGAGATTTTATTGTTCTTCCTCTCTTATTGTGAAGGTGATTTGGAGAGAGCTTGAGTCACTCAGATTTCTATGAGCAACACTGTAATGCAAGTCGGTGGATTGTAATGATTAAAATTTCCTAAAATGGTTGGTGCAAATCACGGTGACATGTGGTAGAAATAAATTTGAGCTTTGAACTTCACGAAGTTAAAAAAATGACCTTAGCTCTTTACCACTTCTAACTTTGATTGAGATTTGGATTTGATTACAAGCTTGTTTTTGTTGACTGTGTTGGCTAATTTTTTTACATGTATAGGCTATAACATTTGGTATTAGAGTATATTTACCATCTTGGATTGATTTCACATCCAATGGTTAGTAGGGTATTTACCTTGGTGGAGATAGTGTCCACTGTAATATATTCATACATTGTAGGTTGGAAATTTTTGTCCTATGGCATCAGCCTGGGAGATACTCTTTCCATTCAATAGTGAAAAATGCATTCCATTTTTATGTAATAAAAGGAATTCCCATTTTCCCACTTGTTCATGGTAGTGCTTTTATAGTCAATGAGATCTGCATATATTTACCAAGCCATCCTAGAGGCTAGACTAGGGTCTAATGCAGAAGATTGTAGTGTGTGCATTAAACCTAGGCCCTCTCAACTGAAAAATCACATTCAACAATTTGGAGAAGAGATTTCTATCTTACTAGCTTAAAAAATGCATAACCCTATTTCTTAACAACTTATATCTAGACAATGATTGGGATTTGATTTGATTACAAGCTTGTTTTTGTTAACTATGCTAGCTAAAATTTTACCTGAATAGGGCTATACACATGTTCAGTTTGTATCCAACTATAACATATGGTAGTAAAATAGATTTCCCAACTTGGATCGATAGCGAATCCAATAGTCAACAATGTCTTTACCTTAGTGGAGATAGTGCCTATCGTAGGATATGCGTACATAGCAAGTTGGATGATTTCCTACTATGGAGCTATTTGGGAGATCTCTTTGATTTAAATTGTGAAAAGTTCTTTCCATTTTGATATGATAAAAGGAATGTCTATTTTAATACTTGATCATGGTAGTGATTTTATATCAAATCATATCTACAGTTAGTAGAACATAGACTAATGAAGAAGAGTGTAGAGTGTGAATTTCAATCTAGGTCCTCTCAACTGAAAATCACATTCAAATATCTAGAGAAGGGACTTTTATCTTACCAGCTAACCACCCCCTTCCTTCGCATAGAACAGAAATAACCTAGAACATGGACCAAATTTTTGTCTTAACTTAGGTGGAGATGGTGCCCACCATGGGATATGCATGCACTAT
This sequence comes from Pinus albicaulis, assembly GCA_034641835.2. NCBI lineage: Eukaryota > Viridiplantae > Streptophyta > Pinopsida > Pinales > Pinaceae > Pinus > Pinus albicaulis. The sequence goes on from CM076580.1 coordinate 1,757,261,160, forward strand.
AGGTTGGATGATTTCCTCTTTTTTCATAGGTCTTGGAGATATTCTTCTTCAATTTTCAAGAATTCTTGCCATTTTTTGTGATAAAAGGAATTTCATTTTCCAACTTGTTCATGGTAGTGATTTCCAAGCCATCCTAGAATATGGACCAATGAAGAAAAGTGTAGTGTGTGAAATTAAACCTAGATCCTCCTTTATACTTAAAATTGTATTCAACAATCTGGAGAAGAGGATTCTCCCTTACATAATTTATAACCAGACGATTACTGAGATTTTATTTGATTACTCGCTTGTTTTTGTTGACATTGCTAGCTAATGTTTTACCTCAACAATGTTATACACACATTCAGTTTTTTTTTTACTATAAATTTCAGCAGTAGACTAGATTGTGGAGCTTGCATTGGTTGCATATCCAATGGTCAGCAGAGTATTTACCTTGGTGGAGATAGCGCCCACTATAGGATATGCATATAATGCAGGTTAGATGATGCTCTTTTCATTCAATCATGTATAAAGAGATTTGGTTTGATTAGAAGCTTGTTTTCTTTAGTTCTACTAGCTAAAGTTCAAACTTTTGACAGTAGAGTAGATTTCCCATCTTATATTGCTTCAATATCCAATGGTTATCAAAGTATTTTCCTTGATGGAGATAGTGGCCACCATAGGATAAACACACACACTACTGGTTGAATAATGCCCTCCTCTAGAATATGCCTAGGAGAGAAATCCACTCAATTGTGAACAATGCTTACCATGTTGATGTAATAAAAGGTGTCCATTTTCCTAGACGTTTATGGTAGTGATTTTATAGTCAATGAGATCTTCATAGATTCCCCAAGTTGTGCTAGGACCTAGAATAATAACGAAGAAGAGTGCAGGGTGCATATTTAAACCTAGGTTTTGTCAATTGAAAATTATAATCAACAATTTAGAAAAGAGACTTTTGTCTTGAATGAAATTCGATTGATTCCAACTTTGACTTGAAATTTATATTAGACTACCATTTATAACTTTTTTATGCTTATTTTTGTCAACTGTGATGCAGCCAAACTGGAAGGAATTTTTTTGGGTTGTTCAAAAGAACCTCAATGACTTAGTCTAATACCAATATTGTGAAAAACTAGTTCCAACATTAGGATGATGAAGTAGTACATGCATCTGGGAAAAGATAATAATATCATATCAATAATTGATATCTTTAAATTTGAAAACTAGTCAATAAAATATAACATATATGGTATCATATATAACACTGAAAAAAATAATGGCTGTGACATTTTCTAATTACCAATAAGATCTTCATGCTTTCCAAGAGGTTGGCAATATTGGTGACTCTTCTTTTATAAGTCCCCTTTGTTATTTTATGTTTAAGAGGACATTGTTAGTCAAGTCTTCTTCAAGAAGTTATGGGGGGGGGGGGGGGGGGGATTATAGTGTCTGAACATGCTTAGAAAGAGGCTCATTTGGTTTTGGGACCAAAGCTGTGGAGAGAAAGTTCCACCTCCTAATACAAAATAAAATACATGACATAGAATGTTCTCTCCAAGATTGGCTTTCATTTGCATAGAATAACTTAAACCCTATGATGGATTCAATCTGTTGTTGGTAATGGCTTTCAACGAAGTTACTATATGACTTGCTTTTTTAAATAAGTTTGTAATCATGAGCATGTTTTTTCATTTTGGCCAAGCAAGGTTGTGAAGTGGAGAAATATGGAAAACTGGGGACGTTGAAGAGTGGAATGGGTCTAGTTATGGCATGGAAAGAATCTCAAGTCACTCAATCTCCTTAGTCTTAGATAGTGAATGTCAGAAAGGAGCATGATGATGTTGCAAGCGACAATAAAAAATCAAAGATGACATTTCCTTTGAATTGAAATGGAGCAGTGAGTCATCCTTCAATGAGTAGTACTTCTAGTACCAACCCTACTTCTACTTCTTCTCTTCCTTCCTCCTCCCCTTCATCCTCATTGCTTAGAAGGTTTCAAAGGAAGGATGTGTTGTTGCATGCCAATATTTTGCGATCAAGGAATAAGTTTTTAGATGCACTTGACCTCTATGAAATTTTTACGGAAACAAAGCCTACCAATGTCGAGGCTCACATTGGAAAAGGAATTTTTCTCCATATACAAGGTCTCATTCCGAAGGCATTTGAAAGGTTTAAAAAATCTATTGCGCTCGATACCTAGAATGTTTTGTGCTCTCACGCACTGTGGAGTTTTGTACAAGGATGAAGGGCTCTTACTAGATGCAATGGAGGTTTCTTTCTGACATCGAAAACTATTTAGTTTTTTTTTTTTTTTTCTTCTACATACATATATTTTCATTACTTGCTTGTTCAAGATTTTATATAGTGGTAGGTGTTTTATAATGGATTTTGAAACCGAATGTAGTTGAATATTATTGGGATGGAAAAAACATATCTACAGTAATCATAGCATCAATATAGAAATTTGAAAATTACATGAGCTCTATTTGAATTAATTTATTAAAAAAAAATTTCAATACATATACATTCGATTGAAATAATTTTTTGGATGGCATTGTTGGAACTGTGAAGTTTCAGCCAAAGTAAACTTTTCTAAAATTTATTGTTAATGTACTAAGCCTTTTTAAGGAATCTTTTCCTGTTATCATGTCAGTAAATGATGATGACATGGATTGATTGACATGGCATGGTCATGTAATAACTTGTGGTGTCACACTTCTACACATGTCTACTAAAAAGAAACCTAGAACATAGATGACAAGAGTTTGAACTTGTTTCCCTTCCATCAAATAGGAACTCTTGAGTCTTTGGCATGGCATCCTAAAAAAATTCACAGGATGGGTTATTTCAGACAAAGATATTTCTTGTAAAGTATCGATACTCTTTAGAACTGCCCAAATGAATGACTTTGTTTCAATGGTAAATTTATACCATCTTTAACCAAGAGATCACATTGGATTCATTTTCTTGGAAATTTATCATATTCATTTATTTATATAATGTGGAATTCACATTACCATAAATTTTGTCGAATCCATATTAGTATCTTCTTTTCAAAAAGGCTACATTGCAAAAGAAAAACATCTAGATTTGGTTCTTCCTACTTAGATGTCGTGGTGACTACAACATGTATCAATACAGAAGCAACTTTAGCAAGTGGATTTGCAACAAAAAATATATATAAATCACCTAGACAACTTCATGTTTAAAAAAATTTGTTTGATGGCAATAATAATCAAGGTAGTAAATGTGTCATGGCAATAATAATCAAGGAAGTAAAAAATAAGAACATGGTTTTGAATTTTTAAAAGCATGAAAAGCTTAGAATTCTTTCTTTTTGCCCATTGAAAAACATATAAAGTTCATAATGCTTTCTTTTTCTCCAATCAAACTGTTCAATATTTCTTGGAAGTGGCTTTTGAGGTTCAATTTCATTGGATCATCCAAGAATAGTTTGTCATGTGAAAAATGTGGAGGGCCTAGCAGAAACCTATATTGCATGGGAATTCACTTTCCCCTCTTTCTCTTGTGCTGGATATAACGTTGTAGGAGTGTGTGCTTGACTTGGGTAGCTATAGTTCCAAGTGCTCCCAAGAATGTTCCTAGCACTCATGGGAACACTCTCCATATGGTTGAAATATGATTAATTATTTTTCTTTTTCTAAAAATATTATGGACTTCGAGGCTTTAGAGCTTATAAAAACTCGAATCGATCTTCTTTGATTATTATGATTTTCATTGAATTGTTTCATTCATTGCTGATTAGGGTTTTGAGAATTGCGCATGGCAAGAAAAAAATCAATAGATAGTAGAATTGTTTCCATTTTTTTAAATTTCTTTACTTGTAATAGACTTCAAATCTATTTAGTTTTTCAGTTTCTAATATCACTTTTATTAATTAGGCACATGGCCTATCTTGTAAACATTATTTTAGACATGCTCTAACTCTTTGGTGACAATGGCCTATTACATTTCATATTCTACTCCTTCCAATCTAGTTCATAACTTTATTATTGCTAGATGGATTATGTTCTTTGGTTCAACTTCATTTCCTATTCTACTTTATTCGATTTTTTTCTACTTTGTAACTTCTAAATAGTTTACCGCTTTTTATGAAGTCTTGAGACTTGTACTAAATTTTTGATGTTCTAATCTACTATGAATCACATTTTTAAGTTCTTCATAATATCGTATTGCCTATTATTAGCAAAATTTACATTCTCCACAATTAATTTGACATTCTATACATTTTTTTGATGGTGTTGGCACCAAGGCTAGGAACTCTATCCATCATAATACTCATTCCATTTTCACAACCATGATGGCTTAGAAGGGGCTAAAATGTTCTTTTTTTTGGTAATTAGGGTGGGTGGGGTGGGGGAAAGATTACCACCCTCTTTACCGATGAGCTAGATCTTGTTGTACAAACCCTCAATATTTGAAAATATATGCATCATAATATATAAGTATATGCATGTAGAATGTCCCTGGGAATGCTTTGTTCCCAAGTATTTTTTGTAAAATATTGCTTTAAAAATCTTGCAAAGTTCGAAGGCCTCTTGGCTTTGCATGTTTTTCATATTTGAAAGTAAAGGAAGCTAAATTCGTTATAGACTCCATAGTCAAGCAATTCAGTTGCTTTGTCAATTCCTTGAGATTGATTACTATTGGTGGTTGTTGTGCATGTGTCTCGATAGCCTTATGATAATTTTCACAAATCTAGAGTTAGTATTGTGAAATTTCTATTTAGAAATTTTAGGGATTATGTTTCATAATCCTTGTTTGGTTTGGCCAATTTTTTCTATTTTTTGTAGTGTCATGGGTGTGAATCTTGCAAGCCAATATCTGTTTTACTAAGAGTTTGATTTCATTTTGCATGAATTGTTCTATTTTTACTTTCAAACATTGTTGGATTGCTTTCTCCCATCACATTGTTGCTTTGTTCACTTGAAATGCTGCAAATGCTAATTTATTTCTCTTTGCAAATTTCATGACATTCTTTATGGTGGCTCTCATATCTTATGTTAGTAGATGAACCTTTATGAATGAATTTTTTGATGTCAAAACTTTTGTGGTTATATTTCTCATGCACGAATTTGATGTCTTCAATGTTCCATAGTAGGTCAAGTGATGTTATAGTATGTTCCACCCATTGGAGAAGTGAAAACATGTTACTTGTGGCCATTTGGTTCTATTCATATAGAATTTTCCTTGATTTTGACTTTTTGGGCCCAACATAGAATAATTGAGATACATCGACCTTGTTCTACATTATGGTATTCCTTCATTTTGGATGCATACATTTGAATCATGATAGTGAATAACTCACTTTTGTTGCTACCTCATGCTACTTACTTAGTTTGAATGTTGTTTTTTCTTCAACGAATTCCTCCCACAATTGTTGATTCTTGACCTCTTTGAGTGCTTTGATAGCACACTCTTGTGACAAACCTGTTTGGGAGCACCCTTTAGGGTATGCATAAGTGCTCCATGCCTCCATGGGAGGCACTCTCACAAGTGCACTTCTCTAGTGATTTTGGAGTGAACTTGAGCAAACTAGAGCACTCCCTATGTGAGTCAAGAGGTTTACTTGAGTGACTGAGAGTGCTCTCACCATTAAAAAAAAATCTCACAAAGAATTCTCATGCTTAGTGAAATTTCTTTTACAAAATTTAACATTTGTAGGGTTTTTTTCATGAAAGGCCTTTATAGCCCCACAACTCATTTTTATGGAGAGCTCAAAGGGGATTTTAAAGCATACCATCATCATTATTGTTGAAGATATTAGAGGCAAGTTTTTTGTTCGCTCTTACTTATCTTTTTTTCCCTTTGTGTTGAATGCTCTATTTCATACTCTTCTCATTCCTTTTCCTTCATTCTATTGTAGGTTTTTTTTTTAAATCATGTTGGGTATATGGTGTATTATTCCATATTTTAATGATGGTATCGATTGGAAATACCAATGATGGGAATGGATTTGAGAATCTTTGAAGTTTGTGGTGAGGATGGCCCATTCCATGGGGAGGGAATTTTGGCTTTGTGATATATTTCAATCCATCATAGAGGTGTTTTATTTGGTGTTGACCATGGAATGGGGGAAACTCCTCCTAGAAGATTCTAGAGTTCATTGTCAGTCAAATTGCTCTAAGTGCAATCAGATGAAGAGATCTATGTTTTGATAGATTTATCCTTGAACCATTTCTTTTTATAGTCTAACTAGGATGCCTCTTGCTAATATTATTGACCTCAAGCTAATGGAAGAATAGCCTTTGAAACCTCCTTAGTAAAGAAAAATGATCTATTGTCTCCACCTATTTCCAACAAGGTGCACATCTCCTTGGACCTTGTTGTGCCCTTCTTTGGAGGACCTCCCAATTCAAGGATTTGTTACCGAATGCTAATCACATAAAAAATTTAGACCTCATATGTGCTTTGGATTTCCAAAATATCCCCCACCACGAAGTTTCTTATGGTCCCTCTTCTTCATACAAAGCATTATCCAATACTTGTCATGAATTTACCTCAAGAAGGTTTTTTGGAAGACCTCCCATTTCAAGGATTTATTACCTAATGCTAATCACATAAAAATTCTAGACTTCATAGGAGCTTTGACTTTCAAAAATCTCCCCCAACAAAAAGTTTCTTATTTTCCCTCTTCTAAATACATAGTATTATCCAATACGTGTCATGAATTTACTCGAACAAGGGTTTCTAGACCATACTTACTAGATATCCTACATTTTAGCTTGATAGGACAATACACCAACTTCCTAAGATAGTCTTGAGAATAGTTAGCATCAATACCTTCCAAGAAAAGGATGTAAACACTCAACCAACTTATTGGTCATAGTGTTGGAGTAGTTGTCCCTACCATGTTTGTTAGTACAAACATTTCTTGATCATTCAATAAATTTAGAATATGCTAGGAAAGATGGAATTGCCTTGTATTTTTACAAGAAGAATTGGGTGCTTAGAAGAACCGAGTAATGGTGTGGTTGGTCTTCAAAAGTAAAATTTCATTTTCTTTCAAGAGTTTGTTAGGGTGTTCAATTGACCAAGCAATACATTGCCTCCAAATAGCCACTCCTCCTCGATAATATAGTCCTAAAGTTCCATGTGAGGAATATACAAGGTATATTGAAACTTGAAGCAATCCCCTATGACCATTTATCTTTATTGAAAATTTATCAAAGTGTCCTTAATGGAAAATTTTCAATTTTAGTTCCTTAATCTATGTATGACAATTCCCTTGCTGAGTATTACAGCAGTGGCAACATTCTCTGCAATTATTATTTGTTGTTGGAAGAATGAAGAAAAATTACTGAGATCCGCATTCTCTTGTTCGCTTCTTTACATTTATTGACTTTGGCAAAGACTGGAAATAAAAATCAAAGGTTTGTGACATACTAGCATGACAGGAAAAATCACTCGAATTAGCTGAATTTGTTGCCTTATCCCCATTATAACTATAATATTCCTTCTGGAATGTGTAAGGTAACTTGAAACACAAATGGCTTCCTATTTGTGAAGCTTATTTTTAATTGAGCTAATTTATAACCCTTTGGAGTTCCTACAATCTTCTTTTCCTAGGGATACTAATTTTTGGTAACCATTTTAGTATATGCACTCCGTATCTTGGAGCCAAAGGATATTACCTTGAATTTTGAACCCTTTCAAGCAATAGTTTCATGGCTTTATTCTTGTCCCTGGAGTGCTGTAATTTGTGTTATGCTTAAGCTTTGAGACGTTCTTGCCTTCACTAAATTATCAACTTCATCACTCTAGTATGGATTTGGGTGATTTTTTATGAATAATGACCTTCCATAGCTCAAACCTGTGCATGCTAATAAATCATCTATAAATTTTTTGTAGGTGTTTCTCTTAGTAATTTTGTTGTGACCCCATCTTCATGAATCAAACATTCAGATAAATTAGGCTTAGATCAAGGAATTTTTCTAGGGACTTTTTAGCGAGCTTTAGGATCCCATACTGAAGATGGGAATACTCTTGGATAGGTAGGGTATTCAAAAATATATCATCATGTTGTGCAGACATTATTCAAGGAAATATGAGGGGAGCTAATGCTTGACTGGTTCAAGCCACAGATACATCGTTATCCTCAAGTTTGTAAGTTCCAACATTTCTGGATCAAACATAGGAACAATTTTATGTTCACCATCAACATCAGTGGTGCAGACAGGGGGTTGTTTTATATGAGAAATTAAAGCTACCCGAATATAATTTATATTTAGGAGAAGAAACTCCTTTGACGATCAATTATCATACCTATGAATAATAAGAGACAAACCTGGAAATGATTTTTCTCACTGTGTAGTTAATCAATTATGGGTTTGCATAAGTCCTCTTGTTTTCATAGATATTGGTTTTTTCTTTCAATATGACAATACTATTCATCTTCAATAAGGATGCCTTCAATGAATGGAATGGACCTTTCTTCCTTTGTCTCACACGGTTCACAAAATGGCTTGATGATATGATCAGCCTTATTTTATTCCTCATCAAAGTCCATGTCATATGTAAGAGGACTGTCAAAGAAAAAATATCAGATCTTGCACTATTATGTTCAAACTTAATAGGAAATACTAATTGGAGATGCACATAATTAGGGGTGCCAAAGTTTCTACCATATCCAAAATCACAAATAGGAGTGTTGGTCTCTTGAACCTTAAGGGATCTTCAGGATTTCCCTTCATTAATGAGTGTCTTATTAATCTCATTCTTAAGAAAAATAGAACTACAGTTTGGTCCATTATCTCCATCTACGCTCAGGATTTTGTCATATGTTGGTTGAATTTTAATTTTCCAGTGTAGAAAAAAGGCATCGCATGATACCCATGTCATCACATGCTAAGTCTTCTAGGGTGATTGCAAGAGTGGTAGAAAGTTGTTTCCTACCTTCCTGTTGATATTCCTCCTCTGCACTCAAGAATTTTTCTCACACTATCAATCATTTTGATATATGGATTGTTTTCAAGGGGGAATCAAATGAAGAGAAGTGTAGCATATCCCTGTCCAAGTGTAGCAGGCCAACTAAACATGCCGAAAAACTTGTCAGAACTATTTCTTTGTTTTCTTCAATAGGGTAATCATTAACACTACCTCAAAATTAGTAATGGCTAGACTGAAGCATCCCACTATTTGCACATCAAAATATGTCTTAGGAACATACCTCTCTTTATCTCTACCACACTCATCGTCGACATAAAAATGAAGCGTAGGTGTTATACTTTTGTTTTTCTCAAACTCAAAATTCAATTTTTAGTTGCCAAATGTGTTTCCATGAATTCCCATAGCTCTATTACCCTCACTTAGACTTCTACATGATCATTTTATATACATGTTTATGAGGATGTCCTATTATTGTATTCTTCTTTGCTTCATTTTACCCTAGATTTAGCTTTGGCATTTTCTAGGAGCTGTGTTTGCACTCCAACCTTGTACTCATACTAACTGTATCTTTCAGTCCCATTGACCTATTTATTGTCATTCGTTGGATATATAAAATTATATTATCTTATCTTATCTTACTTTCTGCTGATCAAAATACACTTCTCTAACCTGAGAAGCATGTTCAGGTTTCAATGCATCTCCAAAAGGATTATGATTGGATGTGTTTAGGGCTTCATCATATATGTTACCTCATTGTTATTTTAGTCAAAAGTGAGAAAAATGTGACACATCCATATCATCATAGTCTGAGCGTTTTAGGTGGTCTATACACTAGTGAAAAAATGGAAAGCAGGGCCTTCATCATCAAGTGCTTCTAAATATGTGCAGTGGTCTTTATCAAAATCACTTCTTACTTGAATTTTCTCTCAAATATGACATAGATGCCTCGTCATTAACAGAGATCCATCCTGTTTTAGTGCTGGATTGCTCATTATATACAGTAATTCTGGGGTTAGAAGCTAAAAGCTGATCTTCTTGTGAATCTGGGATGTCTTCTTTTGGATAACCCCATTCCTCTGCTATGTCTAGTTCCAACAATCGTTTGGACAACATGATAGGCTGATTGATGTCGAAAGGGTCTTGCTGAGGTTTCAATGACCCATATTTTAAATGGAACTGGTTTATTTATAACCCTAACATTATCTTCTATTGTTGCAAATGGAGTACAATGGGACAACTTCAAGCCTCTAGCTTCACCAGCTGACAGTGTTTTCCCTATCCAGGTTGAGGCACCTACTTTATAGTAATTTTTTGGATGTTGGATCACGGGCATTGACATTATCTTCCCTATAGATACAAGCAAGTGATGACAACATATTGTATAAATTCCTGGTACTAAACTTGCTGATTTTAATTTCTAAATCATTGGAGACCTAGGAATATATCTCAGAGAGGATAGAATCAACAAGAGTTACATACACCTTCGGTATATCTTGGAAGCTATCAGCATCTTTACCTCTAATAGATGTCATTTTTTTATCGTATTTATACATTTTTTTTATGAACATTATGTCTAACATATTTTAACCTGGTATCTGACATAATACTCTCTTCCCTGAAAGAAATTTTGAGCAATATTTCTAAAGGAACAGCCTACAGTATTCATTCTTGTAAGAAAATTCAAAATATTTTTTTTACGACCATTCAGATTTTCTATACTACCAACACTTGATGTGCATTTTGGCACAAGCCTTTATATGCATGCAGTGGGCTGAAAAAAGTTTATATAAGAAACCAAGTCGTTACTTATTAGAAACATCCAGTGTAGTATACACGGTGGAGGAAAGAACCTTCAAAACGTCCCCCAAATTCTCCAAAAGTTCATTCCAATGCACTGAAATTCCCTTTTTAATTCACAGAGGCACCTTTGATCTCTTGACTCCACAATCATTTGCTAATATTAATCCATTTAATAGAACACTCTTTTTCTCCACCTTGACAAACTTGGCCAAATAAAATGCTACCCTTTGTATGTATCCAATATCTCCACACAATTCCACCTCTGCACCCTCAATGTAGTGTGGATCTGAATTCTTGTCAACACATTTAATATTCAACAAAGCTTTTTCTATAGGCTTGTTAAATCCCTGACCTGTTGGTGCCTTTTTCTTTCATCCATGTACACTAGAACCTCACATTTGTTAAACTGAATAACATTCTCTAAATCTATATGTCTCACATCAGTTTCCCCAGAAGACTTCACAGAACCATAACCTCTTCTACCAGCCACAATGTCTTTGACCCAGTGGCAATAACCTGGCTCAACATGCTCTTTAACAGCCAATTCATGTATATTTGGTTTTGTGTAGGAGTCTGAATGCTAAAGTTTAGGTATAAAGGCTTCAATGTATATACCAAGCTTTACTATTAATGGCAGAGCATTAAGCATGGTGCATACATTGAAGCCTTTGTGCCTAAATTGAGATATAATCATTTCCTCTATGATTATTCTCCTCATGAAGACCATTCTTCCTAGAAGTGGATTTTACATTGGCATAAACTGGCCTTGATGATTGTGGGTTATTCTAAATGTTCTATCCTCACCACCACATGACCAGTCATCCACATTGTCCTCGGGCTCTTGGGTAGATGCCTTCTCAAATGATGATGCCCCACTTTTACCATCTGTCATCATTCCATTATCATTGATAGGTATAGCCATTTCCTTCAGGTTTGCTATTGGTTTCCATTCAGCACATGAAGGAGTTTGGTCAAGCTGTTGAATAAAAAGTGCTCTTGGGTTCTCTCTTGGAATTAACATGGCATCTGCCTTTGGAGTGCTAGGCGCTTCTTCACTATCAATAAAAAATGATACCTTGGGACTATCCTTCTTAGGATTGTAATGCATGCGGATCCTTGACCTTTGAGTGAAATTCCTTGGAGTCAATAGAGATGTTGTCCTTACTTGAATAGGTTTTTCATTAATGGTCAAACTTGATATTTAGTTGATATTCGATATTGAACGGAAGGAGAAGATCTCCCACTTCGATCAATAGACATCTGAGGCATTGTAGGAAGAGTTCCAAATGGTTTTGTTATAGATAGTGTAGTAACCATTATATTCTATAGAGTGGGTTGCCCAAAGGTTCTCTGCCCAAAAACTGGTGTCTCATGAGGTTCCAAAATATCACCAGATCTAGTGCATTCAAATTGCTTTACATTGCAACACTGAGTTGAAACTGATATAACACAAGAAGGATATGTGGAGATAGTAAGAGATTTATCTTCATAAATCTCTAGGGAAGGCGTAAATGTATCATGATTTTCCACATCCTTTATTTCTTCACTATATACTACTCTGGATTTATAGATATTATTTCTGACAGAATTCTCTAAAGCAGACAAGTCAACTAAATTACCAATTTTATCTGACTCTAATTCTACAACTGATTTATTACCATAAACTACAAATTCTATTGTTTTCTCAGATGGAGATTTTTGACCCAAAAAGGGCTAATCAAGATATTATTCGCGGATTTATTCGAAGTCATTTCAACCTTATCCAGAGAACTAGTAACCTCTGAGACATTAAAAGAAACAACCTAATCGGTGATTGAACATGTACTCGATGCAAGTTGGCTTTCTGAGGTTGTGCTAACTATGGCAACTAAAGTAGGTATTCCATCATCTAGTTGATGATTGAACAATCCATCAAAACCACTTCCTTTTTTCAAATAATTCTGATTGATTGCTTTCCTCCTCTTTAGGGGGATACAACCATGTCCATGCTTTGGTATTTGCTTCAGCTTTCCTTACACCTTGTCTTTCATGCTTGGGCCTATCATCAACATCATTTGATTTTTTTTTTCTTGCCACTATTCCAAAAATCATCCCAACGTTTATTTCTTATATGTCATGGTATATTTGTATATTCTTCTAGTATTTTGTTCCATCCCTGCATCCTGTTAATATTTTCATGTTGCCACTCTTCCACTTTCCTCAAAATCTGTGCTTGTTGTTCGTCCAAACTTTTCCAAGATTATGCATACCTATGCCAAAAATTTTCTTCTGGTGCTACGATTTTTAAATACCATCAAGGCTGGCAATATCTTTGTTATGATACCACTGTAATATCCTAGGGAAATTTTCACTAAGGTTTCTACAATATCCTTAATTGGATAATACTGTTATTACAACCTTTCACTGTAATGGTGAGATAACTTCTTAATAAAAACTAAAATATTTTAATAGTGCAATAATCCCATAAATAAATGGGGCGGTAGGAGGGGGAGGGATTATCATAAATCCAAAAGGAAAAATTGAAATAAGATATGCATGGAGGTTGGGGACAAAAACCAAAAATCAAGTGGAGGCCTTGAGTCTACTGTTAGGAATATCTATAGTAAAGGGAAACTGAATAAAGGAGGTGATTCTTGGTGACTTTATGTTAATAACCAAACATATGGTTAAGGGTTCCCAGGCACAAAACCACAAACTAAATCAAACCTTAAAAATATTGAAAGGCATTGAGACAACCCTAGAAAATGTCAAATACCACCACATCCTCCAAGGGAAGAATCAGGAAGTAGATAGACAGTTGAACCAAGCCTACCTACTGGCCAAAGAAAAAAAAATGATAAATGGAACAAAGGGTAGATATCCTATCCCTTAATTTAGTTAAAATAAGGAGAAGCATTGGGGAAGATAACACTCATAGTGACAAGGGACGAAGAAATAAATCATCCATCCCTCCAAAAAGAGGAAAAAATTGGCACAAAAGAATAAATATGGTTAGAACAAGTTGAGAAAGTCTCCAATTGGCTCCTCCTTTCCCCTTCCAAGTTTTGTTGGACGAGTCCTTCTTGGCCGATACCCTTCCCCCTCTCCCTCTTATGTTGTCATCCCCTGCTGCCCATGTCTCATCCATTCATTTATCCATTATCCTTATGCTAAAACCCCTCTATTTCATGCAGAGTATATTGCCTATACCCTATCCTCCAATTGTCGCGCCAAGTCCATTATACCCCTGTCCCACCTGGCCATTTCTCCAATGCATGATCATGGTCACTTGTGGCAGTGGCTTCCGACCTGTTTACACTGAGTTAAAGATGTGTACGTTCTGGGGGCATCCAAGCAGGTCATATGTTTTCAAAACATGCAGAAGAAGATTCATGAAAGGATTTCAGAGTAGGAGTTTGAAGAGACGTTGACGCATTCAACACAGAAGCATGCAAACCATGGAATTTCGAGGGACAATATTAAAAATAAATTGTAGGGTCAAGGAGATTACTCAGTAGAACAAGGAATTGGAATTAATGGAGGAACTTAATAACATGAATAGGAAAATAAATGAGGTCATCCAAGCTAGGCTCGACCGCTATAAATTCAACATCTCAATCGATCCAAAAGATAGAGAGGATAATCCAATATACATAATCAGTTGGAGTTTTCCGTTGGGGCAAACTCTAGCCAGAGGAGAGTTTAAGGAACAAGAGGTGTCTTTGTTGAATTATATTCTCTGGGTGACAGTAGAGGAGAAGCAGGGGAGTGGAGCCTAGGGTATTGAAATCTGGATTTTGATTCTAAGCATAGAGCATGGGCTTTAATATTACCCTGACGCTAATGGGCAGTGTAGGATGAGGCTCAGAGAAGAACCTTATGTGGAAATCTCAATCCCTATCCCTGTTAACATTGTGGAGTGGGTTATTGGGAATTCTAGCTTAAGGTGGGTCAGAATAAAAAGGATTACCGTGTGGTTGAAGGGGAGAGGCAAAAATATGGGCATTCTCCCTAGTCTCGGGCTTGTAGTGAAGAGGCTGACAATGGTGCGCCAGGTGGAAACCAACTAGTGAGGCAGAATTAGAAAAGTTAGAGGATCGTCAAGGGTTGTAAGGTGGTATGGAAGCCGGAAACTAGTGGGATAATTATTGTATCTGGAAAGGGCCCGAGAGTGTAGTATAAAGCGAATATTTGGGAGGTAATGCGTGGAATATACTGTGGAAAATTTTGGGTAAAGAGGATTGGGAATACTATAGTTGCTAACCGTATGGATTTGAATGTTGGAAGCTCAACCACGAGGCCATGGGGATGACGTAGATGCAGGTAAATTTGTGGAAAAATCATAAGGGGTAAAGGACGCAGGTCAGTGACAATTAACTGTGGGAGCTATTCCGTTGAGCTAGATGAAATTCTCATAGGGTTGAACATCATCTAGCTCAACTTACACCAATTACAATATAAAATGTTGAAGATCCAAGAGGAGAATATCGCTAGGACTAGAAAATAAAGCAAATGGAACACGAGATCGGTGCGCTCCACCGACAGCTGGAGGAGATCAAGCTACTGCACAAAAATAAGGACAAGGACAAAGACATGCAAGGCCCAGTCTTTGATTTAAACATCCTCACAGACATGGATTAATGACCAACCTCTATGTAGTTTTGTGTCTAGGATCTTACCATTGTTTACATGCAATTTTGTAGATGTAAACTCTTTCTGATGCAATTATGTCGTATATATAGTTGTAGTACAATAACCTAAATCAACAACAATTTTTTTATTTATTTTGAAAGGCTCTGAGATAGAACAACAAATGGAGACCCTAATGGGAATGAAATGTAATTGTAAATCACCTTGTTACTTGTCGAGAATGGGCTTAGATTAATACAAACGATACTCTTTTCTATTAAAATAAATAAATAATCCCATAAATAATGTAATTCATGCCCTACATTATTATGGTCTGTGCCCCACACACAATGTGATGTTTGTTAATAATAAACCATAGTAAATAAAATAGATACCAAAATAATTAGAAGGTACTATGTTCATTATACCAACACAACAAATAAAGTCTGCACTTGACCCTCATCTCTTAATTCTGAGGATTTTCTCAGAATATATCAGAACCACCTTTGAGATGTTGACTCATCACTCGAGTAGACCCCAACTCTCGATGCATCTCTAGATTGCGATTGGGATCATCAACTCGTTAGAACTTGTCTTAACGTATAATTCACTAAAAGTTTCAAATGCAACCATGGTACTATGTCCGGGACTTCAAAATAGTATGTGATGGATTGTGTAATACTCTTCGCCTCTCAGTGCGTCTAATCTGGAACTCACCCGACCAACTTGCATGCGGAATAGGCCTCCTACACTTTTAGGGCTCGCATGGATAAAAGTTACTCCTTACATGTGTTGTATCACACTTCGACTTTTATTGTTTAGGGTCTAATCTAGAGGAAGGAGCTCAACTGTAGAAGAGACAATTATTGCAACACTATACCAACACAATCAATCCACAAACATGTATTTGAAAATGTCCATAATTTTTCCTAGGCCTGTTTCAAGGTCCCTCCTAGCTTCAGAATTCGTGTTAGAGACTTAGTATATTCTATCACAAAGAGCTTTTCTGTCCAAAATTTGATGGGTATACCACAATGAAGCTCGATCTTCCTCTTTACCTGACTTTTCAATGCCTCAAAAATTTGTTTTTCCTCATAAAATATTATTCCTTGTTGTACGAGAGCAAAATATAATAAATAAGAAATTAATTTACCGACTAGGGTGGAATCTTTCAGCACCGAAATTGATAGGAAAAGGGGGTCTTAAAACCCTTAGAGCCTTAGGCTCATGAAAAAAATATTCAAATTGATCCACCATGATGATTCCAAATGAATTCAATCCTCCCATATTTATATATTTCTTAGATGGAACTCTTCTCATTAAATGATTGAGTTAATTTTACGTCAAACCCTAGTTTTGGGTTTCTTTGCCTAGTTTCCCCAAAACTCACCCAAAATTAGAAATTTTGGTTTTCCCCTTTTGATGATGATTGTAGCCTATGGGGATTGATGGGATATTTCTTCCCTTAGGCCAATTAATCCCTTGGGAACATTACATCTTGTAACTTCCCAAGTAAGTGGCCAATTTGTTTGAGGTGTTTTATTCAATCCTAAAAGAATTTGGTCCTCGTATTCTTCTTTATACTTCTTTGTATGAATATCCCATAAAATTTTGGATGTATTTACTTGATCCTTTAGTAGGTTAATTTTTTTTCATCTGATATATCTAAAATTCACTACATCATAGTTGCATTTCAATTTGAAGTTTTTGCACCTTACTGTATTTGCTTAAAATTTAAACTTTGGGAGAGGTTTATGAAGTGCACACAACTTCAAATTTAAATGTTTTAATTGGAACAAATATACCTTATTAGATTTTATTTCAAATAAATTCAGGATTTTTTAATTTATATATTCTCAAACAGGGCCCTAGAATCATTGCGAGAGAGGCAAGTATCCCTCCAAACAATCTATCCAACAACAATAATAATACTGGGATGGCTGCGGGGCATCCTCCTACTTTAGTGAGTAACCCAAAATCATTGCAAAATAATCTCAACTATATGAATGGGACCTTTGTTGGGTCTGCTATGGTACCCAGTATGCACATTGGTGCATTACTTCATCCAACTCACATTTCTATAAGTTTCTTTTTTTCTTCTACAACATAAATCAAGGAGGAAAACCACATTAGTGCAACTGTGGCTCCAAATATAGTTATAAAGACTGATAGAGTCCCATTGATAGATTTACAATGACCAACACATGATATTCATTTAAGTGCAAGAAAAATTTTTGGTGCCTCTATTTTTAATAATTTAGGGAGTGTAAGCATGAATAGTGATAATAATCAACACCCTCATGAATCTCCTCACCTAAGGATTGGTGGTGTAATGCATAAAGTCCCCAAAACCGCCTCCCCAAATGGTCATATTCCATCCATTATCAATGTTGTCCTGGACACCAGGTTTCCAAACCATTACCTTCAAGTGTTCCTCAAACTGCCTCTCTTATAGATTATCATCTCGCAACTACTCATAGAGAAAATGTGCATTTTGTACCCATGCCTTCTTTTCCAGGCGTAAGTTTTGGAAATGTACTAATAGGGCTTAAGGTCCAATAACACTTTTACATGGGAAATATGTGCAAATTGGACCACAAACAACAAATGGAATGCATCCAAATATTCATGTTGGACTCACTTTAAGCCTTGGAGGGCCATGTCAAGTTGTAGACCAAAGAATTGACCCGATGGTTTCTCCATATAAAAGTGGTGCAAGAACCTTGTTTTCGAGGTTGAGTATCCACATCTAGATTTATCGATTGGAATGTTGAGAAAAATTTAATATTAAATTTATTATTGTCACTTTTTCCAACAACCTATTTGATTGAATGCAGTTGACCTATACCAGTTTTAATGGTGGATATAAATTTTCCTCCCATCAGGGTTTAAATTAAGGACAATGGTATTGAAATGTGGTTGTAGAAAATTTGCTGAAGACAAGCGTTCTTAATTTAAACCCAGTCTCATGTTCTAGCAATGACATTATTAATGTTTTTGTGTTTTTGAGTATATTACATATGATGTGGGTCTCTTGTTGAAGGCCTTGGTTTGAAATTGTGGTTGAGGTTGCATATCCATAAATAATTTTCGTTGATTTCAATTCCCACCACAATGCCTATGCATGAATATAAATTTTTCATATAGCTCCACGGATGACATATCTACCAGTAATATAGGTACTGCGTTGAATGTGTTTTAGTTGGATTTTGGTAGGGACACAAATCCACAAACAATTGGTCTCAAGTCTTTATTTTAATGTCATGGGCATCTCCTATGCTATGTTATGTTATCTAGATATCTAAGGTATTCATTATTTATCTTGGCTACCTCCAACTTCCTTTGTATGCACAAGCACAATGTTTCTCTTGGATAGCATTTGTTATGCTTGCACAAGTTTGACCCTTCAATGCACAAGCTTTACACTTCTCTTATTTCTAATAGTGGGTATGTTTGCACTAGTGGAGGATGGAGGTGAATTTCCATATTTAAAGGGAAAAATGGATTTCCAAGTGATGCTTCTTATGTGATGTAGAGAAAAAGGAGCACTTCTTTCATTGCTCTATTTCTTATAATTTTTTTGTGTAGATAGAATCTGAGTCACTTGGTTCATATTTTTCTTTGAATTTAACTATTATGTTAGACTTCAATAATCATTCATTGGATTGAATTATGTAGCGACCATTGTGAATTCCTTTAAGACATGATGAGTTTGTATAAATGGTTGACAAAGTTTGCTTGAAACTTTAAGGTATGTATGAATTCAAGTTTCAAATTCCAAATTTAGTGAACACAATGGCTTAGGATGCATTTTCCTCTTCAAGAATTATAGGCCTAATTTTTGGCCTTCTTATATACCTTGATCAAAGGTTCTTGGCTTTTCTCATCAGGACTGTGGTTACCTTCATACACCATAAGCTCTAGTATGTTGCTATGATAGTCACATCGATTACCTCTTTCTTCTAATTTTTGATTATCACTAGGTTTAATTGCTTGACATTATTCACCCAAACTAAACTCAGGGTGTGCTTGGGTTCAGTAGGGGAGTTTAGTTTCTATGAAAACAATGTCAATGTTTCTTCAATTGATGCTTATATCACCATTTTTTCTACTATTATGAATTCATTGTACTTGGATGCTAAAAGATCTTTGACACAATCCTTTCCCTTACCTTTAGTATCTACAACCCCAAAAGGGACTTTTTGGAGGTGATCGTGGATCACTTTGTATGGGCTTGTATTTGTAGTTCATTATCTAGGTAAAGATTATAACATTGTGTACATGTTCTCGAGGTATACACTTACAATATTATGTCTAGTGTTTATGAGATTATTTGATAATTACCTTTTTACCATGTGTAGTGTTTTTTAATTGAAGCATAATTGTGTATTTTTCCATTACTAAAACAAGCATCACATGGTTTTGAGGCCAGTTGGACAATTGAATTAGAATCGAAAGGGAATTTTAGAATTTATCCATCTATTACAACTAGGGTCAAATTTTCTCCATATATGGCATCCACCTCTTTGTTGGACACCTATGTCTGGAATCAAATCCACTTGAAACTAGGTACCTCTCTTCATTGTACTATTAAAACTTTTGCCCTCTCTTTGGTGTTAAAGACTTGGTGTGTATTCTTTAATTATTGCATCTTTCAGGGTGCTTACTTATTTTTCTACTTTAACAACTACCATCCTAACACCCACTCTTAGGTATTTCTTGGTGAACGATGGGTCTAAGACCTTGTAATTGATGAGCTTCATCACCAGCCTAGGAAAACAACCTTCTCCACCTTCAATTCGATTTTCATGATAATAATTAATGACCATAATTTATTCATCTTATTAGAGGCTTCACAAGGAGGGAAACACTAAAAGTTACTTAAATTTTATTTTTCTAAATAAGAAACTAATTTTAGATGAAGAAAATTGTCACCATGTATGAACTTTAGTAGAAAATTTTTTCGAAATGATGAGAAAACATAGGCCATTTACAAGGGTAGTTAGAGAAATTGGATTAAAATGTTTTACCAATTCTTGGATTCCATATTGACTTGAGTTGCAAGTTAGTAGAACAAGGTTTGGCATTGATGAGAAATCATAGGGTCATTTACAAGGGTAGGTAGATAAACTGGATTAAAATGTTGGACCAATTCAATAATAAGGAATTTCATTCAACAAGATAAATTGTTACAAATAAATACAAGGGAAGGTCCTTATGAGTCATTGTTGATTTATTACGAAGGAAGGCCCTTATTACTCATTGTTGATTATGTTATTACCAAAGTTGGACTTTGGAGCACTTTTTTGATTCCCACTATTATCAAGATGGATTACATTGTTGAGTTATGCTTCATAATTGCTTCAACGTTGAAGAGATAAAGTAAATTTTTAATTGGAAACATATGACTTGATATAAGGTTGTAATATTTCTTTATTTATTGAACCCAAAAACATGAAAACTAGAAAACTAGATTAATGACTTTCTTGTCATGCCTTTTTCATGATGAAATTCTAGAGAAAAGATTGAAACCACTTATTAAATTATTAAATAAGTATTTAATAATCTCATTACACAACCACATGGATAATGGATGCATATTTTATTTGATGAGAAAGTAATATTACTATAAGAGAAAACTATTTATCTTGTTTTATGTGCATGATGGATTGGATTTATGCTGACAAACTATGTTTTTTTTTTACAAGTAGTTCTAGATTAAAGATTTGCAATTACGAAGACTTATCTCTTTATGGAAGGTATGATATTTTGTTTGAATTCACATGAGCTAGATAAAATTCATTTTGGTTGCATATATGCATGGGAGCTAGTAGTAATTAAGTTATGTTGTATTTGAAGTAGCTTAACATTTTTCTCTGACCATAATAATAAAGGAGAGTTCTACTCATATATTTCAAATTTCATGTTATGGCCTCAATTATTTGGATCCTTCATTCAAATTAAAGGATATATAATTGATCCCTAAGACAATAGCCAATATTGCTCCCCAGCAAGCTTTCTCAACTTGTACTCCCCAACAACCTTTCTCAACTTGTACTGTTATTTTTGAAATTACTCTTTTTCATGATGATCACTATATATATGCAATTCTAGGCATTTGTACATGTTTATTATTAATATTATTATTTATTTTTCAATACTACATTTTATTTTTTCAATTCCTGTCTTCTTCATTGGAAAATGCCTTTCCTTTCTATCCATAAAATGGAGAGACAGATAGTCACCCACATTCACGAGATCAATGGATGTAAATTAACTATACAAAAGATTAAAACTACTAGAAATATGTTAATATCTGGATTGTGTTCTTATCTCATTCTGACAATGGTTTTTTGTACTAAGGATAGCTATTCAATTTGTCACTTCCATGCAAAGTCACAATTATAATATGATGTCTCAAGGGTTACAATCATTGTTCACTTTTAATTGGAAGCTAGTGCCTATGATTGGCAATGATCCTAACATGCCTTTTTTTAAGAGTCTACTATATCATATCTCCATTAGCTTCCTCTGTATAAATTATGTTTATCCATTATGGACTTATTTGTTGTGCATCTTATGAGTATGTGTGTATCTTATAGATGTAAAATATACGAGGCATTCTCCGTTCTCTAATCCTATATTGATGTTCCTATTTTCACATTTGATGTAAACAAGAATTGATCCCATGTGATCATAAACTTTCTTCTCCATGATATTTTTCTTATAGGATGTACGATGCATTCATGCATGCTTATGTACGTTTTCTTGCATACGAGAGAGTGAGAGAGAGAGAGAGAGATGTGAACATTGGTATTTGTTGCTTTCAGGAGATGCACGACTACCAATTTTCCATGTTTATGTTGGGAGTGGAGAGAGGAAACACCCAAAGTGGTATTCTGAGAAAGGTGTGCATCTCAATCCTTTTCTATTAATTTTGTGCCATATCAGTTTCGAGGATACAATTACTTTGTGGAAATGGAAATGATTGGATGTTTTAATTTTATAGTATTTTAGGGTCCTCCTCTAATCAACGCTATTTGCAAATGATTTTAATGTCTTTGTACATTTTAAGTCATCATTGTAGTTGGTATGATGAATATACTATTGAATACATATTTTTCCTATGAATTTAATATTATAAGTATAAAGTTTATTTGTAGCATTGAGGTGGTGAAAGCTCAAATTCCCACAAAAATGGATAACTTTTAGATACAACACTTTGATCATTGCAATTGATTCCACTTTAAACTCTAGTTGTATTTATATATTTAGTCAAGATATTAATATTAAGAAATTGTTATACAATTTATTTATTAATTCTCTCTGTAGAACCAATTGCATTTCAAGTTATATTTTTATTTAATTAATTGAATTTCTTACTTCGTATTTTATTCCTATGAAATATTACATGAATTGTTTTTATTTTTTTATTAAGCTTATTATTACAAGAGCTAGGTTATGGCAATGTGAAAAAGAAAAAAAAATCCACGACATTGCCACCACATGCCTCTTGATGATTATAAGTTGGCTTTTTCTCTCCATTTCTTTTCACAAGTTATCGACAATTTGAGCTTTTTAGCATGTAACTTATTTGACATGAGTGTGCCTAATATTTTCCTGAACATTGAATGCTAAGTTCCGAAGGTGTTCTTTTCTATGATGACGTTTTATTTTCTTTTTTTATGTAGGTCATCTAGCCACTATTTCCCAACTAAAGAAAACTTGTTCGAGTTTCTTGCTTTTTTGAGGAGAAATGGGATTGTCTTTGCTGATGTTAAGGTATATGTCGTATAAATATTTTATAATCTAGTTTAGTTTATATTCAATCTTTTATCATCGTTGTTGTTTTATACTTTGCATTGTATCTTCTTTCATTTTCAAAAGAGGAATTCATTACTGATGGTAAGAAGTGGAAATTGAAGGAAGAGGAGAACAATAACACTGGAGTCACAAATGCAGAAATGGAGGAAGAACTAGTGTAATGATGCCCTTAAATCTAATATCTCACATAAGACACACACATACAGACTGATGGTCATGTATTTAGAGTTGGTGAATTCACTTGTGATGTGCTGGAAACACAATGATAATGTTTTGAAGTGATGAAACAATATTTAATATATAAATTGTAGTCCAACTAATATTAAGTTGGAAAATCATATTGTAATACTTGATTTTTCATATAATATAATCTGTGGTTGAAATTATCTATAGTTGTAGTTGATATTATTTAGTATTGTAATTAACATATGTAATATTTTATTTTAATATTAGATGAACCTGCACATTATATGACATATTTTTTTTTTAATTTAGTCGCAAAATCATACTAATTAATTTACGTTGATTAATAAAGAACACATAAAATCAATCTAAAATTACTAAATTAGTATTTTATATTGATTAATGATGAACACAAATAAAATGAATAGAAAACGACTAAATTAGTAATTTATAATGATTATTAATGAAAGTAAATGAAATGAATATAAATGACTAAATCAGTCGTATATATAATGAATATGAAACTACCAAAAAAGATAAATGACTATTGTAATGCTAAATTTCTGATTCAAAATGAAGACTAAATTTTTCATATATACGACTATTAGTAGCTAATTTACAGTATCTTATAACACGACCAAAATTTAGTCATATTTCATTGGTCATTAATTGATTTCAAACAATGACTAAAATTTGCATATATATGACTATTAGTAGCTAATTTACAGTATCTTATAACGTGACCAAAATTTTGGTCATATTTTGTTGGTCATTAACTGGTTTTCTCGGGTGATCATGTAGTAGTATATTTTGTTGTGTATTTGATCATTAGTTGTGACAATTAATGACTAAATAAATGATTGAATTAATGACCAAATTAATGACTGAATATACTACTAGACTGTAAAATTGAGACAACCAATTAATGACTAAGATAAATATGACTAAAAGTTATTCCCATTATAAGATGCTGTAAATTAGCTACTATTGGTCATTTAAATGGAAATTTTAGTCATTTTTTTATTAACTAATTAACTATTTTGTACTAATGGCTGTGCAATTCCTGGGGGAACTGCTACTAAATGGAGGTATGAACTGATGGCCTAAATGTCGAATAACAATATGATGCTTCTAGAAGACCAATCTTGAAGCCCAAGGTGAAAGTATTAATCCTCCACCGATTTCCTAGCTGAAATGCTAGAAACAACCTCCTCCTCTCAAATCCTCAAGCAGGAATGCATAATTCCTAAGACTGAATGTGATGTAGAGAGGGGTTGAATGTCACACCAATGCCTCATGATAGTGATAGCTAAAAGAAACCTTCCTAGAGTACCCACTTGAAGTCCCCCATGGGAAAGGGTGGGATTTTCTCTCGGAAACACCCATGTGCTAAACACCACTGTAGACTTAGATAAACAGTTGAAGCATTCATAGAAATTTCACTTGAAAAATACAGATCTAAGATCTAAATCTAAATCCTCTCTTCTATTTCTACCTTCATCTTCCTTTTATTCTTTGTGAGCCTTCCATAGCCCTGTCCCACCTCATAATTGTGCTTCACATGTGGCCACAAGCCTCCATGAAGACTGTGTTGTCGCTCCATGATCTCCATCATCTTTGCATTAATTCCCACTCCCTCCATCATGTGAACATTAGATGCACCACTTCCTCCACTACTTCATCATTAGTGCTCTATGATCTTACTTTTATTGCACCATGATCTTATTTGACTTCCTCCACTATCTCCATGATCTTCTCTTTAATGATCCATGATCCCCATTCTTCCTTCAGTAAAAAGATGCTCCACTACACCATAATGTTGATCTAGTTATAAATAACCCACATACACGCATCAAAAGCGGATTTTATTTATCTATGGGGTTTATGGGTCCCTCCACCCTCTTATTTACTTAATAAATTTGAAAAAGTAAGAACTCTAATATTCCAATTATCTGGTGGAAAATTTGGAATATTAAAGTCATCCCGGCAAAAATGTTGATTTTCCTCAAGAAAATGCAAAATTTTATGCAACAAAAATCCATCTCCCTCCAAATGGCATCCTCATATGGAAGGTATCCCCATATGCTACAATGTGTAATGCATGCCCAGCTCCAAAGTTGCATCTCTAGAATGTATAGAATGGCCTCCAAATGAAAATTTAGATGCCTCTCCACATTAATGAATCTCCAGATGGCAACCATAGGCTGCTCAAGGTCCTCCACTATACATGTGATATATAAAGTGAAGTGGTCTCTTCCCAAAGTGGAAAGTACCAACTCATAAACTATCTATTCATCCCATGCTACATGAAGTAGATTGCATCTCTCCATTCTTCCATCCTTGGCCCTGTTGGCCTTGTTGGCTCCAAGAAACATCCCAACATTGTGAAAAATAAGAAGTAGAGACATATGGATAGAAATGTACAAGGTCAAACCATACTCTCCCAATAGTAGCGACCGCAACAAACTCTTCTTCTGCCTTGCCAAATCATGATCAACCCAAGTATGAGAGCCATACTCTCTCAAAAGAATCCATGGTAGCAATGCCTCTTGCTTCCACATCACCTCATCATCATACCAAGTGTATTAGCCATACTCTCTCAGGACAAGCCACTGCAATAATGCCTCTTGCTTCCATACCACCTCATCATCATAGAAATCAAGGTGGCCATATTCTCCCAACAGAAGCCAACGCAGTAAAGGCCTCTTGTTGACATCCTCCATCATCATCATGAAAAGTATGCACTACAAGGAAAAGACCCTCTAGTGGAGGTTATAAAGGAGGTTTTTAGTGTTATAAAATTGGCCAAAATTGTTAAAAAAACATATGCTACCACATCCGTTTCTAGTAATGGAGGTTTTTGCGGAGCTTTTAAAGAAAATTCAACACAAATAAAAAAAAATGGGTGGCCAGAGGTTATTACAGATGTTTTTTCATCGGTGCTCTTATCAAGTTTTAACGCACCGGTGCATATCGGTAGACAGTGCATGAGCGCGGTCGAAGGAGAATGCATAGGGCCGTTAAAGAAAACAACAACACTGGGCCTGGTGTTGGTGATACAACGCACGAGGCCATTCTAATTGGTCTTGGGATTTAAGCGGTGCCCATAGGTCGTATAAGCACACCAGTGCGTGTATATGTATGAGGAACCGGTGCTCCGTATCACAGAAAGAAACTGAGATTTATAATTAGTATCAGTATTCATGCGGTGCACATGGCATCTACAAATGTACCGGTGCTTATAGATACATAAACGCCATGGTGCACAGTATCACACAAACGCACCGATATTTATAACTGGAATCTATATTAGTGCAATGCCCATAGAATCATAAATGCACCGGTGCATACAAACACATAAACATACTGGTTTTCAAATTTTTTTTTAGAAACATCCACCTCTGAAAGTCCAATTATTGTGATTGTTTTAAATTCATTATTCATCAAAATTCGACACATCTTATAACAATATTCATATTAATTACATTTTTATTAATGCATTTGAATGTGTTGTTTGGATTAATTTTTTTATATCATATCAAAATTATTGTGGCTTTTTTAAATTCATTATTCATCAAAAGTCAACACATATCTATAATTTTATAACAATATTCATATGAATTAAATTTTTATTAGTGCATTTGAGAACGACAATGGAGAACGCAATAGAATGAATTAAAACATATTATATATATATATATATATATATATATATATCTGTGTGTGTGTGTGTGTGTGTGTGAATAAGACAGTCTTTATCATACAAAATGAGACAATTATTCGTATCCCTTTGTCTTTCAATTGGGACACTATGTCTATTACATTTAACAAAATGTATGATTTCACAGACATATTTCAAAGAATAAAATGTCTTGTTTTGATATACAAATTACATAGTGATCATCATTCTTCGCTTGAACTGCTGTCACTGCTAGAGCTACTTCCATGACTTGGATTATTTTCAGGAATGTTGTGTTCATAGCGTTGATTGTTTTATTCTTCTTCACTTTCCATATACAAACATAAAAATAAACTGAAATGAGTGTATATACATTGGTGAGAATAATGAAAATTCCAATACTAAATAATATACATCAATGTAAATCGAAAAGAAAAATGGCGTACCATAGCAACAATTGACTCATAAACTATACACATTCTTTCAAAACGATGTACCATACCATATTTCAAAATTTCATCTATTGGCGCAATGCCATACTTTGTTTCCTGTAAGTTTTATACCCCATAACAAATCATATATTTAATATAAAAGATGTTTTTGTTCTATTAATTATAGAAGGAGCTAACTAAAACAAGATCAATAGATGCTTACAAATTCCACAATTAAATTCTGATATGCCAACATATACTCACAACCCATATTTACCCCAATTTCGATCAATTCGTCTGATGGTCCTTCTTTGTATGTTAGCACCTGTTTGAAGACATTCAATGATGATTTTTTTAAAACAACTTAAAAAATACAAAAATGAAATCTAGTTAATTTGTTATAAGGAAGTAAAAATTACTCACAAACTTAGAGATCAACCATTTTCTTCCTTGTTGTTCTGTTTTATGTGCTGAATGGGTTCCATTTTCTTTTCTTTTCTGCAAGAAAATTCTGGAAAATTAATATTTAATACTAAATTGTTTATTTATTGTAACTAATGATCAAAAAATTCAATGATTACATATTACATTTGAAGCACGTTGTTGTATTCGTTCCACTAGATCCCTCAAACTTTTGTAAAAGTTTCCACCCTTTCGTTAACTTCCAGCACCACTCCAGATGAGCCAAGGAGAAATTCATTTTCATTTGCATGTTCAATTTTTTTTGTTTTCTTAGAACAACATTACTTTTCTGAGTTGTTGGTCCCTGTCGAAAATTAAACAGATGTGAATTAGTAGAATATTTGACACATGTTATCTAATAATTTTAAGTATATTATTAATGATAATTAAAAAAAGAAACTCATATTGGATCGATAGTATTGTTTCATTCACCTGATTCATCTTTTTGCAATTTTTCCATTAAAATTTTACACTCTTCTGGTCGTAGATCAGAAATAACCATATCAAGCTTCATAATTTTGTGGCTCTGCATGATACACATTAAAAAATACATATTATTTAAAGTTACATATAGTTCAAAAATAATATTTTTTATAAAGAATTTACAAAGAACTTGCCTGTTTTTCTTTTCTTGATGTGTTAACAGTATTTTTGTTACTTGATATCTTATCAGTCATTTATTTATCAATCTAAAACCTATATCATATCATTCATTAATATATTTATAAATAAATTCTAAAATTCTCAAGTAGAAAATAAATCTCGAGACAATGGTGCACCTTTCATTAACTCTGCACCGCCGCCGGTGCGTGGATATATTAACAACGCACCGAAAAGCAATATCATACACCATACGGTGCGTTTGGTATTATAAACGCACCACAAAAACAATGTAATAGACCTAACAATGTGTGGGGTATTATAAATGCATCGAAAAAAGGTGTAATACACCGTACAGTGCTTTCCTAGTTAAAGAGAGCACATATTCCCTATTTCAGATTTGGCGCACGGATTTAAAAAAATGTTTTCAATTTTTTACAACATAGAACTTGGGCGGTGCACTATAACAATACAGAGCATTGATGCAGTGCCATACGTAGGGCACATGTAT
The DNA here is from genome assembly GCA_034641835.2 of Pinus albicaulis. Classification (NCBI taxonomy): domain Eukaryota; kingdom Viridiplantae; phylum Streptophyta; class Pinopsida; order Pinales; family Pinaceae; genus Pinus; species Pinus albicaulis. The sequence goes on from CM076580.1 coordinate 1,757,290,153, forward strand.
AAAGAAAAATCCATTTTTTCAAAAATTCAGGCAATGGTCGAATGGATTGTGATCCGACTATGCAAGTCATCTCGTGGGTTGGACGTTAATCTAAAATGAAAAACCCTAATTTTGAAATCATAGAAACAGGGAGAAGAAAGGAAAAAAACAAAAAAATGAAGGGTTCAGTGTAAAAATGGATAAAACTGCAGCAAAAAATAAAAAACTGCAGAAAAAAGTAAAAAAAAGAATTAAATTTAATCTCAAAATGGTTTGAAATTCTATTTTAAAGGGTTTGAATCACTACAGTTTTGGTTTCTGATTCTCTGAATACTTCTGTTCAAACGTATTTCGCCATCCACAGTGCCCTCGTGCTCTCCTGCAAAAATTTGACAAAAGTTTTAGCAAAAATAGTGAAATAATGAAAAGTGTTTAGTATTTAAAGAATTATTTTATCAAATTAGATTTTTGAAAATATTTTGCCGCCCATTTTTCAAATTTCTGCTTTTTTTAACTTAAAAAAAATAGATTTACATTTTTTTTATTTGCGTTTATTCGTTTTCAGTGGACGGAAATGTGACGCACCAGTGCGTTGTATTAATATGACGCACCAAAGTCTGTTAGGATGATAAGTGCACCAGACATTTTAAAGGTTTTTTTTTTTTTGTATGTAATATCATAATAAAATAATGATAATTATAAAGTACATGAATTTATTTTCATTATTTTATAAACTTTATATATGTAATATCATAATAAAATACCGATAATTATAAAGTACATGAATTTATTTTCATTATTTTCTAAACTTTATGTTACAAAAATTTGTATTATTGTAGGTTTGTTATTTTACAATTATTTGCAAATTTACAAATTTAAATATTTTAATAAAATCATTTCAAATTAATACAATTAAAATTTTCACATTAATAGAATTAAAACTTTACAAAGTAATATTTTACATACAATTACATCAATTACAATTACAATTTTACATTAATTTCACATACATGAATTACGGTTAGAATTACAATTACAATTTTAATTTTACATACAATTACATTTACAATTTTACACATAATTACATTTACAATTATAATTACAATTTTACAAATATTTTACAGACAATTCAATTACAATTACAGTTATAAATACAATTACATTTACAATTTACATAGAATTACATTTACAATTACAATTACAATTTTACAAATATTTTACATACAATTCAATTAAAATTACAATTACAATTTTATAATTTTTCATATATACAATTACAATCATTTCAGAATAAATAAATCTTACAATTACAATTAAAATTTTACATTAATAAATATTTTACATACAATTACACTTAAAATTACAATTAGTACAAATACATATACAATTTTACAATTTTACATAGAATGAAAATTTAATTTACAATTACATTCACGACATAATATTTAATAAATATCATGGTCATTTAATAATATTAAATCAATTAATAAGCATCATCACAATCATGATAACCATCGTACAAACATCATATTTGACTAATAAACACATTCAATTAACATCAAATTAACATTATATATTAACATCATCACAACACAAACATCAAATATACATCTCAATATAATGTCAAATAACTCATGTGCCTATCACATATACACATCTATCTGCAAGCTAAACATTAAATGAACATATCTAACATGACTAGAAATATGCGCCACATCATGATGATCATCAACATGACAATTAAGTACAACTTCAACGTGAACATAAAATATGTGGACCATACACACATATATATATATATATATATATATATATATATATATAACTCAATAATGTTAAAAATATATAACTGTAATATAAATCATGTCATGGATCAAGCACTGGTGGTAGTAAAACAACATCAATAAAACTAGTACAATTGGATGCGGCCTACTCAGTAAAGTTGGGTGCAGCCTCGACAGTCGATGGTCGACTAGCATGCTCATGATCATTATGATCACTAGTACTGATGGATGCATCGCTAGTGGTAGTACAACATGATCAATATGAGGCACAGTAGTAGTGGAGGTGGTCTGCTCAGTCAATAGTACTACAGCCTCCCACATCATGATGATCATCAACATGACAATTAAGTACAACTTCAATGTGAACATAAAATACGTGGACCATATATATATATATATATATATATATATATATATATATATATATATATATATATATATATATATATATAACTCAATAATGTTAAAAATATATAACTGTAATATAAATCATGTCATGGATCAGGCACTGGTGGTAGTAAAACAACATCAATAAAACTAGTACAAGTGGATGCGGCCTGCTCAGTAAAGTTGGGTGCAGCCTCGATAGTCGATGGTCGACTAGCATGCTCATGATCATGATGATCACTAGTACTGATGGATGCATCGCTAGTGGTAGTACAACATGATCAATATGAGGCGCAGTAGTAGTGGAGGTGGTCTGCTCAGTCAATAGTACTGCAGCCTCGGCGGTCGATGGTCTAGCCTGCTCATGATGATCGTGACTAGTACTCATGATGGATACTTCAGGATGTTGACTGGACATGACTGATGGTCCAGCCTTATCTCCATGATTACTAGTGTCAGATGCTGGTAGTGGAGCCTCATGCTGATCATCAAGTGCATTGCGAGGTGAACGATCACGAGATGCATCTGGGTCTCTACTGGTGGACTTTCCATCACATGCCACAGCTCGACTACGCCTATAGCTATGGAAAATCCTCCTCAATCGCATAACAGGTGTCATAGCTCCTACGAGATGCCACATCAGGACTTACGTGTAATGCAACATGCCTCTCCGCATCCGTAACAATCTATCATTGCCCTATATCTCTCTGTAATGACCGAGCTTGATGCCCGCATCTGAAATCAATCCATAGAGTTGGCTGCCCAACTCCATCCGGTATCTGGTCTCAGGTCAACCACGCCTAGCAAAAGGTGGTACCAGTGCACCATGAGGCGCATGAGGATCAATACGTCTCTCTGTTGCGCCACCGACCCGATCCTCTAGCGGCAATTCAGCCATCTCCATATCACAATCATCAGGATCAACACCTGGATCATGTGGTGGATCCAGCATCTCATCGCCATTAAAAGAGACAATGTTTGCAAAATATATACAAGTACAGAACAATAATTAGACAATTTCATTACAAAATTTAATAAAAACAAGTTAAAGAACATGTTAGAATAAATATAAATAAAATAGTAATATTACCTCTATCATCTGGCGGCTCATCAAGAGTGAAGAGGATGTTGGGACACCCTCGCTAATCTATTCTACGATAAGGACATGGGACCATAATGAAGGGATGTATCCTACCAACGCTGGCTAGTAAGTTCAGCGAATCATGTGATATCATCTCTGGAAACATAGTATCTCCCCTCTTGGGCATCATTTTCCCCCACATGTGCAACTGGGTCTCGAACATCAGCCTACGAGGCTATCGAACAAAACTAGGTCTCATCTCTGGAAACCTCTCAAAAAATAAACAAAAGAGCACTGAAGCAAAAGGGAAGTTGACCCTCCCTTGTGCATGAGCAGGACATCTATCTAAGGCCGTACAAAAATGTCACAAAAAATTGGCAGACCACCTGAGAAGTTGTGGCTGTTGTACTAAAGAATCAACATAATATAAAAGCAAGCAACTAATGCGTTTCCCATCACTGGTGTTGTGGGAAATGATCGAAGTGATAATAGAGAGGCACTACACGTCCTGTCTATCAAAAGCACCTATACGTCACTGACCTCCAGGTACCTAAAACTCTAAAGGAGATAGTACATGTGCTTCAATGTATCTCTGGGAGTAAACTAACTGACTCCCTACTAGAAAACCAGGTGGCATGTCTGGGAATGAGGGAAAATCCACCCCTCTCCTCGATAGTCCTGTAATAAAATAAATTTCCTCCTTACTGGGTTTGTAACACTGATCAAGACCAACCTGAAAAGCCTGTCGGTGGGCATTCCACCTGCTGATAAGATGTCTCAAAAGCACACTATGCGCCTTTAGGCCGGAAATAGCCTCCTCATAGAACTTGAGGAGGCCTAACTGCTTAAGGATCTCCTGTGTATCTGCAGTAACAGGGCAAGGGCATCCATCTCTCTCCCTCTCTCTCGCCTCCCATAGGAAAATCATGTCATATTGTTCTGCTTGTTCTTGCTGCTATTGCTCCTGTTCTCTCTAAATCATTACCATATTAAATAATTTTTTTTTATTAAAATAGAAATCTATTTATAAATATACATATATAATTTTTTTTGAAAAAAAAAACAAACATACAAGTCAGTGCTCCATAAAAATAGTCACGCACCGGTGCCGGTGCATCCTAATATTTTAGAGCACTGTCCCCAGGGCCCCTAATGAAACAGACCGAACCGAATTTGGTGCCAATGTCTATTCAAGCACCGTGGACTGTATATAATTCAGAATAGCGATGTGCTAACTGAAATATACGCCCCGACACGTATAGTAGTGTCAGCACACCAAATTCATGACAATGACATAGTTGATGGTGCGGTCTTTTACCTGGCTGCATCGTTGACCCTCTCAGAGTGCAAAATTCGGTGCCTTGACATAAACCAGGGCAGCAAATGCAGTCAACGCACCACACTGTGATTGTCGGGGTCAATGGTGTGCCTGGATAAATTAGCGAACTGCCTTTTTTATTTTTTATTTTTAGTTTAAAATTATTCAGGGTGCCTTCCGGCACCACCCCGGAAACGGTGTGGTTATCGTTAGCACTGGTAACAGTGCTGCCTATAAATTTTACAAGTAGCATCGCTATTCGATGCGAGCCAAACAGCTCGAGCGCACTGCGCAACAAATTATTATTTTTTTTAAATGGTTATTTTTAAGTTTATTTCAATTTCTAATCTGCTAAAAGGCTTAATTATAGAAAACCTAGAAAAATACATGTACATTTCGCTGTCGAGGAGGCATATTGGCTGTAAAATTTGGAAAATAAATTTTTCCCACTATTTTTCAAAATGAAAGCTAGATATTGGTGGCCAATGCAGAGCAGTAGTGTGTGCAATGGGTGCAATGACAGCACCGATGTCAGAGCGGCTTAGAAATAAGGAAATGGCACCGGGGCTTGAGATCTTTGGAGCACTGAAGAAAGTGAATAATGAAGTTTTTTGGCTGTAAATTTTTTTAATTAACCCTATTTCGGTGCACGGGGTTTTCTAAGCACACCGGTGCTATTAAATAAAACCACACAGGGATGTTTCAGTTTCGGCGCAAAAATTTGATGATGCACCGGGGTGGCGTAATGGAAAAGCATCGGTGCGTAATATTCGCAAAGCACTGGTTTTTTGGCCTTAATTTTTTTTATATATATAACGCTATTTCAGTGCATGCGGTTTCTGGAAAACAAATATAATCAACTGAATGAATAGAGGGTTGATCCCTCCTTGATATCTTCAATATATAAGCTTCAGATATAGCTCATCCTTCCTCCTCCACTAGATGAAACTCCTGAATACTCAACACCTAGAATAAAATTCATTATCAGGGATGATAAAGCTATAGACTGATTCTAGATGCTATAATAAATCTCAAGAATGAGGGAAATAATGTTCCTAAAGTGATGAGATGGTCCCTCATAGGATTTTGAGCTTAAATACTAGAAACTTCCTTCCTCCTTTAGATCTACAAGATTGGACTGCGCAATTCTTAGGGGAACCACTGCTACATGGAGGTATGAACTGATGGCCTGAATGACGGATAAAAATATGATTCTCCTGGAAGACTGAACTTGAAGTCCAAGGTGAAAGGATGAGTCCTCCACCTTTTTCCTAGCTAAAATGCTAGAAACAACCTCCTCCTCTCAAACCTTCAAGAAGGAATGCGAAACTCCTAAGACTAGATGTGTTGTAGAGAGGGGTTGAATGTGGCACCAATGCCTAATGATTTATGACAGCTCAAATAAACCTTCCAATAGTAGGCACTCAAAGTCCCCCATGGGTAAGGGTGGGATTTCTTCTCGGAAACACCCATGTGCTAAATAACACTGCAGACTTAGCTAAATAGCTAAAGAATGCATAGAAATGTCACATGACAAATCTAGATCTAAAATATAAATCTAAATCCTTTCTTCTATTTCTACCTTCGTCTTCCTTTTATTCTTTGTGAGCCTTCCATAGCCTTGGCCCACCTCATAAGTGCACTGCACATGTGCCCACTAGCCTCAATGAAGACTGTGTTGCCTGTCCATGATCTCTATCATCTCTGCATTTAATTCCCTCTATCTCCATCATGTGTGCATTAGGTGCACCACTTCCTCCACTATTTCACCATTAGTGCTCTATGATCTTACTTTTATTGCACCATGATCTTATTTGACTTCCTCCACTATCTCCATGATCTTCTCATTAATGATCCATGATCCCCATTCTTTCTTCATTAAGAAGCTACTACACTACTCCATAATGCTGATCTACTTCTAAATAACCCACATACACACATCAAAAGTGGATTTTATTTATCTATGGGGTTTATGGGTCCCTCCACCCTCTTATTTACTTAATTAGTTAGAAAATTTAAGAACTCTAATATTCCAATTATTTGGTGGAAAATTGGGAATATTACATGCCTTGAGGTAAGGCTCATATAGCTGGGCATCCAAATCTTTAGTCTTAAAACATTTTTCACCCACATTGGGTATCCCTATTGCTGCTACAATGATATCATTTGGAAATGGTGAAAGTCATCCTTGCTATAATTAGTTGGTTGTTTTGGAGTTGTTGATGAAAACCCTGGTTAAATTTGCATAACTTTGGAGTCTTTTTACCATATCACAAAATTTAAAGAAACCTACATGCTGGAAACATTTGAAAGATAAGTGCGATGCCATTAAATCCTTAATGTCTGTTGGCTCTAATCTCAAAATCCTCCCTTCTTTGTTATATGTTTTCTTCTCTTCTTATGTGGCATTTATTCCTCCTCCATTATGTTTCTTTCTTCCTACATTATGCTCAGTTTGTATTTTGAAAATCCTACAGAAAAAGGGGAAGGGAAAGGGAGTAGGATATTGGGTTTAGGGGATTGTGATGGGTGAGGTAAAATTTTGGGGAATGTACTAGGGGATTGGGGAGCTTAGGGAATTAATGGAAGCATGAAATATTTAGGGAAATATGGTAGGAAATTTTTATTAGAGGGAGGTATCTAGCTACCTAGGAAAGAACAAATAGGGTGGTAGGGTTTAGGAAGTAAGGCTTGGGAATGGGAAATGAGTGAATTTAATGGTAGTGGGAAGTGAGTTAGGGTGTACGTAGGAAAATGGGGTCAAAGGGAAAATAATTAAGTATGTAAATTGTGAACTAGGGTTTAAATTGTTTAAAACATGGCATAAAATGTAAGGGAGGGTTTGCACCATAAAATTGACACGATAAGCTAAAAGGAGGGGCTATGGAGGTGCCCCTTACTCGTAAATAACTGTAGAAACCCTAAAATGACGATGAAAACCTATGCAAAGAATATTAGGGACAATGGCTCCCTTCTGTAAAAATCACAACACCTATCGAAAAAGTGGAGTGTGCAACTGTGAAAGCGCAACGCCTTTGGAAAAAGCGCAGCGTGGTCTCCTGCAAAAGTGCAACACCTTTGGAAAAAGCATATTGAATGACCAAAAATGCGATTTTCTGAAGCCAAACTTGGTTTTTCTCTTGGGAGGCTGAGAGCTCAATGATTTGAAGATGAAAATTAATGTCTTCTTGGTCTTTGGGAGCCTTTATACTTGGAGAAATGTCATTAAAAAAACTTGGGACCCTATTTTCATTTCTTGAAATTCACTTTTCATTGCTCTTTAACTTTTAATTTCTAAATTACATCATTGAACTTCATCTTTTGGTGACTTAGGAACACCGATTGAATTTTTGGAACTATGGCTTATCTACTTATGGAAATTTGGGTGTGCAGCTACTTGGAACTCTAAGAAATTGTTACAAATTGGGAAAATAAAATCACATTTTTCTCTAAAATCAAATTTATAAATCAATCTTACTGATGGAATTTATTTACTGGAGCTCCTTCACTTGCTGGTATTTTATGCAATGAAATGGTGATTTGATGACTGTGGAAACCCTAAGACCTAATGGAGACTCTGACTGAATGAAACCATGATATAAAATGATTGAAATAGTGTTGAAAACTCATGATTGACAGTACACTCAAAAAAGTGGTGAAATGAGACAGCAAGTTTCAAAATTTTGAAAGGAGTGCGATCAGACCTAAATCTTCACCAAGTGACCAAATTTTTGCATGATGACCTAATGGAATGACAAAAATTTATAAATGGGACCTAACATGATATGAAATGATTCTATTTGATCACTGGTTAAAGGATGCATAAACTAACACTAACATTGGCTCCAGTTGGGGGATGACAACTCCTTGGAGGTGTCAAGAACATTGTAGACCAAGTGCCTATCCATTGGGCATGGAGTCAAAAGTTGTAAAAAAAATTAAATACTAAAAAGATTATCATAATAAACTGACTGAAAATTGACTGAAAACTTATTGAAAACCAACTAAAAATTGACTTGACTTAGACTAACTTAACTTTGAAAACAAAAGAAAACCAATGAAACTTTATAACCTTTTCCTCAGGCTCCAAACTATGGTGATTCTCCGCTTCACACTTTGCAGTAAATTAAACTGATATTTACAATGGAATCAAGAAATATGAAATTTGCATCAGAAACGATAATGCTTAAGGAGCCTAACATTTACCAGTCCTCCTAAGAATTCTTCTCCATTCATCTATTTCAATATGAAAGCATGATTTCCATAAAAAAGTTGATATCTTGTATGGCCCTTTCCACAAGTTTTAAAAGTTTTCGTGCTTCCCTTTTTGCTTGTTCCTTGCATCCCACCAAAGGAATAAATCTTCAAGATTAAAATCATCCACCTCGGTCTTGCGGTCATACACCTTCTTTATCTTCTCATGAAGCTTTGAGGTGTTCTTAAATACCTCATCTCTCGTTTGTTGAAGATGGATCATCTGATTGATCTCGCACTGTACATCATTTTCCTCACTTCTTGCTTCTTGTAACAATTTCATGACTGAGACTACAAGTGATGTAGGAAAACAATGTGTACACCATAAACCAATTGAACATGGGACATTCCTATAGATTTCTTAGTACTCACCCTGTTCGCCCATAAAGCATTAACCAACTTTTTGTGTCAATTCTTCTTATTTTCCTCAGGCATATTCTTTATGATACTAATCAGAGCCTTATTAGAATATTATGCTAAACCATTACCTTATCGATAATAGGCGGTTGAGTGCCCGAAATTGATGTTGTGCTTGTCACATAACTCGACCATTCTCTTTGACTTAAATGGAGTACCATTTTCGGCATGATCTTACAAGGACAACCAAAACGAGACAAAATTTTAGTCTCCAACAGTTGAATAATTACTAAATCCATTTCTTGCCTTGTAGGGATCGCTTCGATCCATTTGGTGAAGTAGTCGATGGTCATTTAAGATCCATTTATGTTTTTCATATGATGTATGGTGAATCTATCCGATGAAGTCAAGGAAACACCATTGAAAAGGTGCATTTACTAAAATAGGTTGCAAAGGTAATGGAAGATGTTTTCTTTTACCTTGAAAAACTTGACACTCATGGCAACTCATCACTGATTTTTAAAATTATACAAAAATATTTGGCGAGTAGTATCCCGCTCTCAAAAATTTGTTAGCTGTGGTTTTCCAAAAAAAAATCCCCCCAAAATCTCCCCTCTGGAGATCATTCATAACTTATTTTGCTTCATTTTCAACTAAACAATTCAAAAAAATACGTCTGGGGTATTTCCAGTAAAGGGCGTTGTCTGAAATGAAGTATTTTGAAGCTTTCAACTTCAAATACCTAACCTTACTCTTGGAAATGCTTGGAGGAGGATTTAAATGCTAAAGAACAAATATAATTTATGAATTCCATGGAGATGAAAGAAAGATATTAGATACCTCTATAAGAGTTCCATCCACTTCTTCATCAAAAAGTGATGAAATGAGGTTGATGTCTAAGACATGGAAGTTTGAATCAGCCATGAGCTTGGCGAAGCCCTAATCTTTCATCAAATTTGTGGGCTTGATCTCAATGTCATATTATAACGTTTCTTCTATCCACTTCCCTCTTCCTTTATTGTTTCATTGTGGACATAAGCGAGAATATGTGAATGTAAAATATATACACAGAAATCATTCAAAGATTTTACCAAAGCCAAGGATTTCTTCTCAATGATATTGTATCGAAGACCTACAACCCTTATGCTTCTACTGAAAAATTTTATGGGATGCTCAGTCTTATCTTTTTTCTACATCAAGACTACAACCAATGTATGCTCGGAGGAAAATGAGAAAATGGTAAAATCAATAGAATAGTTTGGGTTGATTAAAATAGAGGTTGTGGTTAAAGAAAATGTCACTGAGTTAAAGGAATTCTTGGCATCCTCAAACTACCTTACCTCATTCTCTTTCTTTAACATGTTGGTCATTTTTCAAAGATGCTCAGCCAAATTTGGAATAAAAATGTGTAAGAATTTCATCTTACCATTGAAAGCCTAAATTTATTTCTTGCCTCAAGGAAAGTCAATTTCTTGATTTTCCTCAACCCGAGAAGGGTCAATTTTGATTCCATCCTTGGAGATGATGTGACTGAGAAGCTTGACCTTCTCCATGGAAAAAAGGCTCTTTTTTGGATTAAAATATATTTTGAATTTCCTGCATCTCTAAAATACAATCCTTAGGTGATATGAGTGTTCATCATCAGAATGAGCAAAAACTGTCAAATCATCTAAATATACTACTAAGAAAATATCCTTCTCATTTGCAAAGGCTATTTCCATTGCCCACTAAAAGGTGGCCCCTGCATTCTTGAGTCTGAATGGCATCTTAGCATACTTAAATGTACCCCAAGGTGTTGTGAAGGAAGTTTTATCTTGGTCCTTATGGTGCACTAAAATATGATTGTATCTAGAATATCCATCAAGCAGTGACATCTGGGAAGCTCCAACCACTCTTTGTAGGATGTGACCCATTTTGGGAAGGGGATAATTATCCTTAAGTGACACCTTGTTCAAATTTCTAAAATCAATACAATGGTTTATTACTCTATTTTTCTTCCTTACGGGGACTAGATTTGATATAAAGTCAGAAAATATGATACGAACAATAATACCTGATTTGTAAAGTTTTTTCACTTCCTTTTCAATCGAGGGAAGCAACCTCAAGTTGATCCTTCTTAGCTTTTTTCTGAAGGGCTTTTGGTTAGACTTAATTGGAATGGTGTGTTGAATAATATTCTTATCATAGACCTTCAATTCTTAAAAATCCCAAACAAAAACTTCAGAAAATTCAGAAAGTAAATCAATGTATTTGTATTTTACCTCAAGAGATAAATACTTGGTCAATTTGACCATCTTGGGCTTGTCCATTTTTCCGATGTTTAGATCCTCCACACCTTTCTTCATAGGAACCATTGTTGGCTTCATCGATATATCATCCTAATCAAAAAATTATTCCAAAGATATGAGACCTCTTGGAATATTGTTTTTCTTCAGCTGTAATATATCAACCTGGGTGGCTTCGATGACTTGATCATCCTTGTCATAAAATTCATCAATGGAAAAATTCTTGAATTTTCCTTCATTCCACAGAAATTGTTTTACCTTCTTATCATCCCAAAACATTAGCCAATACCGCAATTTGTCAAAAATAGTGGGCTGATGTTTAACATGGATTTTAAATTTTCTATTGGAAAATAAAGGCATCTTGAAATTACTTCTTGTTGTATCAAGTGAATCTTCCATGATATTCTGACTTCTCGGCACTACTAACAATGTATATTTGGGAAACATATTTAGGATATCCAATATAGAATTCTTGTATGCTCTCATTACTGGATTATTGGCCTGGTATTCCCTTTTTACATGTTTTATCACAAGTTCGGAGTCGTCATAAATTGAAATTATTCTTACGCCCAAATTTTTCAGGATCTTGAGGCTAGTGATCAATGCTTCATATTCTGTCTCATTGTTAGAACAATCAAAAGACAACTTGTATGAACATAACCTTACATTTTTAGGAACCTTACCAGGTTTATGAAGAGGGTTATAGATCCAAATCCTGATGCCTTCCCCCTCTTTCCCCAAGGCACCATCAAAATACATGATCCATATACCATTTTCTTCATCCAAGTGTTGAAATTTTGATTTATGTTGTGTCTCACATTTCTGGGCCACTTCTTGATTCTAATCTAAACTTTTCTTTGCCTTATATGATGACTGTTGTGAAGAACTTGGTTTATTTTCTTTTCCCTCATCAAAAACTATTCTGATACAATTAGAAATTTCTAGAATATCTTCTACTTCTATAAGTTGACTATCTACAACATTCAAGCTGCTATCATTGAACAAAATAAATGATTCTAAATATGTATGTACAACATTAATTGGATGATTGTTAGGCTTCTCTTTGTTGGTTATCATGTACTTCATCTTTATTTCTCGGTAAAACTTTCTCAATTGTCCGAAAATTGGGATGGTCTCATAAGAGAAGTATAGTTGCTAAGTTCCCCTCAACTTCGCTACCCAAGATCTATACAGAAACATACCGAACCGTGGTAGTATATCAGCTACCACCACATCCATTAAGACATTCTTTGATGTAATTTGTTCGAGAGAAACTACTAAATATTTAATGAGACCCAAACAAAAAAATCTACCCGAATCAAAGGAATAAAATTCATGGTAAGGACGAGTGATATCTAGGCCCAATTTCTCCATAATTGCTTTTGGCATCAAATTGTGTGAAGCTCCAGAGTCGAGTATAGAGTTATGAAGGATATTTTCATGGATTCTCATACTCAAATAGAATGGTGGCACTTCATTGTTCTCTAAATGATAATCTATTGCTATACCAAAGATAAGTTCAGGTTGGTCATCTTCGACATTTAATATATCAGATAAAGGATCTACTTTTAAACTTTTGGCTACACGAGACTTATACTGATTAAAGTTATAAACAATTTCAATTTGGAAATTTCAGTTTCTAAGATGAAAGGAATTGATTTCTCTACCTCTTTAATGATGATGTCTCTTTTTTCGGCATGATCCTTTCGTGTAGCTTATTTACTCTAACTGCCCTTTTCTTTGCCCAGTGTGCTACTAGATGGCTAACTACCTTGATTTGATATGTAGCTGCATGTTCTTTTCCTTTATTCTATTTAATTTGAGGATTCTGCTTTGGTTGAGAATATTTTTGTTGGGATGCCCACTTCTAAATAGGATTTACTGGGACATATCTACTCCTCAATGAGTATTGCCTCTGATGTGAGTTGAGTGAATTCAATTAGCCTCACTGATAATCATCAGATTCAACCTCCAACTCATGATCAATGGCTAGTATATAGTCTTCATCCTTGGGAACATTTGTCTTCTCAACATAGTATTCATTTTCTGTCAAAACTATAGGTTGGCCACCAGCTATAAAATAGTGATTTTCTTCAACAATATGATATTCTTCTTCTTCCTCAACTCCTTGAGCATAATTTTGCTACAAGGGTGTCTGAATCTTCTTTGCTAGTCACTCAGGTGCTCGTTGTTCTCTTTTTTTTATTCTGAATTGAGGTTGCTAATGTTACCTTCTGAAGTTAGGATTTCTAACTTGTGGTTATTGCTGTCTTTCTATTATGGACATCTTGTAAACCATCCTTTTTAATGTTCTCATCAAAGTGTCTAGTTTTACATCAAAGGATGAGGATGATTTTTCTTTGATGATTACTCTCCTCTCACCCTTCATTTTTTATTTATTTATGGCCAAGTTAGCTTCCACACTGATTACATTCTTCTGCATGTATTCTAATGTAGTAGGATTCCTCTCTCACAAGTGATAAGAGATGTCTATATCAAAGCCATCTGGATAATTCAAGAGAGCCAAACCTAGAGTGTAAATTTTTGAGATGTTCTATGCTTGGAGCAACTTTACTTCTTTCACAGCAATCATACAAATAGTTAAGTAAAATGCAGATAGAACATATAAGTGGATCTTATAGAAGACAAATCAGAAACAGGAAAAATGTGGTGGTGCGTTACGGCGGTCAACAAGATGCTTCAACCAGCAAAGTCTCCTTGGTCAGCCAACCCAGAATGTGTCACAACAGTCCTCCAATCAGCAAACGAGTCAACCCAAGTCAACTCCAAAAAGTCAACGCTGTCCTGAAAAAGTCAACATAGGGCAGCAAGCTAAAAGTCAACACAGCAGCAGATTGGTCAACCCTTTGACCTTGATTTCTATGCCAAATAGTACGGCCTTCCAAAATCGAACTTCCCACAAATTTTCAGCCCAATTGGACCATGCGTTGACCAAAGTCAACGCTGGTCAAACTTTCTGCAAAACCCTAACTGCAGAAAATCGTCCTTCAGCTCAGCCGTATTGTTTTGTCCTTCTTCTCCTTCACACGTGTGGGCTGAACTCGTCCTCCAAGGAGCTCGTACTAAATCAGATGAGAGAAGATGTTGTGAGTTGTGTTGTGATGAAATGCTCTCCAACTTTGCCTGTATTTATATCCATCATTGGGGCGTGTGACACATCTGCTGGGGGTGTGAAACCTTAAGGTCGACCTGCACATATAATTTATTATGAATAATAAATTCAAAATAAATGTTCTGCTCATCGGATTAAGACATATTATATATGGATTTTACACCTCTCCGAAAGAGGAATCCAACAAAAATATTATCCTCTTAATCTGAGCATCATACAATGGAGTTTGGACCTAGTTGTCCAAATTTAACACTCCCTCTAAACTAGGGAGAACTCCATCCATCAGTGCAATCAAACATCGTGCATCATCCCGCCGTAACTTGCTTTACTGGCCTCTTTATTTCAAAACAGAAGTGGGTCAGTCACAAGGACATCATCCCCCGACTGACATAATCAGTCCAGAGGTTCAAAACCTCTATCAAACTCATGAAGAGTATCCAACCAACCCAAAGTTGGTTCATCTGACCCGAAGTCAGGCAAAGGTCCCAGACCTCACTAAACTTGATCCCAGATCAAGTGGTTGGACCGTGCCATCCTAGATAGAGAGTACGGCAATCTCTAATGCGTCCATCAATCTTTGCTAATAGTCTCTAGCTTTTCCCACCTCACTGGCCAAATGAGAGGTACTTCCCATGAGCCCTGAACTCAATGGGTAGGATGCATACGGGGCACAGATAAATGAGAGGCGAACCAGCTCAATAATCACAAAGGTGGGGCAGAGGCATTATGGGTGCTTATAGCTCCGAGAAGCTATCCCCAAAGCCCCCCAGAGCTCCCAGAGCTCATCGTCCAACAGGACCCACATCATAGGGTCGTTCCACGACACCAAGATTCTCACGGAAGGTTAGGAACTTGACCTTCCCAGGGGCTTAGTGAGAATATCCGCGACCTGCTCATCAGTTCCTATATGATCGAGCCTTACGGCGCCTCGCTGTACCATATCCCGGATAAAGTGGTACCTGATATCAATATGCTTGGATCGGTCATGGAACACAGGATTCTCAAATATATCGAATCCCACTCTGATTATCACGTAGTATCATATTGGTATCTAGGGCACATGCTAAAAAAATTTCACTAAAGAGCTTCAAGAACCAACCGTTTCACAATGTGCCATACTAGCAGCAATGTATTCCCGCCTCCGCGTGCTCAAAGCCATCGATTCGCTTCCCGCTCATCCATGAGATCGCGCAACCAAGATTGAAGAAGCATCCCGATGTGCTCTTACGATCCACCACACTGCCAGCCCAATCGGCATCAGTATATCCACGGAGTGTCACACTCCCGGCAGTGTATCTCAGCCCATGGTTTATCGTGCCCCGAAGATATCTCAGAAGATTCTTGGCACCAACCCAATGAAAATGATGAGGCTCAACCATCTGTTGACTCAAAGTGTTCACTGCAAAACATATATCCTGTCGGGTGTTCACTAAGAACATCAAAGCTCCTATGAGTTGACGATACTCAGTAGGATTGGCCAAGATAGGCCCAGCAGCGCTGCCACTCAACTTCTTAAAGTTGAGTTCCATTGGTAATGACATCTTATTCTCTAAATTCACCTCATACCAAAGGGATCCGTAAGTTTTCACAATGTATTTTCCTTTGAGAAGGAAAATCTCTCCTGTGTCTTCCATGCACCTCCGTGCCTAGGAAGAACATCAGTCCTAGGTCTCATCTCGAACTCAGAGCGTAGCCTCTTACATCACATGAAATGAGAGGTCAAGACTGTCAGGAAGAGGTCGTCCACATACAACACTAGAATGAGAGGCTTCTCCTGCACAACCTTGAAGTAAAGGTTCGGATCAGCATTACTTCGAGTGAAGCCCAACTTCATCAAGTAACTATCCATCCTCTCATACCAAGCTCTGGGTGCTTGCTTTAACCCATAGAGGGCTTTCTTCAACCTGCAGACATGAGTGTCTCAATCCTGAACTTCAAATCCCAGAGGTTGTTCTACATACACCTCTTCCTTTATTGCACCATGCAAAAAAGCGGTCTTGACATCCATCTGATGAAGACTCCATCCTTGCGTAGCAGCAAGGGCTATGATTGATCGAATGGTGGTGTATCGTGCCACAGGTGCAAATATGTCATCATAGTCAATTCCTTCCTTTTGAGAGAAGCCACGGGCAACAAACCTTGCCTTGAAATTTTCAGCACTCCCATCAGATCCATGTTTGATCTTGTAGAGCCATTTTGCGGTGACAACAGATTTGTCCTTCGGTCTCGGGACCACATCCCAGACATCATTCTTCATTATGGACTCATATTCTTCGTGCATAGCATCCTTCCAGACTTGATGCTTTACGGTTTCCTCAAAAGATCCAGGTTCAGATTGTACAATAGTACTCATGGCAGCTAGATACCCTTGGTATCTACACGGCTTCTTGCTTTCTCGGAATGTCCCCCTTGGGGCAGCATGACCCTCAGCATCTTCGAGGGTGTCCCTGAGCCATGATGGTCTCTTTCCCAGTGAAGGAGATGGATAAATAGGGTCCATTGGTCCTTCAATATCAGGCATTGTCTCATCCTGCGGTTCCTCTAGATTTCCAGGCCTTTCTTCATGATTTTCTCCAGATCTTGGAAGATCTACTACTTTCTTCAGGGAAGCATCTTCGTCAAAGGTGACATCATGGCTTATCTCTACTTTCCTTTGACCAGGTACATAGACTCTATAGGCCTTAGAAGTCTCACTGTAGCCCACAAACATTCCTTTCTTCCCAGTAGCATCCAGCTTACTTCTCTTTTCTTTCGGCACATGAAAATAGACAGGACATCCCAAAATTCTAAAATGTGAGACATCAGGTTTCTTACCAGAGAAAACCTCTTCGGGAGTTTTGGAGTCCAGAGCGGAATGAGGGAATCGGTTTTGAATGTACACAACAGTATTTGCAGCTTCTCCCCACAGAAACTTCGGTAGACCCTGGTCACATAGCATGGCACGGGCAACTTCCACAATAGTCCTATTCTTGCGTTCAGCAACACCATTCTGCTCAGGAGTATATGCAGTGGTAGTCTCCCTCTTAATGCCAGCTTCTCTGCAAAAGTCTTTGAACTCATTTGACTCATATTCAGTGCCATTTTCAGTCCTCAAAATCTTGATCTTCTTTCCGGTCATATTTTCCACCAAGGCTTTGAAGGTACAGAACCACATGAAAGCCTCATCCTTCTTCTTCAAGAAGTATATCCAGGTTTTCCGAGAGAAGTCATCAGTAAATTTCATTTATTAAGAAAATCCCCCTAGGGATGTCACGGGCAACATACCAGATAGATCAGAATGGACCCGTTGCAATATATCAGATGTCTTTGTGACACTTGAGGGGAAAGGTCCCCTTGTATGTTTTCCTTCAGCACAGCCCTTACATACACCTTCATGATTATTTCCAAAATCAGGCATCCCTGTCACCACCTTCCTTGCTTTAGGAAGAGCCTTGTAATGAAGGTGTCCAAATCTTCGGTGCCATAGTTTGGTTTGACGGATAGTATCACAAGTCATAGCTCTCAACGGACTCCCTCCAACCTGGTAGAGTGTACCAACTCTAAAACCAATTGAGATAGCTTCCTTGAAGCTCTCCTTCCACATGAGCACCTTTCCATCAGATAAAGTTACATTGAATCCTTTGTCTTCCATGGCAGATACAGACACAAGGTTCTTCTTCAATTTAGGTACATAGAGTACATCTTGCAAACGTAGGACTTGTCCTTGAGACAAGTGGAGGGTCACAGTCCCTGTCCCTTTCACGGGATATGTGGCATTATCCCCAAGGATAATTTATAGATTAGTATCCCTTTCAACCATGTCAGAAAGTGCGTCCTTGAATCCGGTGATGTGTCTTGAGGCACCACTATCGATTAGCCAGACATCCATAGTGTCGGGCGGAGATGCAGCTGAGAGAGCAGATACAAGAATATACTCATTTCTTTTATCAACAACATTAGACTCCTCATACCCGGTATTTCTGGACCTTTTAGAAGGTTGATTGTTTCCACCAAAGTGAGCCTTCCTCTTTCCTTTGGATTTGTCATTTCTTCGATTCCCATTCCTTCGGTTGTTGTTGTTATCATCACTATCGGGAGAATCCTTCTTGAAAGGGCATTCTCTAGCATAGTGACCAGGCCTATGGCAGGTGAAACATTTACCCTTCTTCTCTTGAGTCCTCGTTCTTCCTTTGTCCTTAGAACCACCAGAGTTCTTCTTTCGGGAATGAGCACCATAGGCAGCATTTCTGTCATTATCGAATCCCTTCATCCTTGTTTCTTCTTGCATACATCTAGACAGAAGCTCATCAAAGTTAGGAATGGTATTATTGTTGAGAATGGTAGTTGTGAATACTTGCCATTCATATGGGAGTCCTCCAAGTGCGGTGAGAACCATCTCACGATCAGCGATTGTCTCCCCAATAGCCAGCAGATTGTTCCTTGTTTCGGTCAATTTCAGAAAGAAGGTTTGAATAGATTCATCCCGGCCCTTCTTCATATTCTTCAACTTGTTCTTGAGGAATAGCACTTGGTTCACATTGTTTACCTTGAACATAAGGATCAATTTGTCATACATCTCCTTGGATGTGCCTAGTTCGGATACATAGGCAACCAGACTCTTATGTATGGATTCCCTGATCAACAGCTTTGCTCTGATTTCTCCCTTCTTATACTTGTTTCTAACAGCAGCGGTAGCATTGGATGGAGGTTCTTGAATCTTACCCGTCACATGATCCAAGAGATCATGATCTTCCAATTTGAGATCTAATATCATCTTCCAGGCATGGAAGTCATCCCTTCCAGTCAGCTTGTCATTCTCCTTGAATTCAAGACTAGTGGAACCCATTTCTTCCGGTGGTGATTGCTAAAGATAGAGTTTGTCTTCACCTTAGCTCTGATACCATGTAAATTTTTGAGATGTTCTATGCTTGGAGCAACTTTACTTCTTTCACAGCAATCATACAAATAGTTAAGTAAAATGCAGATAAAACATATAAGTGGATCTTATAGAAGACAAATCAGAAACAGGAAAAATGTGGTGGTGCGTTACGACGGTCAACAGGATGCTTCAACCAGCAAAGTCTCCTTGGTCAGCCAACCCAGAATGTCTCACAACAGTCCTCCAATCAGCAAACGAGTCAACCCAAGTCAACTCCAAAAAGTCAACGCTGTCCTGAAAAAGTCAACGCAGGGCAGCAAGCTAAAAGTCAACGCAGCAGCAGATTGGTCAACCCTTTGACCTCGATTTCTGTGCCAAACAGTACGGCCTTCCAAAATCGAACTTCCCACAAATTTTTAGCCCAATTGGACCATGCGTTGACCAAAGTCAACGCTGGTCAAACTTTCTGCAAAACCCTAACTGCAGAAAATCGTCCTTCAACTCAGCCGTACTGTTTTGTCCTTCTTCTCCTTCACACGTGTGGCTGAACTCGTCCTCCAAGGAGCTCGTACTAAATCAGATGAGAGAAGTTGTTGTGAGTTGTGTTGTGAAATGCTCTCCAACTTTGCCTGTATTTATATCCATCATTGGGGCGTGTGACACATCTGCTGGGGGTGTGAAACCTTAAGGCCGACCTGCATATATAATTTATTAAGAATAATAAATTCAAAATAAATGTTCTGCTCATCGGATTAAGACATATTATATATGGATTTTACACCTCTCCGAAAGAGGAATCCAACAAAAATATTAGCCTCTTAATCTGAGCATCATAACATGGAGTTTGGACCTAGTTGTCCAAATTTAACATAGAGGAGGTTTGATCTCATTGGGAATGGAATTGTATACTCGGTTAAATTGGGATGTGAAGTATTGTACTGATTCATTTGGTTCCATTTTCAGATTATTTTATTCAGAAGAGATTTGCAAGGGATTCTTATTCACCTCCCATCGAGCTATGAATTCATCTATTATTTGGTTTGAAGTGGCTATAGAGTTTTCATTTAATAATCTAAACCAATTTTTAACCTCTCCAAAAAAACTATGAACTATGATTCTCATATTGGCATCGTTAGCATCTATTTTTTCCAGGTCAATAAAGTCGTTGATTTTCACACTGTGTTATTTTTTAGTGATTTGACAAATATCATCAAAAAGAGGGATTCTCTGGCCATAACCTTGTGGTAAGGCATTGACTTGGCCTAGTAGAATAAGGGGTGGAAATCTGGCCATGATTCTCGCCGAGTGAGGCACAAGAGTGACAGTGGAAGGAGCTTGCTAAATAGGTAATGAAGTAGATGGTGAATATGAAGAAGCAAAAACTGACTAGGATTTTTTCAGGATGGGTATTGACTGCTGTTGATATTAGATTATGGATTTTTTTTAGTTGTATTGAAGTTGGTTTGCTAAAATTTCAAGCCTATAGAATTGACTCCAGAATTTATTGTACAAGTTTGATTTAGACTTAGTTTCTCCAAACATAAATTCTCTTCAAGTTTCAAGGAACTAAGATCTATCTTAGATAGCGATTTTACCTCAGAAATGCTAAATGTGTCAAAAACTGTATCATACGGTGAGGTCAAACTTAGATTGAAATAAATACATTTCAAATTTCACGTCAAAAGGTATGTCTTCGAGAGAAAAAAAATTTGCAAGCAGTGAAGAATATCTTACCAATGGAATAATATTTGACTTAATATCTATGTGTTGATATCTTTGCTTCGAAACAAGACTCTCTGGATCTTTGACCAGATCATCTCGATGAGGATCTAGATTTGATTTGGTGTATCTCCTTGAAGACAGAATGTTCATTGTTCAGCAACTTGTTTCTTTGCAACTTTTCAAATCAACCTTCACGAAATCTTAGACCTGTCATCCACAGGCCAAGAATTAGATGATATGATGGTATAACCAGGGAAGATCTGTCATTTTATTCCCCAGTATGGTTGCCAAGATGCTATCAGTCCACTAGATTTCTGAGGCTAATAAGAGACCAACAAAGGTAACCAGAGACAAATATTTTGGCAAGTAGCTAGACATACTAGCCAGGAGAGGGATCTATCCACACAATGACAACCAATATGACTGGATAAAAATGATTTTAGGCTAGGTATATTAGCATGATGATTTTGATTGAATTTGAGGTGTTGGATGGTGAATAGGTTAGAGAAGATCCAGGTCAGGTAAAATAAGGATCAGAATTGCAGATATCTGATGGGGCAAGGTACGTAAGTAGATTAACACATTAAGGTATCAATATGGAGTTGTCTAGACTGCTAGGGTTTCATAAAAGAGCATCGGAAACATGAATTTTTTCAATTAGAAGAAATATGAAACAAAAATGTAACTATTCCTCCAAAACATAGCATAAGCTAATGAATTTTGTATTTATCAATTAGGAATCAATTATATTCAGATATGGCATGAATTTGAAATAAAAATATGTTCAAACACTTAGAAAACATAATAAGAAACAATGTCAAATCACATTACCACAGGTATCCCATCAAAATAGCTGCAACTCAGTCTGTTATTTCTTGCCAAAAGTCTAATTACAATAGTGTTCAATGATCAAATTCTACAACATGCAACCCTTATAATGAGAAATGAAATGAAATATATAGACTAAAAACTACTTCCCCACTCTCAGGGGTCGAATCCATGAATTTTGGAGCTGATCTCCAAAGTGGTGAACTGGAATCCTAGTGATTATGGAGGTTAGCCAAATCATCCCTATCATTCATGAAACTGATTCACTTTGACCAAAATTACATTTTTACATGATGTATCTACCCCTAGTAACTGTTTAGGATATAATTAAATTTAAATTTCATATTTCCATCAGTAAAAATTCATTAAATTCATCCATCAACTAAGACATCATGAAAATTCCTGAGAAAACATAAAATTGCAAAAAGTGCAGCGTGCTTGGAAAAACCGCAACGTGCTTGGGAAAAAATGCAGTGTGGGACTCAAAACTGATTTTATACTTCCTTCCTGAAGTCCAAATTGGGCCCAAGATGTCTCATTGGAAATATATTCCAGTATAGTTGTGAAAAATGTACTCAATAATGGAAAATGGTTGAGTGAATATTCTCAAAAATTAAATCTCCCAATACTACTCAAAAAGTGCAACGAAGGTCTGAAAACGGAGGCAAAAAGGTGGTTTTCGAGTGGTTGTTTTCCATTTCCACCTGTCAAAAGATCTATTTTCTGAGTGAAAATATTAAAAAATGTATGTAGACATCACTTTGAATCCAAATATGCAAACCATTTCTCATTTGGATGCCTCCACAAAAAGCACAGTGTGGCTAGTGCTGCACTTTTTGCAGGCTGACTATGCAAAAAGTCTGTCCAAATTTACAGAGATGCCCAAAATCTTGAAAAATTGCCAAAAATTCTTTAAAATTGATAGATGTAGTGCTGATGAGTTGTCTCAAGCAATCAAGTAGGCATCAAAAATAATCTCAATTTTTTCCTCCTCCTTATGCTTGATTAGGGTTTGCATGAGTTTCTCCTTCAACTACTTGATCCAAATCTTGCAAATCTTGTTTATAGTGGTGTACCTATTTTCCATATGTCTGAGCATATCATTGTACTTATTGGACTTATGGAGGAGCTTCTCAAGGTGGATGTTAAATATGTCAAGCCACACTTCTCTATCATCATTGATTTCGTTTCCAATTCTTTGCTATAAACTGAGTTTTTGTACCTCATGTTTTTCCTGCTCTAAAGATCTCTTAAGACCTCTTTTTTTTGGTCTTATATTCATGGTTTGTGTCTCATCATGGTCATACTCATCAGGTGCCATCACTACTTTACCTTTGGTTTCTTACCTCTTTGCCTTTAGCATCTCTAACTCCATGAGTACTTGTTTGTCTCTGAGATGCTTGTTTTCTTGTTCAAGGAAGGATATGGAAAATTGTGCTCTTGCCATGTTGTCCTACAATTATTTGATTGTTGAATATTTCTCTTTGATGATAAGATTTGAGGCTTCATGATATTCTTGGACATCCAAGTCCACCAAGTCAAACTCTCTTTATTATTCATGAAGGTCTTCCTCCTCTTGAACAATTTCCTCTTTCTGCCTCTGATTTCCCTGGTTTGTTGATGAAGAAGGCAAGGCCCCTTCCAAAATATGTGGAGCAAACACTTGCCTAGGTCCACTCTAGTAGGTTTTGACCTTTTTGGCTTCTTTGATCTCTAAGTCCTCTTTGGCCTATTTGTTTTCTTTCGATGTAGCCCTGCTATATTGCCTAGTCTTTCTGTGAGGAACTGATGCTATTGGTGGAATGGGTCTGGCAGGTTGACTTGGTCTTGTAGTGATGAAATATACCTCTATGAAACTCTCCCATTCTATGTTAAAATTATTAAGGTGGTGAAGGGAAATTATTTTAATCAGAGAGAGATGGAAGAGGTTGTTCATCTGAAGCTGAAAATCTTTGTTTTGCACAATGTAGGCCATTTTATTAATGCTTCTATATAAGTAGTAGGGGAGGTTGAGAAATTTCACCCTACTAAAATTCCTTAGCAACCTAATGTGATAGTTGTATAATATAGAGAATTTTCCCTCAAAAGTGAAGTATTTCATAATGATTTTCATCATGGTGGGAAAAATGTTCAATAACTAACCAAAAGGAAAGACCTTTTTGATGATATCTTTGTAAGGTGCCTTGATGTAAGGGTCATACAACTAGGAATCCAAATCCTTAGTCTTAAAACATTTTTCACCCACATTGGGTATTGCTATTGTTTTTGCAATGATATCAATGGAATTGGTGAAAGTCGCTCCTCCTATAGTCACTTGGTTGTTTTGGAGGTTGCTGATAGAAACCCTAGTCAAAGTTGGATGACTTCAGACTCTTTGTACCATCTCACAAAATTAAAAGAAACCTACATGCTGGAAAAATATGAAAGATAAGGGTGATGCCATTAATTCCCTAGTGTATGTTGGCTCTAGTCTCAAAATCCTCCCTCCTTTGTTAAATTTTTTCTTCTCTTTTTCTATGGCATTTATTTTCTCCTCCATTATGTTTCTTTCTTCCTCCATTATGCTCAGTTTTTCTTTTGAAAACCCTAGGGAATAAGGGGAAGGGAAATGGAGTAGGATAGTGGGTTTAGGGGATTTTGATGGGTGAGGTAAAATTTGGGGGAATGTATAAAGGGATTAGGGAGATGAGGGAAGTAATGGGAGGGTGAAATATTTAGGGAAATAGGGTATGAAATTTGTATTACAGGGAGGTATCTAGTTGCCTAGGAAAGCATAGGTAGGGTGGTAGGGTTTAGGAAATAGGGCTTGGAAATGGGAAATGATTCAATTTATTGGTAGTGAGAAGTGAGTTAGGGTGCAAGGACGAAAATGGATGTTGTGTAACCAGCTCCAAAAATAGAAGAAAGAGATATGAACGCCTTAGAAATAAGCCACTTCGAGGGGGCAACCTCCAATACATTACATAAATGAACAATTCTTGGATGATACAACTCACAAAACCTCCTTTCTATATATAGGAGTCCATGGGGCCATAATGTAATCCTAGTGGGCCACAATGTAATCCTAGCCGACCTGACAATAATAATTTAAGGGCACAATAATAACAAAATGGGGGTTACAAGGGTACAATAATAACAATAAGGGGGTTACACTAACAACAATAAGGGACTATACTAGTAATATAGGGACCTAACATGCCCCTCTCCTTCAAAAAAGTATTGTCCTCAACACTTGAGTAGCTCTGGGTGCTTCTGTATAAAATTCTCATCCTCCCATGTAGAATCTTCAGTGGGTAAGTTCTTCCACTTGATGAGATACTCTGAAATTGATCGATTCCGTAGTTGTCGAGTTCTTTTTCCATGACTGCTTCAGGTTCCAATATGATTTTCCCTTCCCCATCAAGTTCTGGCAATACTGTTTGAACTGGAAGATTTTCACCTATAACCTTCTTTAAGCATGAAACATGGAAAACTGGATGTACTCGCGAAGAAGCAGGAAGCTCCAATTTGTATGCCATAGTACCAATCTTTTGCGACACCTTGTAAGGACCATAGTACTTTGGCGATAATTTATTATCCTTCTTTGCTTGCTTGAGGGACATTTGTTTGTATGGTTGTAGCCGTAAAAATACCAATCTCCTACATCAAAACTTCTCTCGCTGCGATGTTGATCTACCTGTTTTTTCATTCGATTTTGTGCCAAATTCAGGTTATCCTTTAAGAGTTGGAGAACTTCTTGCTGATGCTCGATGTGATCTTCCACTGCTTGAACCTTCGAATTTTTCCTTAAAGATGATGTGATCGATGGTGGATGATATCCATAAAGTGCCATAAATGGGGTCATTTTTGCTGCAGTATGGAAGGAAGTGTTATACCACCATTCAGCGAGAGGTAACCACTTGACCCATTGTGTTTGTTTATCAGATACAAAACAACGAAGATATCCTTCCAAACATTTACTTACTATCTCAGTTTGACCATCAGATTGAGGATGATAAGATGAGCTATGAGCTAATTGAGTACCCAAACGAGAAAATAACTCCGTCCAAAAATTTCCAGTAAAAATGGGATCTATGTCGCTCATAATAACCCTTGGGCTTCCATGTAGCTTTTGAATTCTGTCCATACATGTAGTAGCAATTGTACTTGCTTTAAATGGATGAGATAATGCACAAAAGTGTGCATACTTGGTAAGTCTATCAACTACCACCATGATGACACTCTTTCCTTCGGACTTAGGTAAACCTGTGATAAAATCCTTTGAAATCTCCTCCCAACGTTGACTTGGAATGGATAAAGGTTGTAGAAGTTCTGGGGTCTTAATTGTTTCCACTTTATTCTGCTGGCAAACCAAACATTCCGCCACAAACTTTTGAATATCAGATTTAAGGCCATCCCAAAAAAATTCTTTCTTCACCCTGTAGTAAGTTTTTAAAAATCCTGAGTGTCCTCCTAAAGGAGAAGTGTGCAATTCCAGAAGAATCTTTTGTTTTAGTTGGGAATTCTTACAAAGATATAAGCGATCTTTGTACCATAAGGAATCATTTTCCAACTAAATGTATCAGATGTACTAGGATCTTGCTGCAACTTTTGAATGAGTATCCATACATCTTTGTCCTTCTTCCATTCATCTCTTGCTTTAGTTATCCAATCTGGTTGGATAATAGAAATGGGCACAAAGCAATGCTTCTACCTCTTCATTCTTTCTTGAGAGTGCATCTGCAACAACATTCAGCTTTCCTTTTTTGTAGATTATTTCAAAGTCATAACCCAACATCTTTGTGACCCATTTTTGCTGTTCTTTTGACGATAGTCTTTGTTCCAAAAAGTGTTTAAGACTATCATGATCAGTTTTTACCTTGAAGTGTCTTCCCATTAGGTAAGTTCGCCATTTCTTTAGTGCATGCAGTATTGCTAACATTTCCTTCTCATAAATAGGTTTTTGTAAATGCTTTCCTTTGATTGGACGACTTTCAAAAGCAATGGGTCTTCCTTCCTGCATTAAAACTGCACCAATTCCATTTCCTGAGGCATCACATTCCACAATAAAGGTTTTTGTGAAGTTTGGTGTAGCTAAGACCGGTGCTAGGCACATTGCCTCTTTAAGACATTCAAATGCCTTAGTTGCTTCAGGAGTCCATGAAAATGCATCTTTCTTCAATAATGTTGTTAGAGGTGCTGCTATTCTCCCATAATTCTTAACAAACTTGCGATAATACTGTGTTAACCCGAGAAATCCTCGCAACTGCTTTATGGTTATGGGAACTTTCCATTCCTTAATGGCTTTAATTTTGTTAGGGTCCACTTTAACACCCTCGTGAGATACAATATGACCCAGATATTCCACCTCTTGTACTCCAAAGAAACATTTGGACTTTTTTGTATATAATTGTTTCTCCTGCAATAGTTTGAGCACCCTGTCAACATGTTCAACATGATCCTTCCAAGACCTGCTGTAGATTAGTATATCATCAAAAAATACTAGCACAAATTTTCTAAGGAAGGGTTTGAAAATGGAATTCATCAACCCTTGAAATGTAGAAGGTGCATTGGTAAGGCCAAAGGCATGACCAAAAATTCATAATGACCCTCATGAGTTCGAAATGTTGTTTTTGGAATATCTTCAGTCTTCATTCTAATTTGATGATATCCTGAATGAAGATCCAACTTGGTAAAATAAATTGCTCCATGTAATTCATCAATAATTCATCAATCACAGGAATGGGAAATTTGTCTTTAATGGTGAGCTTATTGAGCTCCCTATAATCCGGACACATTCGCCATGATCCATCCTTCTTGTGTACCAATACTACGGGAGCAGAGAAAGAACTTTGACTAGGTTGAATTATACCCGCCTCTAACATTTCTGCAATCATACGTTCAATTTCGCTCTTTTTGAAGTAAGGATATCTATAAGGCCTGATGTTTGGAGGAACACTTCCTGGAATCAAATGAATAGCATGATCATGATCACGAATAGGTGGGAATCCTTTGGGAGTTTCAAACACCTTGGAATGATTGTCCAAGACTTGTTGGAGATCTGCAGAAATAGATGATTTTGATGTTGGAACTTCTAGTGAGCATAATTGTGCAATTACGCCTCGTTGTTCTTTCTTTAGAAGCTTTGTCATGAAATTAGAGCTTATTATCCTTCCTCGCTTCCCCGCAATACCCCGTAATTTGACTTCCTTTCCTTCTGAAAAAAATTTCAAAAAAAGTTCTTGAAAATTAAAAGCTACCGTCCCCAAAGATTGTAACCATTGTACTCCTAGTACAACATCAGCACCTCCCATAGGAATGGAAAGCATTGGACTAGTCAATACATATTCCCCATGGTTAGCTTGATATTATGGCATTTTCCAGAGCAATTTATAGTTCCTCCATTTGCAACCATCACTTGACATTCTGGTGCTGGGTATAGGAAACAATTTAATTCCTTGGCTACCTTATAATGAATAAAATTATGGGTGCTACGTGAATCAATCAACACTATTACCCTTTTCTTCTTTATATGTCCTTCTATCTTGAGAGTTTGAGGAGTGGTAATTCCTGCCAGTGCATTACACGATATGGTCGGATTCATTTCTTCCTCTTCTAGGGGTGGTTCCTGGTGGATATCCTCTTCTTGTTCATTTTATTCTTCTTCTTCACAATCTATGTAAAATAATTTCTTCTCAGCACACTTATGACCTTTAGTGTATTTGCTATCACAACTGTAGCAAAGCCCTTTTGCTCTTTTTTCTTCCAATTGGTGTGGTGTCAACCTTGTAGGTTGTGGAAATCTAGGCATAGTAACACTTCCTTCTTTATAGAATTGAGTGGTAGGCTTCCCTGTCGCCATAATTTTACATTCAACTTTTCTTTCCAACCTGAATGCCTTCTCCAATGAATCAGGTTCCAAAACGTGAACTTCATGTTGGATGTTATCCTTTAAAGTGCCTATGAAGAGATCAATCCTGTGTTCCTCTGAAATATCAGTTACCCTTATATTCAATTTTTGGAAGTCCTCAATGTGCTGCCCCACTAAACCCTTTTGTTTGAGATTTATCAATTGGCTAAAGAAGGTGTTGCTCTTTGTATCCTCATAATGTGCTATCATTTCTTTCGTAAAAATTGACCAAGTGACAATTTTTTTACGGGAGAAAAGCCATCGATACCATACAAATGTATTTTGTTCTAAATGTAAAGTTGCAATGCGTACCTTTTGTGTGTTTTGCACATTATGGAGATCAAAATATTGCTCCATCTGTAGTATGCATGTTACAGGATCCTTTCTAACAAACTTCCTCATATCCATTTTTGGAATATGGTGGTTCTTCCTGCCAACATTAGAGTTTATCAAATCACAATTAACATTGATTTTGTTCTCATTATGAGGTTCTTCTACTATCTTTTCACCATTAGGAAACATTTCTTGTATCAACTTTGTCAAACCTTCGATGTCTGTTTTTAGATCATTCTTCATGTTTTCCATCTTAGCTTCCATGCCAGCTTCCATGCCATCCATCTTAGCTTCCACGCCATCCATCTTAGCTTCCACTTCTTTATTTAAACCATCCATCTTCTCTTCCATGCCTTTCTTCAAAACTTCCATTTCATTTTTTGTTGCTCTTTGCGAGAGTGAAATTTGTTGCACTTGCTCTTGTAATTTTGATAGATCATGTTGCAATTCTTCATCTTCATGAGTCATAGTAGACCCTTCTGAAGGCTTAATGGGTGTTGAATTATTTTTACGAGGCATCTTTTAGAACCCAATGCTGATATCTATTCTACAATATGCCCTTGGAATCAATTCAAATTGATTCTTCAAACAAGACTTATGCAATTCAGAAAAAAAATACACACCTTTTTCTTGCTTTTGAGGAGCTCGATTTTGAAATTGGATTATCTCTGCGACTACAGAACTTCAATATTTGAATTTCAGTACCAACGTAGCCCTCTAAATTATCTTTTGAATGCCATAGGTCTGACCTGATTTGGATTCTCCAAGACAAAGTTGTGTCCAATCTCCCACAATGACCTAATTATGGACTGGTTCAGTAGAGTGAACTTGTACGACTTGCCACGTGTCACTGTTTCGTCCTTTGTCTCTGAAATTGATATCCAAGAAACTACAGTCTGTGTACTTGTGACCACTTTTTATGGCACTCCAATCTGATGCCCAGAGACAGATTTATTGAAATTTTCCCACGATCACCTCTTTTAGATGAAATTTAGGAGCCTGAAAAAGCACTACCTTCCACAGATCATATCTCAAAAAATATTGCAAACCAAGCTCTGAAATTGTTTGAAGAATTTCCTCAGGATTTCAGCTTCGCACCATATGAATTTCAGAATCTGAACCTTCGTAGAAAAAAATTATAGCACAAATGCCACGATGACCTATTTAGGATCCTGAAAAAAGACCTAACTTCCACAGATCATATCTCTGAAAATATTGCGAACCAAGCTCTGAAATTTTTAGACAAGATTCCTCAGGATTTCGGCTTCTCACCCTAAAACTTTCCGCTTCTGAAACTTCATGGAAAAAATTTTATAGCGAAAATTCCACGATGACCTGTTTGGAGCTGCGAAACCCTTGAATCCAAAAGCTCTGATACCAAATGTTGTGTAACCAGCTCCAAAAAGAGAAGAAAAGAGATATCAACGCCTTAGAAATGAGCCACTTCGAGGGGGCAACCTCAAATACATTACATAAATGAACAATTCTTGGATGATACAATTTACAAAACCTCCTTTCTATATATAGGAGTCCATGGGGCCATAATGTAATCCTAGTGGGCCACAATGTAATCCTAGCCGACCTAACAATAATAATTTAAGGGCACAATAATAACAATATGGGGGTTACAAAGGTACAATAATAACAATAAGGGAGGCTACACTAACATAATAAGGGACTATACTAGTAATATAGGGACCTAACACAGTCTGATGATATGATCGAAGCTGAGATGTCCCAACCTCTTATGCCATAACCATGACTCCTCAAGTTTGCTAAGATGGCATGCTTCATCTTCCTCTTTCACTATGTAAACATTACTCTCTGTTTGGACACCTTTGAGCAGAGTCTTTCCTGTGGTGCTTGATCTGACTTCACAGTCTTGTGCTCTGAAAAGAACTTCGTAGTCTTTATCACACATTTGACTGACACTCAGCAAATTTGCTTTCAGCCCATCTACAAATAGTACATCTTGGGCCTTACCTCTGCCATTATCGAAGCTGATTGAGCCTTTTCCCTTGATTTTTCCTTCTTTATCATTGCCAAAAGTAACATTACCAGTTTTCTTTTCATCAAAATTTATAAATTTGCTTCTGTCTCCAGTCATATGTTTTGAGCAGCCACTTTCCAGATACCATTAGATTTTCAAGTCTTGAGCAGTTAGAGCCAGGTCACATTTATTCACCTTATTTTTCCACTGGAAACATCCTTTTGTTTGATATCTTTTGTGAAGTGATGAACCATATCCTCTGAGAGGACATTTGAAAGGCATATGTCCAATTTTATTGCGTACACCGCATTTGATCATAATTTTTGCAAAATTGTGAGTATGAGTAAAATCTCCTTGATTCATAAAACTCCTTGAGGTGTTGTACATCAATATTTGTCCATATTTTCTGCACTCAATGATTTTATGGCCAAATTCCTTACAATAAAAACATTAACCATAGAAACAACTTGCATACCTTATGTGAGGTTGTCTTCTCCAGTTATTTGCTTGAGACAGTCTCTTCACTGTTTTCATCTTTTGCTGGTTTGAATTACTCCTCCTTGTGTGACAGTATGCAACAACGTGTCCCAACTTGTGACAAGCATAACAAGTGGCATTTTTCATAGGAGGGAAGAATCTCCTTTGATGGCTTCCAAATTTGTCATACTCAGGGGTATATGATCCTTTTTCTGTTTTTTTAGTATTTATTTCATTCTTTGTTATTAGAGGATTCTTCTGGTTTCTGTCTCCCTCATTACATGTTTCTTCCTTTGTAGGAATTATTTGAGCTTCTTCATCAGCCTTCTTTGCTTTTACAAAAATAACTTTTTGGTTTTCCTTTTCTTTGCTTTTACTTGATTCTCCTTCATACCCTATTCCAGTTTTTATAAGGGGAGATCTTTGAGCATCCAGAATTTCGTTCAACTTACCAGAGCTTGTTGTTTGAGAATAATTTATAGATACTTTCCTTTGAGAATTTTCTAATTTCTTCCTCAGACATACTACTTCTTCTTCCAACTTCTCTTGTTCCTGAGTTTTATCCTTGATTTTCTTAAGTAACATGTCTTCTATCTTCTTGGCTTCTTCAAGCTCTACCTTCAGCTCCATGAGGACTTCTGAATTTTTCTCTCCTCTTACATACTTGAGGAGAATGTCCTTTCGTTTTCTGCACTTTAGTTTGAGTCCGTCAATCTCCTTCAGGGCACTTCTTAACTCCCCCTCAAGGTCAACTTCACCTTCTTCTTCATCTTCTAGCAGGAGTCCTTCAAGTTCTTCTATGGCCATCAGTAAAAATTCAGAGGTTCCTTCTTCACTTGAGGGTTCATCTGAGTCTTCAGATGCACTTCTGTCTTGTTGAGCATAGAAGGAATTTCTATTGAATTTCTTTCCTTTTTTCCAGTTCTTTGATGTATTTTTCTCTGATTCTTGAGCCTGATTCCTTACTTTCTTGTGAGGACACTTAGCAGCATAGTGTCCAACTCTTCCATAGTTAAAGCATTTGAAAGGAAGTTTACCTTTGTATTTACCTGAGCCTCTATCCAGTTTCTTGACAAATTTAGCCTCTTCTTCATCAGAGCAAGAGCACATGTCTTCCTTTTCTTCTTTCTTCTTTTCTATTTTCAAAGTTGCCTCCCTCGTACTTGGCTTCTTCTGTGGGAGCCTCATCTCATAGGCTGTTAAATTTCCAAGTAGCTAGTTCATGGTCAAGGTTTCCCAATCAGCTGTTTCTTCTATGGCAGAAACCTTGGGGTTAAAACTGGGTGGAAGAGATCTTAGAATATTTTGTACAATTGCACATTCTGATATAGTTTCTCCAAGAGCTTTCATATTGTTAACAATTTCTGCAACTCTTAGGAAGAAGCTACCAACATCTTCATCATCATTCATTTTTAAATTTTCAAACTGAGCTCTATATACTTGAATTTTGGTGGTCTTTACCTTTTTATTTCCCTCATGGATGTTTTCAAGAGTATCCCACATATCTTTGGCAGTCTTACTGTGCATTATTTTGATAAATTCAACCTCACAAAGTCCACTTAAGATTACATTCATGGCCTTTGTATTTGCTACAAATTCTTGTTTAGCTTCTCTCTCTGGGTCAGTTTCCTTTGGGGCATATCCAAATTCTACAGCAACCCAAACCTCTATTCCTAGAGACATTATGTATGCTCTCATTCTAATTTTCCAGAAGGCATAATTAGCACCGGTGAAAAAAGGGGCTTTATTGGTTGAGCTTCCTTCTTGACTAGCCATCCTGGGGACCTGGGATCTCCTTTCAGTGGTTAAACTAGTACAAAGGAACCTAGCTCTGATACCAATTGTTTAATCTTTAGTTAAACTGAGAGGGGGGGGGGGTGAATCAATTTAAAACATACATAAGCTTTTTAAAATTTTCATCAATCTTATTTATAGCTTAATATGTGAACAGTCTTAAAATGTTGCAGCAAGTATTAAATTAATGTGACACCAAACTTATTGTGAGAGCAACAAACATTAAGCAGATTGAATAGATCATATCAACACATAGGCAACACACATAGAGACAGTAGATATAAGTGGAACCCCATAAAGGGAGAAAACCATATCTTATTGTTGTTGTGATGCAAAGGCAAACTCCAACTCCCTCTCACCACTGTTTTTCTGCAGGCACCAACCTACAGAAGGCTCCAACCTCAGTCAGCTACAACTGACAACTATCAAGCTTCAACTTGATAGGGAAGCTCCAACTTCCTCAATTTATCAAAAGAAATGTTTGCTGATTTACCTCAGATATCAGCTCTGTTTTGTAGCATCTCTTTCTGCTCCTCTCTTCCTTATCTTCTTTGCCTCAATTTTCCATACTCTGCATTCTCTATACTCACTCTCTCTAACCTCTCTATGCATATCAATATGATATTATTTATAGAGATTTCCTTATGACTGTTTGTTTTCACCAGGGAATTTGAAATGGATAGCCATACCTCTTAGCCTTCTGCCTTCTCATTTCTTTTCCAGCTCACTCAGAAAAATATAGCTGTATGTACTAATTTTAATATTACAGTGGGAATTTTGTATTCTTCTAGAGACTTGCCAATGCATCACAAACAATATAAACCAATCAAAAACGTATACATTTAGTAACAATGAGGATTACAAATCAACTTATTCAGTTTTGGATCACTGTGTTTGTATTTTCTGTGACTATGTTTGTCCCTTTCGGCTCTGTTTGTTTTCCTGTTCACTGTCGCAGTGTAACTGCCATACATATGTAACTGCGCTTTTCATATATCACAATTTAACTCTCAGCATGATAATGAATTGTTTTTAACATATAAACTGACCCTTTTGTAATGCAAATCAACTCATGGAGAACTTAAATCAAAAAAATTTAATACTTAAAATGCCCTTTCGGGCCCACCCTCCAAGCTTGTTTTATTCTCCGATGCGATGAGTCACCTCTTGAATTCTTCCGATTGCGATTAATCGCAATCGCAACTTTTATTTGTGAGTTCCGATGCTCCGATGCTCTGATGCTCCGATCCAATGATTCACTGTTCACTCCAATTTATTGTGCCGATGCAATTAATCGTAACTGAATACTCTCGATTGCGATTGATGCATTTGTGAAGGACCCGATGCGATCATCGCAATCACAGCTTTCAATATAGTGCTCCGATGTTCTGCTTCTTTCCGATGCGATGGCCTACTTTGATGTTGGAACTTAAGCATGTATGAATCACAGTTTATAAGCCCATCGGGTCTAGAACTTCATCACAATCACAATCTTTTGTTAACATGTTCCGCTGCCAAATTTTCTCCGATGCGATTGGTGAGGATCCCACAATATAAGACTTTGTTTGTATTAACTCGAACAATAGAGCACTACATATAAATATATATATGCTTTGGACCTTTGTATATAAAGCGCAACATATGTACCGCACTGCATATATATAAGCTTCCGCTTCCGCTTTAATGTAATCTCCAGCTTGGGTTATGATTCTCGGAATTTTATGTAGGGGGGTCCCACCCTACACACACAATATCTTTCGTCAACATTATATTAAGTCTTGGACTTAGACATAAGCCCAGCACTAATATCTGTATATATATATATAACCTCTCAGGTTCCATAGTTTGATTAATGTTTCCGCTTCCTAGTATAACCTTAGCCATGTAGCATATTAACATTGCAATAGATATCAAACCCCGACTTAGTGTAAAAGCGCTCGGGCCCATAGTGTACTACTATATGCTAACTATCATATGTACCACTCCTTTGGTGACTTGCATATCAATTATAATATATTGACATATATAACGACCCCGTTCAATTTATTATGAACCTTATAGTAAACCCACGCATTTAACTTATATGTTAACACTTTACTATGTAGTTCAACCTGCATTCGGCCCATCATATATATCAACATATATTAATATAAGTTATAACCTTCGCCTGTTTATTAACTTTCATAACACAGAATACACAGTCATTCACATAATACTTTTGCTCCGCAGCTCTGAATGTAGGACCCACATCCTTGGTTCTCTTCCCCACACTTTCACCTTTGATCAGACAGTCAATCTACTCTCGCGCATCAACTGGGCTTTGGGCCCCCATCCAACGGTCGACGCGCAATATCACAAAACTTATGTGCTCGTCACATAATTTTCCAAAGTCACACGAAAAAAGTTGTATTTGGAAACTACCCTGGGATACGTGGCCATTAGTGACATATATCGTGTTCGTTTTGAGAATAGAGCTTACCACTTCAACCAATGCGCGAACCCACTGGTTTTGTGGCCCTCCGGTTTTACTGTTCATGTTCGGGGTTCCGCTTATAGTCATGGTTCCACTCCAATAACAACTTCGCACCTTCGTTATATACATATACACATATAAATTATGTTCAAGTTTTATTTCTTATTGCTTCAGCGCTTTAATATATGAACCCTGTTTCATTAATATGTTAATTCAACGCTACCTCAAGGTTTAATACCCGACTTCATTAATATGTTAATTCAATGCTACCTCAAGGTTTTTACTGCTAAATGCTTGGTCCCATTTCCCTCAGGGTTCCGTCTCTGCTTGATAATTTCACTGTTTGTTAACGGCTCTGCCTCTGCCTCTGCTGCTCGACTGTTTCATCTCTACCTTTGTATTCTCTGCCTCTGCCTCTGCTGCTCTGTCTCTGTAAATAAACTCTCCCTCTGTTCTTCTCATGCTCCCTGTAAATGTTACCTATTGTCTTCTCCTTTTCTTCTGTCATTGTCCTTTGTCTGTCTCTGCCTCTGCTTCCTCCTTTTCCATCAATGACAACATTTCCAACATGAAGTTTATTTTAACATGGATGATCAATCACGTAATACGATCAACCAATTCATATCACGTTTTTGCATGACAATGACATGTGTTATAGAGTTATTTATATGCCACACTATACGTGGTGATAAAGCAATTGTCAAAACACGTTAGTCCCAACGATGAATTTTGTTACGAACAACGTGGAAAATTAACGTGGATCCAAACACATCTATTTTACAATTTTTTAAAAATGAAAAAAAATGCATGCAACATAATATGTTAAATGTTGCTTGATCCATGAAGCCATTTTTTTTCCTTTGATTTTCTCACGATATTGTTGGTTGGAGTTTTTATTGTGCGACATCACTATCATGAAGTTTAATTGTAGGATACACACAACTTGATTTGGACTAGATCATGCAAAATCAAAAGACAATAAATATGTGACCCATGCAAACACGTCCTTGTTTGCTCCTTTGTGGTTTCTATTAAAAAAAAAATTCACTTGCTTTCATTTGGAAAGTGGGTAATCTTTTTTATCAATGTCAAGTTAAATCTAGATCACTGATATTTCATGCATAGACATTGAGTAGACTTAGATGGCTATCTTTTCATTGTCAAGGTTGAAGTTGATATCAATGTGCGGAAGAGAGATGATTTTCATACACATCAACTCCAGCAATCCAACAAGTAGAAATATGGATCGTAATGGGCATAATTCCTTATGGTGGTTGTACTTCTTGATCAACAACGTTGGAATCAATCCACAATAATCAAATTTCTAGCTGATATTTTGTGGAATGGCCTAGTTTCTTACTCATATTTTTCATTGGATAGCTACAACAATCAAATCTGCATTGAGCAACAAGGTGTCTAGATGAAATAAGCAATGAGTTGAGTTCAAATTTCTAGGCAGAGTAACAAAGTTAGATATATATTATTTTTGTATATTTGATGTAAAAAACACAATTTCCACTTACAAATTAGTATAGTAAAATGTTCAATTTTACTAATACTCAGATTTACTCTTCTTTATGATGCAATTGACTCGTGCTTCACCACTTAGTATGCAATTCCAAATTCCACTCTATTAATACATATAATATTGAAATGTTGCAACATTATGCAAACTCCAATTTTCAATAATCAATGGGTCCTTAAAGGACAATTGTTATTGTATATAATAATGCATAATTAAAAGTTGGCATTTACAATCCATTTAGAAAAACAAACCAACGTAATATTTAAAGCACCATGGTTAAACAAGGGAAATCAAGTTCGTTTATTATGGAATTTGCTTAAACAAAACACCACCAATTGTTTGAGTCCACAGCTACATAACCACCACAACAATCAAACAAACAAATATAGTTCCAACTCTCTAAGGTGGAATTTTGTCTTGAACCTACACTAATATCCACGCAATGACTCAACGCAGATGACTGTGCCAACATACCAACAATGTTAACGCAGTTCCTCAACCTAGATGATATGCCACTCTGTGATGCAGGAAAGTTGAACTACGCTAAAACATGAACCCATGCACCTCAGGGACTGCGTACCCATCTGAATAACGTTTCCAAGCTATATAGTCTTGTTAATAAAAGTTGAACAGTCCAATGCTTCCGTTGTGTTTAACGTATGGCATGAGTGTCTTTACCTGCGTCCACACCAAGGCCGCAGTCCACTACAACATTTTAAAATTGTGCATCACCCTCCACAACGAAAAATCGTTTACCTACAATCACACGCTTATAGACAGCATATACATACAGTTTGCAGATTCAAAAAGAAATACAATATGCTAAAATCCAAATGACATTAACATTGCATGGGTTGAATACTTCATTGATTGCCCCTTACGTTTGCAGTCTTTACACTGACACTCTTGATGTTTCCTCCCTACTTCCCTATTATTTATACTTGAAATATGAAATTGTTCCTCTTAGAATAGGTTTCTTCTCGAATTTTCTCAACAAATAAATACCGCCCCATTTTTAAGTGTTTATCCCTATGTTGGCTCTATATCCACGCAGGAAAAGAAACCAATTCCTAATTTTATTCCTAATTGATTAAAAATACAAAACAAACTAACTATCCTCATAAATAAATAACAATAATAATAAAAATAAAATAAAATACTACTACTAATGTCTATTTCTTTGGATTAGCCACAACATGTGAATAAAACATCACATTGCTTGCTAAGTCTCAATGCTCTTGCATCAAACTCTCGGGGAAGACAATTAAACTTGTAATGCTTTGGAATCTACTCCCAACTTCTGTAGCTCTGTTGCAGTCATCCAACTGGCATCTTCCATTGGCTGTCCTTTCCCCTTGACTAAATACTGATAATAGGTTTGGCTCCTGGTTTTCTTTAACACTCTCTTCTCCAAAATGGCTTCAACTTCCCTCTTCCCTGCTTTGGGCATCTAATCTTCCCAATTTACCATTGGGTTTTCTTCTACTGTGGCATCCCATTGTGATTCTTCTTCTAGTTCTCGGTATAGGTACAAATCTGCAACATTGAAGATTGGTGATATTCCAATTCCTGTTGGAAATTTAACTTCATATGCATTTGAAGAAAATTTCCTTACAATTTTACATGGCCCTATCTTCTTCAATTTTAATCTGTTATAAGTTTTAACAGGAAATCTTTCTTTTATTAAATATATTATAACCAAATCATCCACTTGGAATTATTTTTCTCGCCTCCTCATATCTGCTCTTTGCTTGAATTTGCTATTTTTTTCCTACAATCTGCTTCTGACATCTTCCTGTAGTTCCTGCATCTGTTCTGCAAATTCTTCAGCCTTTGCACTCCTTACCTCCTATTTTCCCAGATCTTTGAGTTCATACACACCTCTTGGATGCATTCCAAAAACAATTTGGAGTGGACTAATGCCAGTACTTCAATTTGGAGTGTCGTTTTAAGCAAACTCAACTTGAGCAAGAGCTAAATCCCATTGTTTAGGATTTTTATATACCAAGCTTCTCAATATGTTTCCCAGACTTCTATTCACGACCTTGATCTGCCAATCCGTTTGAGGATGATATGCTGAACTGAAACTAAGGTTGGTACCTAGTTTCTTCCACATTTTCTCTAGAAATTTCCCACAAACTTGGTATCCCTGTTAGACATAATGCTTATAGGTAATCCATGAAATATTACAACTTCTGAAAAAAATACAGATTAGCAATATGTGTTTCATCACTTGTTTTCTTGCATGCAATAAAATGCGCCATTTTAGAAAATCTATCCACAACAACATAAATGGAATCACTTCCCCTTTGAGTTTTTGGCAAGCCCAAAACAAAATCCATACTGACTGCATCCCACCGTCAGTCGGGTATTGGTAATGGCTGATACAATCCTATATTCTGACTTTTCCCCTTAGCATGCTGACAAATCCTACATTTTTCCACAAACCATTTAACATCAGTTTGCATCTTCGGCCAGTAAAAAAAGTATTTACCTGAGCAAAGGTTTTGTATTGTCCAAAATTTCCGAATAGATCTCCATTATGCTTCTCCTTGATTATGTTCTCCCTCATAGAACATTTAGGAGTACATAACTTATTACTTTTGAATAGTAATCCCCCTTGGATTAGATAATCCAACCACTGGTTTCTGTTATGGATTGCTAGATTTTCTACAACTGCGTAAATTTCTTTAAACTCTGCATCATCTTTATATATGTCAACCAACTCCTCGAACCCTACAACACCAACTTGTAACTACTACATAATTAAGTTTACCCTGCTCAAAGCATCAGCAACTTTGTTCAATTTACCACTTGTTTGTTTGATTACAAAAGTGAAACTCTGCAAATATTCTACTCATTTGGCATGTTTCTGATTTAACTTTGGTTGATTGTTTATAAATTGTAATGCATGATTATCAAAATATAACACAAACTCTTTTGGAAAAAAATAATGTCTCCATTTTTTAAAGCCTATACAACAGCATAAAATTCCTTGTCATAAGATGAATATTTATTCTTTGCTTCATTTAGTTTTTCATTGAAGTATGCTATTGGTTTCTGATCTTGGCTCAGAACTGCTCCAATTGCAATTTCACTAGCATCAGTTTCAACCTGGAAAACTTTCTCAAAATTTGGTAAAGCCAAGACTTGTTTTTCAGTAATCTTTTTCTTTAGCAATTTAAAGTTTCGATCTGCTACTTCTGTCCATTTGAATGGTTGATTATTTTCTCTAATTGTTTCAATAATGGGTACAAAAATCTCACTAAAACTTCGAATAAATTTTCGGTAGAAACTTGCAAGACCATGGAAGCTTCTTACCTAAAATATGCTTCTAGGAGCTAGCCAATTCACAATTGCATGGATTTTCTCTGGATCCATTTTCAACCCTTCCTTAGAGACTACAAATCCCTAATAAATTAGTTCTTCCTTCATAAAGCTGCACTTCAAATTTATCAGTAGTTTTTCTTTTTGCAAAGTCTTTAGAACTAATTTAGGGTGTTCTAGATGCTCCTCTTTACTTCGAGTGAAAATGAGAATATCATCAAGATAAACAATTAAAAATTTACCCGCATATTCTTTCAAAACTTCATTCAATATCCTCATGAAAGTACTAGGTGCATTAGTAAGTCCAAAAGGCATTACTAACAATTCATACAATCCACTGTTTGTATTAAATGTGGTTTTCCACTCATCCCCTTCTCGAATCCTTATCTGATGATACCCACTCTTCAAATCTATCTTAGAAAAATAATTTGACCCACTCAAACAATCCATTAAATCATCCATTCGTGGTAAAGGAAAATGATACTCGATGGTGATTTTATTTATGGCTCGAGAATCTGTGCACATTTACCATTCACCTCCTTTCTTTTGACTGAGTATTGTTGGTACAGCACATGGATTGAGGCTTTCTCTGATTAATCATTTATCCATCAACTCTTGCACTTGTCTTCCAACTTCGGCATTTTCTTGTAGTGTTAACCTGTAGGCTGCTTTATTCAGCAAACTGGCTCCAGGGATTAGATCAATGTGGTGACTAATACTCCTGATGGGCGGTAACTCATTTGGAAACTCATCCACAACAATATCAGCAAAATCATTTAGCAGATTTCGAATTTCTTCAGCTAAATCTTCTAAATTTGTAGAAGTTAAAATTACCGTGGGTGTCCCAACAATAGCAAAATGCATCTCCTCGCCCTTCTTGACTTCTTGCAACACGATTTTTCCACTCATCAACATAACGTTTTTTCCAGGTGCTTCCTCGTTAGTTTCATCTTTCAATGGCAGCATTGTATGCTTGTTCCCGTCTTTCTCAAGAGTATAAGTGTTTCTTCTACAATCATGTATGGCTTTTCGGTCAAACTTCCAGGGCCTTCCTAGCAATATGTGACATACATCCATCGACATTACCAATCTGAATTTCGACTTTACATTAATCAGTTACAATAGTTTGATGACCTTTTTGGAGCCACGATACTTTATAAGGAGTGGGGTGTACTATTTTCTCCAAATTAAATTTGTCCACCATCTCTATAGAAACAAGGTTATCAGTACTACTGCTATCAATTACCAATTTGCAACACTTACCCTTTGACTTACATACAGTTTTGAACAGATTCTTTCTCTGAGCTGGTTCTCTGGTTTCCTTAGCTTCTTTAAGCAATATAATTTTTAACAACAAGGATTCTCTAGCTTCAGGTGGTTCTTCTTTAGTTGCAGTCTGAGGAATTTCTTCCTTTGTTTCAGCAACGTTCACATTTCGCTGGGTTGTTGGTTTCTTGTGAGGACAATCCCATTGCACATGTCCCCACTCACCACATGCAAAGCACTAAACATCTCTTCCTCAACCTCTACCTCTAGGCACAAACCTTCTGCGACCAGAATCTCCCCTTTGTGGTCATCTATTACTAGAACTCCCTGCCTCATTTTGGGAGTATTGAAATCTGGATTTAAATGTTCCCCTTCCTTATGCCGGACTCTTGCCTCTATTTTTTTTATTTTGTTTGCACAACATCTTTTCTTCTTCCCTCAAAGCTACTTGATAGGCATCTTCAGTCATCTTCAGATTTAATAAGCTGATCTCATCCTGTATTTCATATCTCAAACCATTTATATATCTAGCTACCTTTTCTATGTCATCTTTAATATGACCCACTCTAATACTTAGCTTATATAATTCTTCAGTATATTCTTTGATAGTCATGCCCTTTTTCTTTAAGTTTTGTAATTGTCTAAAAATATTTAATTGATAATATTTCGACATGAACTTACCTTTCATTTTACTCACCATCTTATCCCACTACTTGATTTTGGGTTTCCCTTTTCGTTCCCTGGACAACTGTGATTCATCCCACCATAGGGATGCATGACCTTTCAATCTCCTGGCTGCAAGCTTCACTTTCTTCTTGTCATCGACTTCTTCATAGTCAAAATATTTATCTAATGAACTGATCCAGTACATTAGTATCTCCACACTAAGATTACCATCGTATAAAGGTACTTCTACCTTTATTTTGTTACTCGCCTTTGCTAGCATATTCATGACTTTAGCTGCGTGGCTTTCTTCCTCCACTTCTTCGTCGGTGGTCTCTTCTTCATCGGCACTGGCACTGCCATCATCTGTCGCCCTCCTCTGAGTAGTTTCCATTGTAGCCATTCTTGTACGCAAGTGCCCGATTTCTTCTAGCAAAACTGTGTTTGCTATAGGTCTCCCTCAAACTATCCCATCTCGGCCTACTTCAACTCCTCTTATGGGCGGAATTCTCTGCAATGCTCAAGAACAACTCAACGGCTCCGATACCAAAATGATGTAGAAAACACAATTTCCACTTACAAATTAGTATAGTAAAATGTTCAATTTTACTAAGACCCAGGTTTACTCTTATTTATGATGCAATTGACTCGTGCTTCACCACTTAGTATGCAATTCCAAATTCCACTCTATTAATACATATAATATTGAAATGTTGCAGCATTATGAAAACTCCAATTTTCAATAATCGATGGGTCCTTAAAGGACCATTGTTATTGTATATAATAATACATAATTAAAAGTTGGCATTTACAATCCATTTAGAAAACCAAACAAACATAATATTTAAAGCACAATGGTTAAACAAGGGAAATTGAGTTCGTTGATTATGGAATTTTCTTAAACAAAACACCGCTAACTATTTGAGTCCACAGCTACATAACCACCACAATAATCAAACAAACAAATACAGTTCCAGCTCTATAAGGTGGAATTTCATCTTGAACCTACACTAATCTCCATGCAATGACTCAATGCAGATGACTGTCCAACATACTAGCAATGTTAACGTAGTTCCTCAATGCAGATGATATGCCACTATGTGATGCGGGAAATTTGAACAGTATACACTAAAACATGAACCCATGCACCTCAGGGACTTCATACCCATCTGAATAACATTGCCAAGCTATATAGTCTTATTAATAAAAGCTGAACATTCCAATGCTTCTGATGTGTTTAACGTATGGCTTGAGTGTCTTTACCTGTGTCCACACCAAGGCTGCAGTCCACTACAATGTTTTAAAACTGTGCATCACCCTCCACA
Source organism: Pinus albicaulis (assembly GCA_034641835.2). Lineage (NCBI taxonomy): Eukaryota > Viridiplantae > Streptophyta > Pinopsida > Pinales > Pinaceae > Pinus > Pinus albicaulis. The sequence goes on from CM076580.1 coordinate 1,757,334,201, forward strand.
ATGAAGAATTGTTTACCTGCAATCACAAGCTTATAGACAACATATACATACAGTTTGCAGATTCAAAAAGAAATACAATATGATAAAATCCAAATGACATTGACACTGCATGGGTTGAATACTTCATTGATCTCCCCTTATGTTTGCAGTCTTTACACTGGCACTCTTGGTGTTTCCTCCCTACTTCCCTATTATTTATACTTGAAATATGAAGCTATTCCTCAGAATAGGTTTCTTCTCGATTTTTCTCAACAAATCAATACCTCCCTATTTTCAAGTGTTTATCCCTATGTTGGCTCTATATCCATGAAGGGAAAGAAACCATTTCCTAATTTTATTCCTAATTGATTAAAAATACAAAACAAACTAAATATCCTCATAAATAAATAACAATAATAATAAAATAAAATAAAATACTACTAATAATGTTTATTTCTTTGGATTAGCCACAACATGTGAACAAAACATCACATTTTTGGCTAAGTCCCAATGCTCCTACATCAATATTTGAAACTTTTAGAGAGTTTCTCCTCCAAGCCAATCCAACAGGTAAGTGCAACATTCCACAAAACTCTATTAGTTATTATTTTCAAATTACATTTGGTAGTTGATAGGTCCAAAATAATTGGTGCAACATGTGTGGGGTATTGATAGTTGTTTCAAGGATCCCTCTACTTTTATTGTGGTTATTTTTGAGCCAAGAATAACGCTTCCACTAATTTTGGAATTTGGGTGGCATATCAGAGCTAGACAAACCAACATTAATTTTAACCGTAGTAATACCTTTTACATTCCTCACCAATGTTGTAAGTGGAATTGTGCAAAAAAAAATATTTTGTTTAGATTACCTTTCCTGAGGGTCCATGTGATGGAGGAAATTCATTTTATTAGGTTTCTGAGAAAATTATTGGAGGCAAGAATCATGCAAGTGCTTTGTTTCAAGCATGGAAAATCGTCTGCTTTCCAATTTTTCCATGCCAAAGGAAAAGTTTATTGAGGCTCTGTTTTGAATGGCAAGTATCATGTTTTGGATGAATTGACACATTACAGTCATATTCATATGCCAACAAAGGAAACCCTTGATTGGGAATTAGAGTTTATAATTCTGAATTCTCATAGGTTGTTGTCTATGAAGACTGAAGCCAAGATTGCCAAGACTCCTACTCTTCATTTTTCAACAAAGTAGTCGAAAAAAAGACCCTATGCTTATGTTGTGCCACATGATTATGAAGGTTTCAGTTGTATATGATGCATGAACCAACTTATCCTAAGAGTTATCATATAGTTCAATTTAATTCAATTGAAAACACAGTGGCATATTGATTGCAAAAAGTTGCAAACAAAGACCAGAGTTGCATGTCATTATTTGTGCAGTCGTAAGCGGGAAGAGCAGATTCTTCATCTCTGTAATTGAATTGTACCTAATTATACAGAAAATTAATGTCCTAATATCAAAATCAACATCAAATCTTTGAGCTATTGGTGGACTTAAAGCTTTCCTCTGTGGGGAGGTATGATCTAGGATGATATTGACACAATTTTCCAAAGAGTACAATTCCTAAGGCAAGTTCTTTGAACTCTAAGTTATGATAATTTTAAATTTGAAAATGTAAAATGTTTAATGTGGATATGGTCATAAATTTGAATTCTAAATTGTAAAATAGAAATTTATTTATAAGAGAATCTTCCTCAAAATTAGTTTCTAAATCCAAGTTTTAATTGAGAGTCTCATGGGATTTCCTCATATCCCTTGAGTTTTGCATAAGGTCCAATTTTGGTGGAGTTGAGAGATTTTCTCCTCAATATCATGGATCCTCTTTTAGTGGATCTAGACAATTATTCTCTCCTTTTTTTAGAGATATTTGAAAGTTATAAATACCTCTTATGTGCTATTTGAAGGAGAGTTGGTTGGAGAGCTTGTTTGTGATATCTTTTGGAGAGGTTTGAGAGCTTTGTGTTGGGCAAGCTTTTGTTTAGAGAGCTTGAGAGCTCAAGAGTCTTTATGAGGTATTGAAGAAATTTATGATGTGTGTTGGCCTTGAAATATCTTTAGTAGTAGAAGGAAATTTTGGGATTCAATCCTTTTTGTAAAGCGTTGTATACATGCAAACTATTAAAGAAGAAAATAAAGTGATTCAAACTTTGGAGGCAGATCCAGAGATGTAGCCCAATGGAATGGTTGACAGATGATCTTCCTTGTCATATTTTTCTTTATGATTCATGTTGCCTCTCTTTTATGACTTGTTCATGTTCTTATGATGTCTCCTAAGTTTTAATTTGTGTGATGTTGTAGCACGATTATGTTTGAAATTTTGAAGTTAATTTTACAAGCTCTTACAATGAAGTGAAGAGACTTTGTTTTTGAGCTCTAGGTTTATGAGAGCCCATGGTATTGAACTATGGTATTTATGTTGAATTTAGTCTATTTAAAGGGGGAAATTAAACCAACAAATTAATAATTATAATCACAATTATGTATAATTAATAATTGAACCAACATAGATCCATCTTATCTCTAGATCTATCAAGCCCCTTCTACATGAAAAATTATAAATACATGAAAAATGTGATTGCAATCACGTTTTTTATGTATTTCACATTTTTTTTGTTTAGCAGGGTCCATTGAAAGTATGCAACATCAGTACTCCTTGGACGAGGAATTCAATTTTGCATCTAGCGAGTACTCCCGTTCGAAATTTGATTAAAACATTAGGGAGATAAGTCGAGTTGAAAAAGTAGTTTTATTATTTTATTTTTTTTCTTACTTTTTTACTCCAAAAATGGTGAAGCATCTCCCATAATTTACATCATCATCTTGAATCTTATTGGTTCTTATAAAGTTGATTTTGGTTGTAATTTTTTCTTATGAGGCCCATTTTAGACCTTAAAATTTCTCTAATGCAAGTAGAAGATTTCGTGTTCAAAGAGAAGAAGGAAAGAATTCTCATCAATGAGAATTATCATCAAGGAGAGATTTCAGATGAAAAATACCATATCAAAGAGGTAGAGGTAGATGTTTTGTAGCATGATGTTATATATGTAATAAATTTATCCACAAATCTCATTAATGTCCAAAAATGTCTTCTAGTGAGGGTAGCATAAATATTACACAAACTGATATAAAAAGTGTAAAATCCTCTACACATGAAAATGCAATTGAAACTAGTGAATCTATAATGATGAAGAGAACTTTACTAAAACATGTTAAAGAAGCAAAGGAACCTACACAAAGGGAAACATTGTTCAAAACTGTCTATAAATCAAGGGGGAAATGTTGTAAAGTCATTATTGATAGTGGGAACACTGATAATCTAGTATCCACATAAAATAGTAGAAAGGTTAAATTTAAAGAAAACTGAACATCCTACTCCCTACAAAGTATTGTGGTTGCAGAACGAACATAAAATATTAGTTAATGAAAAATGTTAAGTGGAATTGTAGATAGGGTGTTATAGAGATAAATTTCTTTGTGATGTTATGCCTATGGATGTATGTCATATTCTGCTTGGAAGACCTATGAAATATGGTAGGAAGGAAATACATGATGGAAGGAATAACACCTATACTTTCGAAAAGGATGGCGAAAATCATGTACTCTTGGCTTTGAAGGATGAAAAGGCACCAAAAGAAGACCACTCCAAGGTAATGTTACTTAGTGGAAAATATTTCATTCAATAATCAAACATGAAGAGGTAAATTTCGCTTTGATCAGTAAGCCAAAGGTTGTACTCAAAAGCACAAATTTGAATGATATCCGTGAAGAGATAACAAATATGTTGAATGAATTTATGTATATTGTATTGGATGACTTACATGATAAATTGCCTCCCATTAGAAGTATCAGCCATTATATTGATTTAATTCCAGGTGTCAACCTTCAAAATATAGAAACTTATAGAATGAATCCAAGGGAGAATGAAGAGATTAAAAATCTATTACATGAATTTTTGGATAAGGGTCTCATTCAAGAAATCATAAGCATGCATGTTGTTCCAATAGTGTTAACTCTAAAGAAGGCTAGAGGATGGATAATGTGTACGGATTCTCGAGCAATCAACAAATTTATAATCATGTACAATTTTCCATTGCCTCGTATTGATGATCTGATAGACTGTTTAAGTGGTGCTACATATTTTGCTAAAATAGATTTAAAAAGTGGATATTATTAGATCATTTAATCAAAGAAGGTGATGAATGGAAAACATAATTTAAAAATAACAATAGTTTATATGAATGAATGGTAATGTCCTTCGGGCTTACCAATGCTCTCAGTACCTTTATGAGGTTAATGAATGAGGTCTTAAAAGAGTTCATTGGAAAATTTGTTATAGTTTATTTTGGTTATATCATAATTTGCAGTGAGCCAATAAAAGAGAATCTAGGACATCTTATGGTTTTGAAGAAATTTTAGCAAGAAAAATTGCTAAATAATTTAAAGAAATGTAGTTTCATGAAGACAACATTATTATACTTGGCTTTCATAATCTCAAAAGAAGGCTTAAACATGGATCACAAAATTCAAGGCCATAATCAATTGGCCTAACCCAAGAATCATTTCGAAGGTACGAATTTTTCATGGATTGGCAAGTTTTTAGAAAATCATCAAGAATTTCAGTGGTATTTGTGCTCCAATTGTGGAAACCATCAACAAAATAAATCAAATATTCCATTGGATAGAGGCAGATGAAAAAGGTTTCAAATTGTCAAAGAAAAATATTATAGAACAACCTATTCTAGTATTACCAAATTTCAACAAGTTGTTTCAAGTTGAGACCAACACCAGTGGAAATACAATAGGACTTGTTCTAAGTCAATGAGGAAGACCAGTCACCTACTATAGTGAAAAAATTAATGAACCCAAGAAAAAATAATCTTCCTATGATAAGGTGTTCTATGCCATCATATAGACTTTAAATAAATGGATACATTATCTTATGCGAAAAGATTTCATACTTTATACATATAATCATGCCTTACAGTATATCAACAACTAGAAAAAATTGAGTCAGCTTATGCAGCTTATGCAGCTTGTGAACATCTTGTAAGTGGAGAAAGAACACCATGGTTATATTATATCATACAGGAAGGAATTATGTTTAAAGGTAGTCATTATGTATTCAAATATGTTTGATGAGAGAAAATATGTTAAAAGAGAAACATAGTGGAGGATTAACAGGTCATTTTGGACAAGACAAAACTCTAGCATAGTTACAAGCAGTGTACTATTGTCTAGACATGCAAACAGATGTAAGAATATTTATTGAAAGATGCAGGATATGTCAATATGGAATAAGAGAATTCAACACATTGGATTGTATCAACCCCTACCAATTCCAAATAGACCATATGTCTCTATAAGTATGGATTTTGTTCTAGGATTTCCCATAAAGCAAAGAGGAAACAACTCGAGATTTGTTGTTGTTTAAAAATTCTTAAAGATGCAAACTTTAGTCTGTAAAAAAAAAATGATGCAACTAACATAGCAAACTTGTTATTCAAAGAAATATTTATATTGCATGGATTACCTAGAAGTATTGTTTCTAATAGAGACACTAGGTTTGTGGGCCATTTTTGGAGAAATTTATGGAAAAATTTAGGAACCAACCTCGACTTTAGATTAACATACCATCCCCATACTAATGGCTAGATAGAGCTAGTAAATATAATTCTTAGAAATATCTTGATTTTGGTAAGTGAACATCCCAAGAAATGGGATCAAGTACTTGTGTCAAACCAGGAGGTAACTCCGCAAATCAGAATGTGTATTAGCTGAAGAATGTACATGTATTTATACATGGAGGTGAGGCTATTGGGATTCATCTCCCAATGACTCTTGGCCTTCCTTATTTCCTAATATTATTTATTATACAATATTACATATCCATAGCCATAGGATTAGTGTCAACATTGCTAATCCGAAGGATGTTGGTGAGCCCAAGCATCGATCGAACTTTTCAAACTTTTCTCTTCCAAGTGCTTTGGTGAAGATATCTACATCATTGTGGAACAATGATGTAGATGGATAGTTTTGCTTTGAACATGATGTCGAATTAGATGGTATTTTGTATTGATGTGCTTTGTTCGATCATGGAGACTTTGGGTTCTTGGCCAAATTTATTGCGAAGTGTTGTCGATCATGAGTGGTGTGGAATACATTTGTTTCATGCACCAAATCTTCCCGGGATTTCCGGAAGCTACAAAATTTCCTTTGTTGCTTAATTTCTTTGCCACATATTCTGCCTCTATCGTGGAATGCGAAATTTGGGCCCATTTGTTGTGTGATCTCCATGAGACAACTCACGATCCAAGACTCTCATGGTGTAACTTGTAGTGAGCCACCCCTATTTGTTGTCGCCATCAGAAATCTGAATCGAGTGTCCAGGTATTTGATCGCCTACCTATATGTGTATTTGAGTCCAAAGTCTTGAGTCCCCTTCAAGTACCTTAACCTCTTTTCACGACGAGACCAATGTCCTTCACAAGGTTTTTGCACTGAACCTTGGAAGATTGTAGAAAATGAAATTTCGGAGTCTTGGTGGTGGTCGAGTAGATAAGACTTCCTATAAAAGGCATCTATACTTGGTTGCATCCTCAAATTCCTTCCCTTCAATAGATGTGAGCTTCAAGTTTTGTTCCATTGGAGTGGTTGGGGATTACATTCATCCATCGCAAACTTGTTCAAGAGATCTCCAATATACTTCTTTGAAAAGAAATATAAATTTAGGATGTTGAATTGTGATACCCAAATAGTAATGAACATGACCCAAATCGGTCATTTCAAAACCTTTCTTCAATTCTTTCTTCATGGATGCAATATGGCTCTCATTGTTCCACAGTATCAAAGATCATCTACATATACAGAGATATACAGTGTTTTTCCAACTTTCTTAACCGTAAAAGTTGCATCATCAAGATCAAAATGTTTGAAATCAAGTTTGAGAAGATGCTCGGTTAATTTCTCATACCGGGCTCGTGGTGCTTACTTGTGAGGGCCATACAAGGATTTTATAAGCTTTTAAACTTTGTGTTCTTGACCCTTTACAACAAATCATACAGGTAGGACATATAAACTATCCTTTAGATCTCCATTAAAAAAGTTGTTTTTACATCCATACGATGGACTTTCCATCCATTACGAGAATAGCACAAAGAGAGTGGGATGTGGTGGTCCATTTCTTTGTGGGGGCAAAGTTTCTTTAAAATCGATTCCCTTCTTTTTCGTACAGGCCTTTTCCCTGGCTTTGGCCTTGTGCTTGTAAGTAGACCATGCTTTATACTTGTTCTTGTAGACCCACTTACGACCAATTGGTTTCGTTCCCAAACGGATCAACTGACTTCCAAGTGCCATTATTTATCAAGGCATCATACTCCTTTTGCATCGCCTTCTTTCCATTCATCATGAGAAGCGGCTTCTTTGGAAGTTGGTTCATGATGCGCGGAACAAACTCAATTCACGGTTATAAGCAATATCCATATCAACGAAATCGGAATTATCTACATCACCTTCGATTTGTTGGTGGAACTTCTTGTTCTGTTTTCCAACCTCATTAGGATGAACATTCTCCGGTGTCTTTGTCGGCCATTTTGGAGGACCTTTCTAAGATAGCCGGGGCTGGTCATTTGACTAAGTTGGGATTGATTCAAGATTCAATCTGCCAATTCTACATCAATCATCATTGATGTGTCATCGGTAATTTGTTTCTTCATGTGGGAGAGTATTGAGGACGCGGTTACAGTTTGATTCAATACTTGAATCCCCCTTCAAGATGTGGAATCTCATTATTAAATTCTTGGAAAACTTTGCATGTGTTAATCTATCCGAAGCGATCAATTTAATAGCTCCCATAGCCTTGTCACTCTTGGAAGATTCAAGAATATGACATCTATATGATACAACTTCTTATTTGCTTCATCATAGGCGATATCCTTTGGAGGAGTAGGTACCCAAAGAAGATACCGACTTCTAGCGCAAGTTTGTTCTTTGACCTTAATTGTCAGGCATAGCAATTGGACCCAAAGACCACACGAAATGCTTTAGAAGGTGTGGCCTGCCATTTCAAAAGGATTTTTGTTTCTAATTGAACTTGAAGGACACCTATTCTTTGTATAGCTTGTTTACATTGGTACGCATCAAGCCCAAAACATCAATTTTTGCATTTCTTGAAAAATAACGTAGGTAACCATATTTAAAATAGTTATGTTCATTCTTTAATTTCTGCAATTACATTTGAGATTATGGCCGCGATTGTTTGATGTTTGATTCCATATTAATGAAGATAATTTTCAATTTGTTTTAGTGTATTCTTTTTCCATTATCGATCGTAGAAGCCAATATGAGTTTGTTGCATCATTTTCTGTCCATGCATGAAAATTCTTGAGTGTTTGAAAAGCATCAGACTTGTTCTTCAATAAGTAAATCCAACACATTGGTGTAGTCATCAATAAATGTCATCATGTGTTATTTTCCATTTACTGACAATAGGCAAGACCACATAAATATGAATGAACAAGCTCAAGTTTTCTATGTGCTCTAGGTGTGAATCATGAAATGGATGTTTGCTATGCTTTCCTAGAATACAAGCATCACATTCCTTGGGTTTTCTAGGAATTGTAGGCAGGTCCATTAACACCATTTTCTTCCAACAAATGAAGGCTTTCATAGTTTAAGTGTCCAAATCTGCATGCCATAAAAGACTTGAAATTAAGGTGTACCTTCATCATGATGTGAACTCAGTAGGGATTTGAGCATGAGCGAGTAGACCTTTCGGCTTCAAGAGTCTCCTTCTTCTGTTCTCCGTGACAAGTGAGTGATCTAATGCTTTTCGACCTGCGCACTTGCCATCAAACAAGTGAATGGAGTGTCATGCTTTCGGTTGGACCCGGGGGACGACCAAGTTTCTCACTCAACTCGGGGAGGTATAGAACCTCATGGGATATGATGCGGAAGACCGGGCAACTTAAGCACGAGCGTGTGCCCAAGCCCTAATGGCAGGTTTGGATGTCTGCGAAATATCTTTGCTCCATCAACTTTGTCGGTGAATTCTTCTTTCTAAATGTCATGTGACATGTTATCCCAGATAAGCAGCAATCATCTCTCCATGAAGTAATGAAACATCAAACAAGTCTTGATTCTCCCATTGTACAATGTCTTTAGAACATAATGGCTGATTAAATTTCTTTACCTTTGTCTTTGTCATTAGTTTTACCTTTGTGTCTTGATTTCTTTCTTGCTCAATTTTCTCCCAAGGTGTTCTGCATTTGGATGCATCATATTCATCTTTTATTGCAACGTGTGCAATGAAGATTGGATTGTCAGTTATCCTGCCCCCTTTACCTTGAAGTTTCTTCTTCCTCTTCCTCTTATGCCATCTCTTCTCACGGATGAATCTAAAGCATGACTCTTTTCTCTATGTGCCAAGTATGCGACTACTAGAATCGGAATTTGTCATCTTCTTTCGAAGGAGGAGAAAAAAAAAACACTGTTTGGAAAATTTCTTTTGAGGAGAAAAACAAAACAAAAAAAACTCTTTTCTTGAAAAATATGTCAATTTAGAAGGAAAAAAAACTCTTGCTAAAAATAGTAGATTACGCACCAAAATATATATATATATATATATATATATATATATATATATATATTGTGTTTGAAAGAAAAATTGTATTGAAAGTATGGTGGGGGGAGAGGCTTTTGAATAATGGACGGAAGTTATGAAGGCGGTATTGAATATAGGAGGGGTGATAATTTGATAATGAGTGGTTTTATGGTATAAAAAAAAATTGAATGATAGTAAAAAATGGAAAGGGGTGGTATATGGTGAAAGGGAGCGATAATGAATAATGGAGAACTTATGGAACGGTATATTAATCGTGTATAGAACTTGTGGAAGGGTGGTAATATGGTGGTGGCCATTTGTATTATTTAGATATGACAAAGCGCGTGTGTAGATAGCGTGGGCGGATAGGGCTCGTGGGACGATCGACAGGACGGGGAGGCGGGTATTTGCAGGGTGAGGGAGGGCGTGTACGGCGGGGGGTGAGGGTGTAAAGGCGTTTTAATAGAGCCGGCGTGTGTTACACGGGCGTTTTAATGCGGAGCGAACGAGCGTGTAATTGGAGCGAGCGTTTTTAATACGGAGCGTGGTATATAGACGAACGTGGCGATATTTATAAAGAGACAATGTATAACGATTAATGTGACAACGTATAACGATTGGAGAAGGCGGTAAATGTCGAATATGACGAACGTTGGGGTGTTGGATAATAGATTAAGTATTATAAATATCGAATATAGCGGTCTTTGTGTGTTGAATGTGCCCATTAGTGGCATGGGATAGTCGAGGAGGTGGAATAGGTATGAGCGAGGGGCTTTAGAGCGCCAGAGAAGGGAGGAGGCATAACTTAGGGAGGTGAGGCTGTGGTGAGGAGTGAGTAAGTATGGTGAGCTTGTGCAAAAAGAGCGAGGTAATAGGAAAGCATTAGGGATGGATGAGGGATGTGTTGGAGAATAGAGGAGGCCAAAAGGCCGTTAAAAATTTGGAATCATATATTTTCGGGCTATGATTATGATGTGTGATATCTGCTTTGAGCTGGGTGCGGGGTACAGGCGCAACTTGTCGAATCTTCGTTTTATAATTTGTTTGTGCGAGAAGTTGCAAAGATAATTTTAAAAAAAAATGCATAATTAGAGTACAACAATTTAATGGAGTAGCGAAAACTAGCATAAGCGATTGAGAAAAAGGGATGAGGTTACACCACGAGGGCAAAAATGCCAATGATGAGATGGCTACTGACTGTATCCAAACGATGCTCGCAAATCGAAATATTATTAGTGAAGAATGTACATGTATTTATACATGGAGTGAGGCTGTTGAGTTCATCTCCCAATGACTCTTAGCCTTCCTTGTTCCTATTATTTATTGTACAATATTACGGATCACAACCCATGGGATTAGGTGTCAACAACTTCTTGGGCATAATTTTCATATAATGAATCACCTAATAAAAGCATAAGATTAATTCCATTTTCAATTTCTTTTGGAATGCACCTAAGAGGAATTTGAATTGAGGAAGCCGTGGAAAAAATAATTCAGAGTGGAGATGGTAGATTATTTTCAATCGGTATGCAAACTTGGATGACAATATTAAAAATTTTAAAAATGGCACTAGTATTGAATAACTCCGGAAAAGCATATGAATGTATATTTTCCTCCTTGGTAGAATGATGCGGGAAGCATGTTTAATTTAATTAATTGTACAAGTTTTCTTTAATTTAAATTTTAGATTTTCTAGAATATTTCTAAAAGTGATAGATTTCATTAAAATATAGTAGTTGAATCAATTCTTAGAATTGAGAGGATTTCTTTCAACACTCCAAATATCTAGGAAAGGAATTCTCCCTTAATAATTTAAGACCTTTATATCAAAATAAATACTCATGTAATTCATTTGCAAAGGTAAGTTTTAAGAGAAATTAATTTAATAAAATATTATGTTTTCTCTTATGCCTAATCTATTCCTCTTGACTCTATGTCAATAGCTGTCGAGGAGGAGGTGCATAGGGTTATTCTTGGGAAAAATATGGAAATAAGAACAAATATACCTAGGCAAGTACAATTGATATAGATACCAACAATCCACACTTGAACACTTTGGTGCTAAACGATACAAATTAAATCAACATCTGTATTTTTCACTTCTCCTTGCCATTCCCCAATATCCAACTTTGTTGCATCCTTACGATGTACGACCTTGATAGGGTCGCTACATCCATGTATGTATTCCTATTTGACTCATGACATCTATCCATGATTCTTGGGTGTTTTGGAATGTCCTCCCCATTGATCCCAACCAAAACATAAATTATATCCCACTCCCTCCCTCCCTTTACGTCAATACCCCAAATGAACGAGACAAACAATATAAAAGAACTTCAACCTTGTGACATCAATGTCCAACTGCTGCTTCCATTTTTATTCTAGATACTTTGAGACTAAGTGGATGACTTCACATTTCTTGTGTTGTCTAATTATCCTATGTTTTGGCATTTTTGCTAAGAATGTGGCAATTTTATTGTTAAAATCTATTTTTGGTGTACAAATAAATTCAACGTCTTCAAAAATTTAAAGCATTTGAATTGTACTATGTTCAAAAATAAAATTAAACTTATGATTCCAGAGAATTGTTAAAATAATCCCAACTACTTCATTAAATGAACACAAAGTCTATATTTTCATTAGAAATGCGATTACAAAGAAATCAAGTTGCAATTTTTTTCATGGTGAGAAGCCATACATAAATAGTTTTTACCGAGCGTACAATTTTCATCTCTACAGAAATCGGTGACAAGGGGTAGCATCCATCAATCAAACATGTGAAAATGTTAATGGACAATTGGAATGGCCATTTAATGCATGGATGAACTATGCAATATGAATTTGCATTGCGTGCGATTAATGGGTGAATTGTCTGGATTAATTTTGTAAAAAGTGCACAACTTTATGTTTTAATATATATCTTTTTTAAGTCTCTTGTCATGATATATAAAATAAATGTATTTTTTTTTATAAGTCATAAGTTATGTTTTCTGATCATGTCTTGGAGGTTTGTGGCAAACTCGGTCGCCTTAGATCTCTACAAAAATTTTGATCTTACTATGGGTTAAAAAGAAAACAACTTCGTTTTCTTTTGTAAATGTAATTCCAATTCTTAATATATATATATATATATATATATATATATATATATATATATATATTTATATTGTTGTGTGTTTTTTTGTTGGAAATTTAGTTTTTATATGTTTTTTTGCTATGTTTTATTATCCCAGTCCTTTTCTTACATGGTATTAAAGCTAAAGGTTATCAAAAACGTGATTATCAAGGAATTCTTGAGAATGATTTTATTAAGGTCTAAGGGCAAAAGGTTTATTAGTGTTATATAAGGAGTCAATATGAGTTATGGCTGACTTGAGCACAAGCTTGACAAATCCACAAATTCCTCAATTTAATGGGAAGAAATATGGCTATTGAAATCCTATTGAAATAATTGTTTTGTTCTCACGATATATGGGATCTTGTAGATAATGGGTTCCAAGAACTTGACTAATGTAACAACATAAATTGCATTGAAAATGTAAAAAGAGATATTTGTTGAGAGATGACGGGGAAAGACTCAAAATCCTTCTTCCCTTATTCCAAGGAAATTCATGAGAGTATCTTTCCAAAAGTTGTAGAAGCAAAAAATCAAATAAATCATGGGACATTCTCCAGGATAGTATATCAAGGCATGGCAAAGGTGAAGAAGAAAAAAATTACAAATGTTAAGAATGGATTTTGAAACAATATATATGAATGATTTTTGAGACAATAGATTCATTTTTCTGAGGGAAATTATTGGATTGGTAACTCAAATAAGATCTCATAGTGAGACATGAAATGGAATAGTTGAAAGGATTCTAACAATTTTACTAGCAAGGTTTGATTCTATTTTGTGGTTATATATGAGACAAAGGATCTTCCACAATTCTTAATGGATGAGCTCCCATGCCTCATCATTTCTCATGAACATAGGTTAAATAGGTCAACAAAATCTTCATTGGAACATGCTTTCAAGACAAAAGTCTCAATTGGTCAAGAGTTGAGGCGAAGGAAGATCAAATACCAAAGGTAGGCAAGAAGGAAATTTACATATAGAATTGGAGGAAGTAGCTACTCAAGCTAATGGAATGGTACTTTTAGAAAATCCACTAAATCCAAGCCAAAATCAAGCACAAGGTCAAAGGTATGAAAAGTCTAAAGTTCAATTTCATTGTGCAAAGTATACGCATTATTCAAATGAATGTAAGAAAGAAACAATATGATATTTAGTAAACAAGAATGAAAATTTACAAAAGGAAAATCAAAACTAAGACAATATGTTCTTAGTTGCTGATAACATAAGAGAAGCAAAATGATATATGGTTTAGACTCAACTTGTAGAAATCCACATAACATGGAACAGCAAAAATGTTTTCTAATTTGGATGAGTATAAATGTAAATTCCATAAAGGACTAATAACAAATTTTCAGTCATGGGTAAAAAGAACATGTCAATATTCTAACCAAGAATGGGAAGAAGAAGTATATTGCAAATGTATATTACATTTCCAAATTTTAAACATAATTTGAGAAGTCTTGGACAACTATGAGTATAAACTCTTTTTCAAAAATGAAGAATGTACAAACCTATATTAATTTCTAAGTAAACATCTCATTACAAAAATAAAGTTACCAATCAAATGAGAACCTGCACAGCGAGATCTCTAATAAAAAAAGGCCAAAAAACATGAAAAAACGCTTAAAGAAAATGAAAAGTGTTATTTTGGAATAACCCTTTTTTCGGAGCAAATTTTCAGCATTTTTAAAAATGGAAGTAAAAGCTAATTTTTTTGTACAAAAAACACCTTGAAAATGAAAAGTGTTGATACTAGAATAACGTCACCAATTGTTTTGTACGAAAAGAACCACCGAAAACGAAAAGTGTTGATGCTAGAATAACGTCATGAATTTTTTTTTGCAAAAAAAACCTTGAAAATGAGAAGTGTTGATCTTTGGAATAACATTTTTTTGGTAAATTGTCGACATCTTTTAATAATGACATTAAAGATAAAATATCATGACTACGAAAAACCTTAAAATTCCAACGATAGACATGACATTAAAGATAAAATATCAAAATTCTTGAATTTGCAATGATTATCGGACATGGTATTGAAGGTAAAATATCATGTTTTCAAAAACGATTAAAATTCCAAAGATAACATTAAAGATAAAATGTCACTCTATGAAAATCATGAAATTTCCAACAATTTTCAGCCATGGTGTTAATATTATTTTAAAAAATTATTACAATTTAATGTATATTACTTTATTTTTATTTTAAGTTTATCATATTAATAGCAATTTATTAAATATAATGTTTTTTTACTCTATGATGTATTAAAATCCTTTAGTTTATGAAACACTTCGGTTATAATGAATGAACAAATTTACAAAGCAAATGAATTTATATGTGATTTTGGAGTTTTTGATACTGCATTAAAATAATTTTTTCTTTGAATTTGTGTAAATATTTTATTTTTAAGAAAATTTTAAAATTTTGAATTTGAAAATTGTTTTAAAAACTATATTTCATTATTGATAAATATATGTATTTTAATTTTAATTTCAAATATAATAATAATAATTTAATGAAGTTATAAACATATTAAAGATTATGCAAAAAAATGTCGTTTCAAAAATCCTCGACCCATAAAGAAGTACACCATCAACAAAAAATTGTTCTCCTAGACTTATTACTTCTACATATTTTTTATTTGTTTATATATAACCAATCAAATATAAGTAAGAATATGAAAACATTGAAAAAAAAAAAATTAAAACTTAATAATCACAAGTAAATAAAAATATATATTAAAACATTAAAAAAATAAAAAACTTGACAAAAAAAAAAATACAATATAAAAAAATTGACAAAAATATATCAAAAATTTAAAAAAAAAATGCTAAAAAAACAACAAAATTAAGATAAAAATATAAAAAACTAAAATATATATATATATATATATATATATATATATATATATATATATATATATATATATATATAGATGAGATTTTGAAAAAGAAACTTGAAAGAAAAAATTAAAAATAATTAAAAAAAAAAAATCGAAATGTAGGTACGCATTGGTGGGTAGTAAAAACTAAGCGTTAATTACAAGATATTTATCAAAAATTGAATAATTTTTTTTCATGCTATACTTTGTATGAATTTTTTAACAGATTTATATTCAAAATGATAATATTTTATGTTTTTTTGTTTTCCAAAAAAAAAAATTCAAATAAAATTAAAAGTAAAATAATCAAAAAAATGTTAAAAAAGAATTAGAACATACGTTTAAAAATAAAAATAAAAAGTAGAAATATAAAAAGTTTAAAAAAAATTAAAAACATATGGAAAAAAAAAATTAAAACTATACCTTTTTTTTAATAATAATTAAAAAATATATATATTAAAAAATAAATAAATATAATAATTAAAAAAAAACATTTTTAAAAAAATTAAAAAATTAAAAACATTCTCTAAAAATTAAAAAATTATAAAAATAATAATAATAATAAACTCTATATATATATATATATATATATATATATATATATAGGGCTTAATTGTGGGAAAACTCCATAGTTAAGGCATATGAGCAGGGATTACGGGATGGGTGACCTCATGAAAGTCTATGATTCCAGGTCCTGGCTTGATGATTAGAGTTATGAATCATTTTTCAGTTTCAATCCGATTTCTTCACCCTTGTGAGTATCACCCAGTCTGATAGGTGCTAAGTGGACTATTCAAAAATCCTGAGAATTTAGTCGTTATGACTACCTTTCATGAAATAGTCATAGATGAATGAATTACTTAACACAATTGAATCCCAAAAATTATATACTAAATATTATTTGTGAAAACCCCTCAATACTTAAATACAAAAGAGTGAAAGGGAGTTATACTTAAATGATTAATAGACACAATACTTTCAGGTTTTTAAATGGGGTAGCAAACTAAGTGGGCTTGATTGGCAAGGAAAAATTTATTATTAGCGTGCTTAGGCAAGGCGATCAGGATGGTGGAAAGCCTCTTCGGAAGTCACAGTTCTTGGGGTGCAGCCCTCGGAAGTGATGGTTGACATATGTGATTCATTTATTAGTTCAATCCCACTTCTTCACCCATGTGAGCATCACCCGTGCAATCGGTGCTAAGTGGACTATTTAAAAATCATGAAAAATTAATCGGTTACAACTTCCTCTCATGGAAATGGTGATAGATGAATAGATTACTTATGCAGAGTTGAATCCCAAAAAATGATATCTAATATAATGCACTGTAGAAAACCCCTCAATACTTAAATACACAAAAAGTGAAAGGAGCTCTACTTGAATGGGTCATGAGACAACTTGCTAAGGTTTTGCAA
This sequence comes from Pinus albicaulis, assembly GCA_034641835.2. Classification (NCBI taxonomy): domain Eukaryota; kingdom Viridiplantae; phylum Streptophyta; class Pinopsida; order Pinales; family Pinaceae; genus Pinus; species Pinus albicaulis. Next base: position 1,757,351,206 of record CM076580.1, read on the forward strand.
ATGGTTTAGCAGCTAGTATGTGCTGGACTTGATTGTGGGGAAAACTCATTTTTAAAAGTAGCAGACTGAGCGATCTTTGATCGTTGACTGCAAAATTGTCTTTGGGGTGCAAGCCACAGAGCGTGATTGATTCCTGAGTTGTTCACTAGTTTCAATCCCACTTCTTCACTATGAGCATCTTTTGATCTGATGAGTGCTAAGTGAATTATTCAATAATCATAGAGAGTAGTCATTCATTACCTCTCATGGAAATGGTCATAGATGAATGACTTGCCAATGTGGTTGAATCCAAAAAAATGATATCTATTATAATGCATTGCAAAAACCCCTCGATAATTAAATACAAAGAGTGAAGGGAGCTCTTGAATGGTTCATGAGACACAACAATACTTGCTGAGGTTTCAAATGGGTAGCAAGCTAAAGTGGGCTTGATTATGGGACAAACTCCACCGCTAAGCACCGCCGAGCCGGAAATAGTGCAGGATGGGTGACACTCCTCGGAAGTCACGATTTGCAAGTACAGGCCAGTGATGATTGACGCTATGTGATTCATTTCACTAATTTCAATCCCACTTCCTAACCCCTGAGCATCACCCTAATGCAATGAGTGCCACATGAACTATTCAAAACTCATGAGAAATTAGTCGATTCTTTACATCTCATGGAAAGTAGATTTATATATGAATGAATTACTTAACGCGATTGAATCCCCCCAAAAAATGTTATCTAATATAATGCCAACATGAAAACCCACAAATACTTAAAAATAAATAAATATATAAAAAATTAAGAAAAAAAAAATGGAATCGGGCCCACCGAGGTCGCGTGAGGCCGGCCTTGGTGGTGGGGGTAGCGAATAAAATTTCCCGCTAAGGTGGTGGCGGGGGTGGCATTTTGGTGAGCCCACAACAACCACCTTATTGAAGTCAATTCTAGAATCGACTTCACGCAGGAGTGGCGGCCGAGGGACAGCCCTCGAGCGGGCGAAGAAAGACTCGTCTGACCCACACTCTGCTTGCAGAGGTCAATCCACTGCCGCCCTTGGTAGGGCAATTAAAGTTTTTGTTTGATTTTTTATAGATTAATTATTTTTTATTTTATTTTTAAATTTTTTTTTATTTAATTATTATTTTTAATTATTTTTTTTGTTTTTTAATAGTTTTTTGATTTGTTTTTTCATGTGTTTTTATTTTTTATTTTTAATGTTTTCTTTTTATTTATTGTTTTATGTTTTTTTATTTAAGTTTTTAATTATGTTTTAATTTTTAATTTTTTATAATATTTTTATAATTTATTCTTTTATTTTATTTTTATTTCTATATGACAAAAATATGCTCCCATGAAAAACAAATTTAAAAAAATTCTAAAATTAAAATTAAAAAAATCAAAAATTAAAAATAAATAAATAAATAAAAATATTTCGAATAACTACTTTTCAAAATCAGCATAGAAAATCACTAGCAATTAAAAAAACTTGATACATAAAAAAGAATTATAAAAATTTAAAAAAAAAGTTAATCTAACTAACCACTTTTCAAAATCGAATTATTTTTTTTTGCTACCTCAACGGGGTAATCGGTAATTTTCACCATTTGAAGTCGGTAACTATATTAAAGTTCATTGATAAGTAATGAATCTTCCCCTAAGGATAAAACACAAATTTGAGCGGAAACAACAAGTGCAACTCTCAATAGACACAAAGAAAGATGAAAAGAAAAAATTACAGCAACCATTCAAACAAACTCAATAAAAGATCAAAAGATGAAGTTGACTGCTGTCTAATATTTGGACATCTCAACTTTGGAAGTATAAACTTGCTAAATTGGAAATACATGATGAGGTTTCCCACTTATGAAAAAACCGGACAACTTACATGAAGAATGCATCTTGGACAGAAACAACATAGAGAATCATTTCCGTGAAAGTCAATAAGGACAAAGAGCATAAATTTTCCATCCAAATTTGGCCAGACCAGGTCCTTACACCCTCTTATTGATGGACGATATTATCTTCGGCCCATTCATAGATGAGTGCACAAGAAAAAAAATAACAGGTCAAAATTCTAAGACATAAAAATGAAAAGTTTGAATGCTTTTGTCAACTCAAGCTCTTGTTGAAAAAACAGAAAGTGGTAACTACATCAAGTTTTGAGAATAGATACGGTGGTGAATTTCAAATGACTTCCTGTGTTTTTGCGGGGGCATAGAATTTACAAGCTGATGCAACAAAATACGCTCATAAAATGGTGTTCTTGATGTACAAAATCTCTATTACAACTATATTTTCACTGTAAGTATGTCGATGGACTCGGTCCAGGTCATACAGTGTACCAAGCAGAATCTTTGAATCCTTCTACAATATTTGTGGAGAATATAAAACACGATCGTTCAATCACCGTGAAAAATTATCATTTTACACAACACAGATGTATCTGAGAAACCTTCTCAAAACCCCTCTATCATATATTGTACATAGTCGAAATCATTAAACAATACGATACTTTCTCCTATCGAGAAAATTATGGATCCTCATTGTCTATGCAGTCTTGCTCAAAATTGTCTGTGATTCAAATAAGATGACCAATACTTAGCCAGTTCTCGACCCTTCCCTTCAGCCCGACCTTGCTCACACAATCCCTGAGCAATTAATCCCTATTAAATAGGACAATTAGCCTTCCTTGACTATCACAATCCTATGGAGCAGCTATACGACTTTATAACTACACATAGGCGGTTCGCCAAAAAATACAACTAATAGTTTACTTGTCTTAAACCTTTGTCTCAGCTGGGTCTCCATAAATTTACATGCATGCGGCTATTAATAGTGAATCATCGGTTACTTGATACATTACTACTTGTGAATTAAATCTATTTAAATTCAATTGATCTTCCACTAGCTCATAATCAATTAGAACTGAATTAAGTGATTTTAACTCAATTAATGTGAGTTCGCCCGATCCCTTTTCCCACACTAGTGCTACAAGCTTTGCCAACTAGACCACGATAATAATAGAATCCTCTACATGCCTATGCTTTGACCATCGACTTGAAATTCTTGAGCTATTAATTTTGTCACACTTGTTAACTATTGCAAATTTATTTATGAGAAAATATTACAATTTACTTTTAATTTAATTAAGGATAATTAAATCAAAATCCTCACATGGTAACCATTTATGGGTGCCATTTTCTAGATTTTGTTTCTAGATGTAATTCCTTTGTTTCTTGTTATGAAATTTTAACAATTTAAAGGAAAAATAAATTAATTAGGGCAATGGAAAGGGTATGTTAAAACAAAAACATTTTCAAAAATGAATATTTAGTTGAAATCATGTATGTGCAAGTTTATATTATAAATAGATGTCCATCCATGTCGAACATGATTACGGAAAAGCATGGAGTAGGAAGAAAGAACAACGTTACTCACATGGGAAGTGCTTGGATGTGTGACAGCAACATATGTCCCACATTGAATGGAAGGAGAATTGCATATTTGTTATTTATAATGATGAATCCAAAACATAAACTATAAAATCTAATAAGCAAAAAGGTCGAATTAGCATAAATGTACAATTCATAAGAGGAAGCATGGGATGGAGGTTTGGAAAAAAAAAACAATAAATGTAGCAACAAGTTTATCATGAGAATATAAATATGAACCAATAACAGCGGTACTTCTTCGAAGGTGACTCCTCCACACCTATTCAAGTTCAACAAAGTAGTCCTCAAGTGACATGTTCAACAAGCAATAGGATAGCATGGCGTATTCAAGAAAATACTCCTCCAAGTGGACAACGAAGAAGATCATAAACAACGGAGGTACCATACAATCCGAACAACAACTCCACATTCTACAAGTTCAACTTCGATGACACAAAATGAAACTTTAGCAAGCTTGAGAGAAAAAAATTAGAAGGTTGAGAGCTTTATGAGCCAAATGAAGGTGAAAGCTGACATTGATAGATTATTTGTTTGCTTTATTTTCTCATGTAGATGATCTAATTAATTTTGAAGATGCAATTGAGAGAAAATGGGTAGTATAAATAGATGAGAAATAGATGTAATGAAAATAATGATACATGGGAATTAGTTAATGTCCCACAAGGAAAATAAGCCATAGGTGTGGAAAGTGGGTCTAAGAATAAAAGAAATGCATAAGGAAGGATAGAAAGACATAAAGCAAGGCTAGTTGTTAATGGATAAAAACAACAACCTTGAAAGATATTATGCTAAAACACTTTTGACCACAAGAATGAAATAGTAAGGACAATCTTAGTAACTAACTTGACACAAAGCATAAGTGGAATGTATATGAGATGAACAGAAATCAACCTTCTTGAATGGGTATTGAAAGAGGAATAGTATGTGGAGCATCCACCTAGTTATAGAGAATAAAGTGTATATACTAAAAATATTTTTTATGGGTTGGTAAGCACTACCTTTGCCTTAATATAATGAAATAGATTCGTATTTGTTGGAAAATGATTTTAGAAAAAGTAATATGGTGAGCCTACCCTTACGTCAAAGTAGTGGGAACCTTTTTACTTGTAGTTTTATATGTAGATGATATAAATTTCAAAGGGAATGATGATCTTATCTTTGATGATTTCAAAGAGGTTATTGGGCCACCGTAATTGTAGCATTTTTATCCTTTGTCCTCGCCATTCTCCATTTTTCATCATACCATTTTTATGGTTTCACCTCACTATTTTCCAATTTATTTATTTTTATTATTATAAGAGAATTTATGATTAATTATTGGAAAATTGACATTTCACTAATATCTCAAATGTGGATGAGCTTTGTAATGTGTAGGATTATTTGGAAGGATTGTTAAAAATCTTCTCAAATATTTCCTACCCCGTTTCAAGTGTAGGGATAATTTTCAAGCTTATTCCAAGGGAGAAAGATCATGGAGATTTGGATAACATATCTCATCCAAGATTTGTGAGAGATGGTGAGGATTTGAAGGGATCATATTTTGTAATTATAGGGATATTGGTTGAAGAAAAAGTGGATTTGTAATTATGAGTTGCTTATCTTGTTTTCAAAGCACTCATGTATAAAAGGGATACTCTCTCTTCATTTGAATATATAGGGAATGGAAGAAATATATGATGGAGATATGATAGATATGATAGAAGAGGAGAATTAGAGTCTAGAGAATAAAGTTTTGGTTTTGTAATACTTGTTATTTTTTTCTTCATCATTAATATATCTGAGAGGGTTATTCTTCCTGTTTTTATCTTATACAGGTACACATTTCCGGTTTTAAAAATGCCAGTCTTGGTGTTAATGTTGTTGCGGTGTAATTGTTGAGGAATGACAATCGAGTTCTCCTAAGTTAGGAATTATCTTCTCTCGTTCTCTACACGGCCACAAAATACACCAGCACTTTAGTCTCTATTCTTAAGGGTAGTAATCTGAAATCGACCATGTTCTCCTAAGTTAGGAGCCTCTTCCTTCATTCTTTGCATCTTGAATCGAAACCAAAAGCATTAGACAGAGCTATTTAACTTCAATCCTGCATTTTGAGTGCATGTTCCTTCGTAACTCTACGAAACCTGGAATAGTAATTTATGTTAGGAAATTATTTGACAACGATAGCTTCGCCCAACATTTTGGCGTATTTTCCGAGGAAACGATGGATTGAGGTATAGGTTACTTTCTGCAGAGTGTAGTTCAATTTTAAGCGTGTTTTAATTTTTTCAATTTGATTTTGTGCAAAGAAGGTGATTTATGCAATAGAGTGATTATTAGTGTTTTAAAAAAATGATTATGATGAGTATAAGTTTGAACAACTCACTCATATCCTAGCGAGTATAGGTCTCCTCTTCCTATGAAAAGAAGATCTTGATAGTTGCGGAAAACAACTATACTCCAAAGAGAATGAATCTATATAAAAAAATCATGTACATTTGATGAAAAATAATTACAAAAGCAAGAGATTGAGGATGACAACAAGGAGTGGCAGCATGATCTAAAGGAAAGAAAATCACACCTACGAAAATCTTATTGAGGAATGGTTCAACGAGTATAAAGGTTAGATCGGTCATTTTTGTTTGTTAGTTAAAAATTAGGATACAACATGTAAGTCCATTTTTTTTTGTACCATTTCGATTTTTCATGTGCTGTGATTAACAATGAATATATTTTTATTAACACATTGTGTGCATGTTTGTTAGGTTTATTACACGTAGTGATTTTTAATATTTAATTAAGAGCGTTAAGATAGGAAAAAGAAAAATAAAAACACAGTATTTTTAGTTTGTTTTTAGTTTTTTTATTAAGTATGCAATCTCTAAAAAAAATAATGTCTCCTAATGTTTAGATTTTCTTTTAATTTCTTTTGAAATAAACAAATTAGCTATATGCAATAATTATATATATATATATATATATATATATATATATATATATATATGAAAAAAAAAATCTCGCATTTTCTTTTTAACCATTCCTCTGACCCCAAGCTGGAGAGATCATCTTCGTTGATGGCGAACAAATGAGCTCGAGATTGTGTTTCATGGTATTTTGTTGTGCTTTTTTGCCAAATGTGTCGAAATTCGTTGAGTATGTTAAATATGAGATCCCATCTCAATCCATCAATGCTCGTGTGGAGGACTTATTGGCACGCATGACTCTGTTTGAGAGGTCAGCAGATGACTCAAATTGAAAGATTTAACGCCACTAAAGATGTTAAAAAAAATTACTACATTGGGGTGTGCTTAGCGAAGGAGGAGCGTCCACCAGACTGAACATCTCTAGCTACATGGATTAACCACAGTTGGACATGATCCAAAAGCCTACCACATCTTGGGATACCTATAATTTATGGAATTGATGTTATGCATAGCCCATGACAATGTCTATGGACTACCATCTTCCCTCACAATGTTGGGCTTGGAGCTACAAGAATCTGAGTTGGTTAGAATAATTAGGGTTACTCTCTGGCCTGCGGAAGTTAGAGCTACTAGCATTGATAAGAATTCACTCCATGTGTTTATTTTTGCGGAGATCCCCGATGGGGATGCTATGAGAGCTATAGAGAGGATACGACGTTGTCGAGTCCATGGCTGATTATCTTGAAGATGCAGCAGGAAGCACTCCTGCCAATTATAAAAGGGATTCCTTATGTGGTTAGACAGTCAAATATTGCAGCTTGTGCTAAGCACTGTGGGTAATGATGGAACAACCTATAATTTATCCATGAGAATAACAACATTTATCCCAGTTATGAAGGATTAAAAAAAAAATTCATATGTCCCCCTATCTTGATGCCATTGCGAAAGGGGTCTCACGATTATGATTTCCTATTCCGGTTGGGTTGGAGTGAAGATGCACGCTAACCTTTTTCTCATTTCTCATGTTCTAAAGAAGCAACTTGGCTTCAAGGGCTTTTATTTCATATTGGCAAGGCAATAAACCAATAACTAACCCCAACAGTGCTAATTATATTTGTCGTTACGTGATGATGTCGATGTGACATTATTTGTTGAAATGTGTAATTCCTACTTGTTCAGTGTGACTCTCTATGTATAAGTTTTGTTCCTATTCAATAGGAGTTAACTAAATCTAGTTTCCTTGTTTGGTGTGAGTTGAAGTATTCCCTCAACCAACTTGTGCGTCAGAGATAGCCTACCTATCTTGAAACAATTTCATGTATATATGTAACTGTTTGTTTAATAAATAGAGTTTGCATTTGTTTTATTTATTTTGGTATCGGAGCCATACGGGCACGGACTAGGCCACGAGTAGGCTGAGGGAAATAGGAAATAAGAGAAATTTACTCCTTTTTTCTATTTATTTGTCATTCACTTTGAACGCGCGGTCATTGTTCGTTAAGTGTTTGGAGGCCGAGAAGAAGGATCGGTTTGGAGGATCTGCAGGCGAAGGTACGGAGTCGGAGTGTTGCGTAAGACCATGAGCGATTTGGATATGTGTGTGTGGATCACTTTGCTTGGATCAAAGTGCATCGTGGTTTGTGAATATTGTTTCTTTTAAGCGTTATTTGGCCGATAAGTTGCTTTGAAGGTAATTACTAACATCTATGATTTATGCGATGGGAGGAGTGAGCACGTCGAGACCGGAGGCACGGTTTCGCGTATCTTGGGTATGATGCGGATTGTGCGGATCTGGTTCAATCTTCAACTTTAATGAGACTAATGCCATTTTCCGCCCCGGACCATGAATCGGTAGGAGACTTGGGCAATGGCGGTGGCAGCATGCTCACAACAATAGAGATGGCCACTGTTGGCAACAAAATTGTGATCACGGTGAGAACCTTTTAGAATCATTAAAACATATTTCCTTTGAATTCTCCTTCCAAAGTAGAGAGTACATTGATAGGGTACTAATCCTCCTCTTCCCCTTCCATTTGAGTGGGTGAAAAAATTCACGTTCGAGAAGATACGTCGATATGTTATGACATGAGTGTGCCTATAGTTTTGGGACATCATGATTTTAATGAGATAGTGAACGTACGACTACGTTAGGCGTCTTCAAATTTTATTTGGTCATGGGCACCGAATTCGACCTAGTGTTGAGATGTATGGCCCCCGCCCTGTTGGAGCTTGTGGAAACTTTGATGAGGTATGAGAAGAAGATACTATTCGCCTGAACATATGTTTTTGTTTCCTTACCTATATGGATGATAGCTCGAGAATCGATGTTAGGCGATGTTGGATTCTTATCCCGAGGATGGGTACTCGGAAAGAATTTTTCCGGTCATCAAAATCGGATTCAAGTGACGAAGGCACTGCCCGATTACAATGGGTGTTCGGGGCAGTATGTAGAAATGTTAGAAGCAAGAGCACATGATGTGCTTTTGGGAATTGATATATGATATGCAAACTTAATGTGTCTTTGTAGTTAGTTGAAAGCATGATTTTTTTTGTATGTTTGTCTAAAGAAATATGTCATGATGGAAATATTTTGGAACTAAAATTAATATACATATTGAGATTAGTCACCTCAATATGAAGTTATTTTGTTAGAATTGACTACTCTAACAAATGACGGAGTTAAAGATGGGTTAAATTTTTTTAATTGACAAAGACAAAAAAGATGCCTAAGATATGAAAATTTCAAAATATGAAGGAGCAGCGGCAACATTTAAAGGATGATGGACAACGAAAGTGAAAGTTTGTTTTGTGTGAGTTTCTTGGAATAGACACGATAGCATGTTGTACTATTAGGTCACACGATTGAATGGTAAACAAGTCTAGGATGGTTTGGAGTGATCATTGTATGTACGATAAGTTCAAGAGTTGGAGTATGTAAACCTTGTAAAGGCATGTGTATCCCCGTAAAAGTTTGTGGTAATCTCAAAAACCACTTTGTAACTACGGAGTTCGTGGTTAGCCAAAGCCATTTTGCGGTGTCGATTTGTGGTCAGCTAGAAACCACTTATAATAGTGAAGCGGAGTGGAGAACGGTCACCGTATCGATGTTGTGGCAGTGAAGAGCATGGTTACGGGGTCATTCGATAAAACCAGAATGAAGAAGAGCATGGTTATGGGTCATCGGAAACAAAGCCCACATTGGAGGATGCGGCAGATACGGTACATGTATGCGGTGATAATGGTTGACGGAACCATGTATGTGAAGGACATCCTACGAGACTAGTAGTTGTAGCGGTTAGTGCCCGCACGTGCAGTGGATACTTGCTCCTTTATATGAGCGTCGACATATCCTTTTTGTAATGTTTAACCACGGTATATTTTTCGAAGTGATATCCAAGACAAGTAGTCATTAAGGGGGTGTGTTGAAATGTGTAATTCCTACTTGTTCAATTGTTGACTCTACATGCTTATGGGTCTTTTGTTCCTATTCAATAGGAGTTAAATAATTCTAGTTTCCTTGTTTGGTGTGAGGTTGAGATATTCCATCAACCAACTTATTGTGCATCCAAGATAGCCTACTGTCTTGAAACAATTCCTCATGTATGTGTGTAACTTTGTTTGTTTAATGAATATAGAGTTTGCATTTGTTTTATTTATTTTTGACATGGTGATGGTTCCCTACAATTTTCACGGTTTGATTGACAATCTAACTTCGCAAGTCAAAGTGGTTTGATCTCAATGGAAAGAATAAATGATGCGGTTCGAAGAGGTCGAGTAAAATTCACCTTGGGAATCTTTGAACATTCTTTTAGTTGGTCACGACCTAGCCAACACCTTGGCATCAAGGCACACGAAGGAGATTGTAAGAGAAGTTATTAGGAAATCTCTGGTATTGTTAAAAAATGGAAATTCAAATAGCAAGCCTTTGTTTCCTTTGGATAAGAATGCTTCCAAAAGATTATTGTCACGGGGACTCATCACGATGACTTTGGGTTATCGATGTGGTGGATGGATAATAAAATGGCAAGGATCAAGTGGAAAAGGATGGAAATGGAAACATGGCAAAAGAACTACAATTCTCTAAGCGATCAAATAATTTGTTGGCCCTTCTCGAGATGAATTCTAGCTAGATGAACATCTTATCTTGACTCCTTCTCAAGCGAGTTTTTGACGGTTGAAAGCCCACACACGATTAGTTTTTCAATGACTTTGGGAGATTGAATTTAAGCTTATCATCACAAAAAAATCTAGCGATGGTTACGTGATTTAATCCATTATTTGAAATTATTCACGGAAGATCTCGATGGTATCGAATTCATTATATTTTATCACCCAACATTTTTATGTTCTCGACGCTCATTAAGAGGATGGGGATCTTCAAGAATGTCGATTTGGTCGCTAAAAATCACCAGCTCGAGGTGTTAGAGTCGGTCTTTGCGACCTTCCTCCCGGTGATCAAACATGCTCTTTGAAGTCATTTTAAAGTGTCAAGGTCAAATTTTCATTTCATGAGTGTTAAACAGAATTGATCATAGGCATTAGGTCTAGGGATTCTGGTTTTCCTCTTTTCAAATTTTCTCCAAATTTAGGTCCATGTCACCATTAGGGTACAGGTGTGCCATCATTCGGAAGGGTTTTTCATCATCATTTCGAAGTTCGTTGGGTCATTTTCTCGTTCATGCTTCGGTTGTGCCTTGGTAAGGTCATTTCCCTCTCTGGGGTTTTGGAGGTAATTTCTCTTGGATGGTCAAATCATCAACGAAAAACTTGTATCACGATGTTCATACACCTTTATCATTAATTCACCTAATTAAACACTTCCCATCAATGAGATCCCCCAAATTCCTCATTTTTGCACAAACCCTAGTTTCTAGCCAAAACTTGGCAATTTCCTAGGCTAGGCTTTGTGTTTTTGCCCTTTTAGACTCTTTCCCCTCACTCAATCTCTATGATTCTACTTTCCCCTACTTCCTAAAATCCCTCCCTACTTCCAAAAATTTCACAAGAATTTAGAAGCCCCCTATCCCCTTCATTTCGCTTCATTTAAACCAAAATTCATTATTTCACACATCGGGATAAGTTGCTCAAAAGAGTTTCAGAGCAATAGCGATGAATTTTGGAATGTAAAGAGATTTTGTCCTTTAATCCCAGGGAAGAAAAACCTCCTTACTTTTTACACGGGTATCATGGTTTTATAGAAATGTCAAAAATACGGTTATAAAAATTGAATGCACCTCTAAAGTGACAGGAAAATCAAATTTTCCTAGCATGGATTTGGCTAAATGACTTTCTTGATGAGTCAAAGGATAACTAGACGAAATACCTTTCCAATGAGCTATCATGAGCTCAATTTGGAGTTGAGAAGACCTTCAAAAAGTTAGTATGTGATAGCCTCTTGCTGTGGCCGACCTCATTCTACTCATTTTGACTAGTGTTGGGAGATTTGGTTTTTAATAGGGTAAATGGAATCAAATTGCATAATTCCACTTGTGTTGGAAAGTATATCAATATCTTTCAACGAGGCTATCTACACATCGGTTGGACAGGAGAGGAGCCTCGAAAACTAAAAGAAAAATGCTAATATTAGCGAAGAGGGAAGAACGACCCACAGGCGGAGCCGACCCCGCCCAGGTTATTTCATGATGTGAACTTACAAGGTGGTGACCCCACAGGCCAGACGACCCACATCACGGAGGTTCGAAAATTCGTTTTGAGCGCCCGGTCTTGTTTGGGATCGCCCCGCCAGCAAGCAGGTTTTTGCAATTGCTTGATGTTTTTAAATCTCTTATTTGGTGGCATCATTGATGGTTTCAAACGTTTCAAATGGAGGATTTAAACCCCATAGTCATGGCAATAGCGTTTTGAGTTTGGAAATGATATGGGTGGTTGCATGGGTTTGTTTGTATCTTATATCGATGATATGTCTTGACCTTGCATATAATATCAAAACCATATTGTTCTCATACCCATTATGCCATTAAAACTATTGCTATTACTGCCACCAGTATTCAGACTTTCGTTCCATGGTGACTATGGTGTGTGTCTCCCTTTTGCCCAATGTTAAAAACATTTTCATAGCACTACGTTTCAAAAATTTGCCCATTTGACACCTTTGTTGTTATTACTCATGGACAAAAACATTCATATGATGCCATGCTCCCTTTGATAAGATTTGTTCAATATTTTGAAAGTTGCTAGCTCCCTTTGGTCAAAGTTTCACTTGCATTTAAAACGGTGTGACTCTTTTCCAATCCATTTAAAACGAGAGATATTATCATGGTTTGTTTCCTTATGGTGCTTTGACGGTGGGGGATATTTGTTGGGTGTTGAAACACACGCCATAGCACATTTACCTTGCTTTCATGTCGGTGCTCATAGTGCCCAGCTTGGTCGGAGGCCATGTCGAGCCAGTCGAGGAATATGAGCTAGGGTCGGGTAGTGATTCGGTATTTGAAGGTAATGTGCCACGGGGTCCCACGAAGATCACGAAGTGGTAATCATCGCGGAGAGGAGCCTACTTCTTTAGCTCGGTTGCGAGCATGTCCATTAGCTATGGATTGTTTCCGATATTTGTCATGTTTGATTTTGTGAGATAGTTGCACAAACCCGGCCTCATCGTACGTTGCTTGGTCTTGTTTGTTCTACATTACGGGATAGCCGTGTAAGTCTTCTTGAGGTTGATTTCATTGTGTGCGCAGCTATTGTGTTGGTATGAAGCTTGTGGGGGCGAGAAATTGGAACAAGGAGTCGGCGATGAAAATTTCATATGAGCCATACATTAAAAGCTGGATATGGCTTACTTGAGCGAGTTTTTCCATTCGGATTCTTGGGGAATACAGTATGCACCTTTGATAAGGCTCATCATTCGGTATTTTAATTGTGAGCGGTATGCTCGTCTTTTCGCGTACCATATTCGTTGCTTTGATGCACTTCCACAAAGGTACGTATGATGAATCTTGATGACTACATACCATAACTAGAAGAGGATGGTGATGTTGTACGAAGAGCAGGCCCGGTGCAGCGATACGGGTATATATCATTTCACTTTGATCAAGATCATGGTGTCACATCGGTTAGCGACGGAGCATCACTTGGGAGATTTCATTTCTAGAGACTTTTCGAGTACCACAACGCTTCTCGAGACATTTCATGATCATAGGAAACCTTCACACACAATAGAACATACTTAGAAATTTGAACATATCAACACTCCTTTCGGTTCGAACCCATATCGTGACCCACAGGGCCTTATTTGTGTTTCTGGCTGATATTATCTCCACGTGAGGTGGAAGGGGTCTCGCCTTCTTTTAGTGCGGAGTACGGGGTACGAGACGAGGGCAAGAGGCCCATGCATGATGAGGGCCATCGGGGAGGGCGGGACATAGATTTACGATCATTGATGTTGATGCGGAAGTTCACCCATTCAGTAGAAGTCATCCGGGAGCAAAGGGCCGAGAATGACTAGTGAGAGATCCAATTGCGAAGGCTCAATGGGTGATTAAACATGTGAACGTGTATCGCGGCTTGAGGATGAGCTCACATACTATGAGTTGTGTCGAATCGTCGGAGACCCGGCAGGTGGAATCGAAGAGACCGGTTCGATCGACGAGGAATCTTTGTGCTCACACATGTGAACATCCATACGGAAGAAATTGTTGGCGGCCAATCGAGACAAAGACATGTGGAAATACATGAAAGCCATTATTGAGCTCGCATGCATGTCTGCAAGCGAGAATGAAGATCATGAAAGGAGAATTGCGCAAAGCACTTAGGCAGCGGAAAAAGGCCTAATCATAGGATTTTGGCCGAGCTTCATTATTTGGGCGGGGACACATGATGGAGGACCTCATGGCTCGAATTTGGGCAAATTCGGAGAAGAATTTGTCATTTTCAAATTTTGGGTTAAAAAACGGGTTTGCGATTACGTGGGTCGACGCGCTCATGCACTCACTTTTTTTGGGACACTTGCTGGAGAGATTTTTACATTTTTGGATTTTTCATGGTTAATTATGCATCCTCTGAAGAAGTCAACTTAGCATTTTCATCAAAATCTGGATGGTCGGCTGACTCAAAAACACCATGAAAACCACCTTACTTGCCTTTTACCAGCGAAGAAGAGTACCTCTGGGAGAATATGAGGTTTTGGAGGGTCAAATGAGCTCCAAATTCAGAGAAATTCTACTTGGGTTAGGAAAGTAGACATCCGGGGCTTTCCAACAGAGCTATCATGAGCTCAATTTGGATGCCAGGAGAGAATGCCTCAAATTCAAGCACCGGAACATGGCGACCCACGGCTGGAGAAGGCGACCCACCGGAATTTTCACAGATTTTCGGTACAACATTTCAGTTTTTCGCCTAGTATGGACCAGTTTTGCTTGGGGAATGGGAATTTTTGGGTTTTATGATGTAAATTCATGTTTGGCATGTAACTTTGGCTTGTTTTTTTATCTCTTCTAAATTCACTCTCAAATGAGTAAAAAATCATGTAATGGATCGGTTTCCACTCTTTTTAGGGCAAGTTGTTAGGCGCCTGAATTGTAGTTCCATGATTAGGGTGGTTTAGGCAGTCCCTGAAAGAGAATTCGACCCCTAGAGGGTGGGGAAAGATGTTAGAGTGATCTATATATTGTAATTTCTTGAGGCATTCTACGGGTTGGACTCTTGGGATACTTTTGATATGTTGCCACATACTTTTCATATTTTGGCTAAGGAAAGATCGAGGTTTTTAAACTTGTTGGGATCCTTGTGGTAATTACATTCTTGATGGTGTTTCTTCTTTGTTTACTGTAATTTTCTTCATGTTTAATGTATGCCATCCTTTCATTATGCTTCGAACTAATTTGAATGAGTGAAATAGAGTTGAATCCATTGTTTGTTCTTGGCCTTTGAATTCGGTTAGTTCTATATGTTTGTTCCATTTTGGAGAAGGGATCCCAGTTCTTCCTTTTACCTCTTCGGCTCCTCTTCGGTCTTATCTATCCATATATCCAATTTAAAGCATCAAGGTCATCACCTACAAACTGACTTGAACTACGCAAGGTACGACCTTATCCCTAGGACCCAAAACTTGTTTTCCCATTACTCCGGCGAAAACCCAAAAATCAAAAATCAAACATACCTATCTCTTTACTAGCCTAAAATCGATTCTTATTGTAAGTCCATCTCGCATCTGTGCTCATTTCTCGAGATTGACGGAGAGAAGCCTCTCTTTGTCCTCGTAGGGCTAGCTACGAGGGTTTGACGTGGTTTGATGTAGCCTTGAGTTTACTTCATTTCAGCACGAGGTAAATTCGAGCGCTAACATGATGGCGATATCTTTGAGAGAAACTCAACGTTTTCTTGTTATAGACGGAGTCTGATCACCTTGGTGTAGCCTTCGAACGTTGTTGCTGCCATCGGTAGTAAGATAAACATTGCTTGATCGATCTCCGGTTTTAACTTGTAAGCATGGCATTTAACTTGTGAAATTGCCCCGGTCATGTATCGAGTTCAGATCTGATCGTTGATGGTGAACAACGGTCGGACATCGCAAACTGAAATCATTCACTGGTGACTTCATTCCTTGAACAAATCCGAAATCGATGCTTCATGGTGACTTCCTTTGCGGGGGAGATCGATGGGCCTTGAGATTTTCAAGATGGACGAATCTAAAGATACGCTCCCATGAGCGGAATCACATCCCGAGTTTTCCGAATAAAGATGCCCAAGGTGGATTGGTCGAGGAATGCGCCTCGTTTAACAATGATGGTAGAAAAGATCTTGCTTTACATTTAGTCGGTTCATGCACATATTCGCAAGTTGAGGGTGGATTTTCTGAAAGGGTGTTGATGAAGATATTCTGACCACTGCGGAAGGTGAAAGCCCAATCTTGGTATGAAAATTTGCCCATTGCTTTGTATTTCTGGTTGAAGGATTTTTCATGCCTTGTTCATTGAAAGATATCGAACATGTATCCATCGTTAATTTAGTTCATAAGTTTGTTGCAAACATGCTTTTCTTTTATTGAAAGCATGAGAAATATTGTGAAGATGATAATTTCATGAGTGATGAAATCATGGAGGCCACATGCGAGAATCCATTTGACGAATGAAGAGAACCTAAAGGATACCATCAAGATGCCTAAGAACTGCGGCGGTTGATATTATGTTAGAAAATGATGAAAGGGGAGAATGTCATTAGGATACGCACGGAAAGGCAATGATGTGCAAGTAAATCCGGTACTAATTACAGTTGTGATAATGTCGACATTTCACAGTTGATTGATTCGGATCGGGATGACCAAGCATATCTTGTGCTAAAGCCATCAAGAGAACTCTGCTGAAATCATACGGGATGCGAAGACACGATAATGGATCCAAATGTTCTACGATCATCACATCGGCTCATCATTAGAGCACGACCTTCATGGAAAAGGCAATCCGGTCGGTCGTGAAAATCGGAATGAGATCTTTGTGCAAATGATAAATCGTCTCCTTTCAATAACTCGGTAATGAATGATGGTTTGAATGCCACCGTCATATGAAGATAATTCTTGTTTAGCGAAGAAAAACAAAAAGCATTGTCACCTTTGTCTGAAGATGAGATAGATCGACTTTTGAAAGGTTTTGTTACGATGACTATAGCGGTTGCGAGTGCACACATAATCGGGAAAGTGTTGGTGAAACTTCTTCCTCTGTTGAAAAGATGAACGTCTTGTAATCGGTTATGTAGATCGGCAAACGGATCAATTTTCCTTCACAAGATGATAAAGCTGTCATGTTTAATAACCTTCAGAATTGTTTTGTTTAAGAGCCTGACCTATATCATGAAATTGAAGAGTATATGCGAGTGCTCATGGTCAAGGAACCTACAGCTAACACTCGGATACTTGAATTTGTGCATTTCTATCCCTCAAAAATCAATTGTCCTTTCGAGATCGGAATGAAGTGGATACTAGTATTTTCTTGTTTGGATCTCCGGAATGGCAGTGTAGGGATTTTCAAGATCCCTTCAGCATTCTTAAACATTAGAAAGGATAAATGTTGCACGGTTTGTTGTCATGGCTTTGGTTTCGGTGGTTATTTTGAGTTACCCTACGGGTTCATCGGTCACTTTGCTCGAGAATGAAATTTGGTCTGTCACTCTGTTTCGGATTGGTTACATTGGAAAGCAATTATACATGATTGTACATATTTCATTAGTATACGGAGTGGTTGTCATCATGATTTCAAATCTTGATAATTTCTTCCATATTTTTCAAAAGCTTTTGTAAAGTCTTGTTTTAAGTCGGTCATGAGTCATTTTGTGTTTGGTCTGTTGATCGATTTTTCAAGATTATTTCAGTTTGCCATCGAGTCGGTTTGGAGTCAAGTTTTTCAGTCAAGTTTTCATTCAATAAATGTGTCAAAGGTTTGTGTTAATAAGTTCAAATAAACGGATTCCATGTGATGGATGGAGAGTATTTGTCTGCTCTCCCAAGTTCTACGGTTCTTGGCACCTCCACGGGCTAGGCTACCATCCCCATTGGAGCCAATGTTAGAAGTCAATATTTGCAGCCTTCATGGGTGATCCAAACATGCTCTTTCAAAGTCATTTTAAAGTGTCGAGGTCAAATTTTTTCATTTCAACGCTTGAGTCTTCAAAGCAAATTTGATCACTAGGCATTAGATACAGGGTTGATTTTTTACTCTTTAAAATTTGTCCAAATGTCGATCCATGTCACCATTCAGCTGAGTGTGCCATCATTCAGAGGGTTTTGTCATCATTTCAAGTTCCGTTGGGTCATTTTACACCTCGTTCATGTGATTTATTGCCTTGGTAAGGTCCATTTCCCTCTCTGGGTTTGGAGGTAATTTCTCTTGGATGGTCAAATCCTTGAAAAACTTGTATCCTGATATTCATACACCTTCCCTATCATTAATTCACCTAATTAAACTTCTTCCCATCATTGAGATCCCCCAAATTCTGTTTTTACACAAACCTAGTTTCTAGCCAAAACTTGGCAATTTCCTAGGCTAGGCTGTGTTTGCCCTTTTGGACTCCTTCCACCTCACTCAATCTCTGTGAGTTCACTTTCCCCTACTTCCCTAACATCCTCCCTACTTCCAAAAATTTCCCCAAGAATTTAGAAGCCCCCTATCCCCCTTCATTTCGCTTCATTTCGACAAAATTCCTTGTTTCACATCGGGGATAAGTTTCACTCAAAGAGGTTTCGGAAGCAATAAACGATGAATTTTGGGAAACTGAGAGGTTTCAACCACATCCCAAGGAAGAAGCACCTTCACTTTTTACCACGGAGTATCATGGTTTTGAAAATGTCAAAATATCGTTGCCTCGGGAGAATTGAATGCACCTCTACGGTGACCTTGGGAAAATCAAATTTTCTCCTAGCATGGTTGGCTAAATGACTTTCTTGATGAGTCAAAGGATAACTAGACAGAAATACCTTTCCAATGAGCTATCACCAGGCTCAATTTGGAGTTGAGGAAGACCTTCAAAGGTTAGTGCCAACGGTGCTGCGCACCAGGCGACCTCATTCTACTCATTTTGACTAGTGTTGGGAGATTTGGTTTTTGATAGGGTAAATGGAATCCAAATTGCATAATTCCACTTTTTGTTGGAAAGTAGACTCCAATAGCTTTCCAGCGAGCTATCACAACTAGATTTGGACACGGGAAGGCCTCGAAAAGCTTCCCGAAAAATGCACTATGTGGCAAGAGGGAAAGACGACACACAGGCGAACGACCCACTTGGAGTTGTTCGCAGTGTGAACTTACAATTGAGCCACAGGCCGGGCGACCCACGCATCAACGGAGGGTTCGAAGAATTCGTTTTGAGCGCCCGGTCTTGTTTTGGGATCGCCCCATCGGCCTTCAAAAGCAATTTTTGCAATTGCTTGATGTTTTTTAAATGCGGTGGCATCATTGATAGTTTCAAACGTTTCAAATGGAAGTTTCGCTTTATAGTCATGGCAATAGGCGTTTTCGGGGTTTAAAATGATATGGGTAGTTTATGAGTTTGTTGCTTATCTTATATCGGTGATATGCTTAAAACCTTGCATATAATATCAAAACCATATTGTTCTCATGCCCAGTATGCCATTGAAACTATTGCTATTACTATACCATGTTCAAGACTTTAGTTTCACATGGTGACTATGGTGTTATTTGTGTCTCATTGCTTAATGTTAAAAACATTTTCATGTCACCATTTCAAACTACCCATTTGACACCTTTGTTGTTATTACTCATGGACAAAAACATTCATATGATGCCATGCTTGCCCCCGATAAGATTTGTTCAATATTTGATTGCTCGCTCCCTTTGGTCAAAGTTTCACTTGCATTTTAAAGCGATTGTGACTCTTTCAATCCATTTAAAAACGGAAGATATTATCATGGTTTGTTTCCTTATGGTGCTTTGACGGTGGGGATATTTGTTGGGTGTTGAAACACACATCATAACTTTGTTTGCATTGCTTTCATATCGGTATACATAGTGCCAAAAACTTGGTCGAGCCATGTGGAGACGAAGTCGAGAATGAGCTAGGGTCGAGTAGTGATTCGGTGGCGGAAGGTA
Source organism: Pinus albicaulis (assembly GCA_034641835.2). NCBI lineage: Eukaryota > Viridiplantae > Streptophyta > Pinopsida > Pinales > Pinaceae > Pinus > Pinus albicaulis. The sequence continues at coordinate 1,757,371,105 of CM076580.1, forward strand.
ATGTGCCACGGTCCCCACAGTGCAATGTGGTAATCATCGCAGAGAGGAGCCTACTTCTTTGGCGGTTGCGAGCATGTCCATTAGCTATGGATTGTTTCAGGTATTTGTCATGTTTCGGTTTTGTGAGATAGTTTACTGGGCTTGGCCTCATCGTGAATTGGCCGTCTGTTTGTTACATTTACGGGATAGCCGTATGGGGTCTTCTTTGAGGTTGATTTCATTGTGTCACCCTTGACTATTGCTCAAGCTATGTTGGTATACCAAGTATGGGCGAGAATGGAGACAAGGGTCGGCATTTAGAAAATTTCACTATGAGCCATACATTAAAGCGGATATAACGCAAACACTTGACGAGTTTTTCCATTCGGTTATTGAGAGATGGTATTAGGCGGTAAGGGCTCATCATTCGGTATTTTAGTTGTGAGGGAACGGGTATGCTCGTCTTTCGCGTACCATATTCGTTGCGATGCACTTCACAAGGGTACGTATGATAGTCTCTGTGTTCATACACGCAACATAGAAGATGGTGATGTTTGTACATAAGAAAGAACGAGCCGGTGCGACGTACGGGGTATATATCATTTCGCTTTGATCAAGATCATGGTGTGTCACATGAGTTGACGAGCTGAGGCATCACTTAGAAGTTTCGCACTACAAAGACTTTTTGAGTGCCACAACCACTTCTCGAGACGATTCATGATGCGGGGGGCTGCTTCACACCGGACATACTTGAGGTTGAGCTATCAGCACTCACTGGTTCGAGACATATCGGCGAGGCCACGAGGGCCTTGTTGCGGCGACACGCGTGTTATCTCCACGTGAGGTGGAAGGGTGCGCCTTCTTCATCGACACGGCGAGCATTATCTCCACATGATGTGGAAGGGGTCTCGCCTTCTTTAGTGCGGTACGAGTGGAATGAGGGCAAGGGCCCCGCCATGATGAGGGCCCATCGGGCGGGGACATAGATTTCACGGTCATTGATGTTGATGCGGGATTCTTGACTCGAAAGGCGAAAGTCATCCGGGGAGCAAGGGCAGGCAATGGTGAGGAATCAATTACGAGAAGAGCTCAATGGGTGATTAACTATGTGGAGCGAGCGCAACAAACGGCTTGAGGATGAGCTCACATACTATGAGTTGCGTCGAATCGGTGAGGACCGACGATGGAATCGAGACACAGGGACATGACACGGTGACAATCTTTGTACTCACACATGTGAACATCCATCTAGAAGAAAATTGTTGGCGAAGGTAATCAGAGACAAAGACATGTGGAAGTCACATGAAAGGCCATTATTGGGCTCGCATGCATGTCTGTGAGAATGAAGATCATGAAAGGAGGTTGCGCAAAAGCACTTGGGCAGCGCGGAAAAGGCCTAATCCACTTAGGATTTGGCGAGCTTCGTGTTTGGGCAGGACATCATGATGGAGGACCTGCGCTCGATTTGGGCAAATTGGAGAAAATTTTGTCATTTCAAATTTTTGGGTTAAAAAACGAGGTTTAACGATTCGTGGTCGCGCGCTCATGCGCTCACTTTGGGACACTTGGAGGAGATTTTTTACATTTTGGATTTTCATGGTTAATTATGCCATCTCTGAAGTCAACAGCATTTCATCAAAACCGGATGGTCCATGACTCAAAACACCATGAAAACCATGTGCTGCCACCTTTTGCACCAGCGGTACCCCTGCGGGAGAATGAGGTTTTTGAGGTCAAATGAGCTCCAAATTCAGAAATTCCACTTGGGTTGGAAAGTATACATCCGGGAGCTTTCCAACAGGCTATCATGAGCTCCAATTTGGATGCCGGGAAGTACCTCCAAATTCAACTTTGGAACATGAAGCGACCCTGCAGCTGGAGCGACCCACTGGAATTTTTCACAGATTTTCGGTGTGACTGAGTTTTCGCCTAGTATGGACCAGTTTTGCTTGGGGATAGAATTTTTGAGTTTTTTATGATGTAAATTCATGTTTTGGCATGCATAACTTTGGCTTGTTTTTATCTCTTCTAGAAAGATTCACTCTCAAATGAGTAAAAAATCATGTAATGGATCGGTTTCACTCTTTTAAGAAATAAGTTGTTAAGTACCTAGATTGTAGTTCCATAGTTAGGGTAGTTTGAAACTGATCATGAAGAATTCGACCCTAGAGGGTGAGAAAGATGTTAGAGTGATCTATATATTGTAATTTCTGAAGCATTCTGAGGTTGGACTCTTGGGATACTTTTGATATCATTGTGCATACTTTTCTGGCTTTGGCTAAGGAAAAGATCGGGGTTTTGCGGCACTTGTTGGGATCCTTGTGGTGTTGTTCTTGATGGTGTTTCTTCTTTGTTTGCTGTAAGTTTCTTCATGTTTAATGTATGCCATCCTTTCATTATGCTTAGGAACTAATTTGAATGAGTGAGGAAATAAGGTTGAATCCATTGTTTACGAGTGCTTGGCCTTTGAATTCAATTGGTTCTATATGTTTCGGTGTTTGGAGGGATCAAGTTCTTCTTTCGCCTCTTGGCTCCTCTTCGGTCTTATCTATCCATATATCAATTTAAAGCATCAAGGTCATCCTTTCCCTCGCCCCGAAGCTTGAACTGCGAAAAGGTACGGCCTTGTCCGGACCCAGCTTGTTTTCCCATTACTCAATGGCTTAAGGTAAAATCAAACGCCTATCTCTTTGCTAGCCTAAAATCAGTTCTTGTTGTAAGTCATCTGCCGCATCCTATTGCTCATTTTCATAAGTTGACGGAGAAGCCCTCTCACAATCGTAGGGGCTAGCTACGAGGTGGCGTGGTTTGATGTAGCCTTGAGTTTTACTTCATTTTCGGCTTTGAGGTAAATTCGGCGCTAACACAGGAACTGGACAGTTGATTAATGAGAATGATTTTTTGTCGGTTCTCCTGGAGAAACCTATATCTTGCTCATATGTTGAAATATCAATCTATTGAGCCATAACAAAAGGTTGTTGATTCACTCAGTGAGGTGCATCTGAGAAATATCTTGCGATTTTGCAGAATTTTGTTGAAAGACTAAAACTACAAATTCTATTACATTCACAACCTTTGCCATTTCTAAGCATGAATGAAAATGCCCGAGGTGTACGCTTTTGCCAAAAATAACCTTTAAATTCACATATACTTGACATGTAAGTAAGCCCTCAAAAGCTCATCCATCTTCATCGATGAGATTAAGGTATGTTTTAACTTTTATCATATTATTCTTTAAAAATCTAGAGTTATAATTTTTGGAAAAAAATCTTCCTTTCCTCACTCACTTCATAAAAAAATTGTTGCTTATCATTTATATATGTTCATAAAACCAACATGTTTTCCAAAAGCTATATACTATCACATTATAATCCATACAAATGGATTTTCAAATTTTGAATTGAATGGTTGTCACATAAAAAAGACTTGTTTTTAAAAATATCAAGCTATCAAATGATTAAATTGCATGAGGACATACCAATACTTTTAGTTAATTCAGGTATAAAAGTACGTTGGGCTTTAGAATTGTCATTCATTTTCACTTTGTTTACATTCATCCTTCCATAAATCACTTCCACTCCATCTCTATTTCACTACCTTAACCTTATCATCATTTGGCTCACATATATGTTTTCCAAAAATTATTAATTTCTAGTGATTTTAAGTGAATTTGTGGTCAAAAGTTAGGATGCATATACTAATACCTTACAAGTGAAATGAGATTGGTGCTATGTGTAGGTAAAAAGAGAAGCTTATGCAAAAAAGCCTCCAACATTAGATGCGGCTTCCTTTTCATCCATGATTGGTGTAACTTTGAAAAATAAAAAATGAACATTTCATAATTTTTGAAAATTAATGTTGGAATATCGTTTTGAAGTTCAATTGCATTAAGAATGTCATTCAACTATGACCATTTCCATGAGATGAAGTCGTAGCGTGTTTATCATGAGTTTGAATAGTCCACTTAGCACTCATTGCATCGGGTGATACCCACGAAGTGAAGAAAGTGGGATTGGAAACTAGTGAAATTAATCACATAGCGTCAATCATCACTTCGGGGCTTTCTTTGGTAACCGGGACTTCACCGGTGGTCACCCATCCCGAACTCCTCTAGCTCAAGCGTGCTTCGTGACGGAGTTTTCCCACAATCCAAGCCCATAGCTTGCTACCCATTGCAAAACCTTAGCAAGTATTGTGCCTCATGAACCATTTAGGTAGAATCCTTTACTCTCTTTTTTTAAGTGAGGTTTCTTGATGCATTATATTAGATATCATTTTTTGGGATTCAGCTGCATTAAGAATGTTATTCAATTATGACCATTTCCATGAGATGAAGTTGTAATGATAATTTCTCATAGGTTTGAATAGTCCACTTGGCCTCATTGCATCGGGTGATGCTCACGAGGGGTGAAGAAGTGGGATTGAAACTAATGAAATGAATCACATAGCGTCAATCATCACTTCCCGAGGCTTTCTTGATAACGGGACTTCGAGTGGTCACCTATCCAGAACTCCTACGGCTCAAGCGCGCCTTTATGGAGTTTTCCCCACATTCAAGCCCACCCAGCTTTCTACCCCATTTGCAAGGAAACCTTAGCAAGTATTGTGCACTGTGAACCATTCAAGTAAAGATCCCTTTACTCTTTTGTCTTCTTTTTTAATTATTAAGGGTTTCCTCCACCATTTCAAGAATTCAAGGGATAATTGTTCAAGCTTATTCCAAAGGAAAAATATCATGGAGATTCCAAGGAGAAGATCATGGAGATTTGAATGTATATCTCATCCAAGATTTGTGAGATGAGTGAGGATTTGAAAGGATCATGTTTTATAATTATAGGGATGTTGGTTGAGAGAAAATTGGAGTTTTAATTATGATTTTCTTATCTTCTTTAAAGCACTCATGTATAAAAAGAAGTCACTCTCTCTTCATTTGGATATATAGGGAATGGAAGAAATATGTAATCTGAGATGTGATAGATATGATAGAGGAGAACTAGGGTCTAGAATAAGTTTGGTTTTGTAATATTTCATTGTTTTCTTCATCATTAATATATGTTGACACGGGTTATTCTTCACATGTTGTTTTATCTTGTACGGTGCACATTTCCAATTTTTATGTAGTCTCGGTGGTAATGTTGTTGGAGTAGAATTGTTGAGGAAGGACGATCGAGTTCTCCTAAGTTGAGAACCTCTCTTTCTTTCTACACATCACAAACTACTTCTCTCTTTAATCTCTATTCTTAAGGACGTGCTGAGAAGACGACCGAGTTCTCCCCTAAGTTGAGGCCTCTTTCATCGTTCTGCATCTTGAATCGGAGAGGCCAAAGCATTAGAGAATAGCGATTTAAATTTAGTCACTGCATTTCTAGTGCATGTGTACATCAAGTCTAAGTAATGGCTAGGATTGATAATTTATGTTAAGAAGAAATTGTTGTGATGATAGTTTAGCCTAACGGAAGGTTATAAAAAATGAGTTTGAAATGACATATTTAGGATTGTTAAAATATTATCTAGGCATAGAAGTGAAGCAAATGGAAGACGACATTTCTATTTCTTAAACAAAGTATGCATTAGACATCTTAAAAAAGGTTCAAAATGAAAAAAATGAAAAATAATAGCTATTACTTATCCAATAGCTTGTAGGGTTTGAAATTGAGTAAAGATTGTAGCAACAATGTAAATCCAACGAGTATACAAAAATATGGTTGGCGATTTAATGTATGTGATTGCAATTAGACTTTATTTAATGTATGTAGTGAGTTTGGTCTCGAAAGATTCATGGGGATGCCTAAAGAACGCATTGAAAAGCAACTAAAATAATTCTAAGGTGTGTTAATGGAACCAAGTGATATCACATTTTTTGTATAGTACAAATGATTTTAGGTTGGTTGGACATAATGACGATGATTGGAAAGGAAGTCTTTATGATGCAAAAATAGCACATTTTCATTTGGGTTAGGGAGTCATTTCATGGGATTCCAAGAAAAAAATAATGATTTCTCTTTCCACGGCTAAAATTTGAATGTCACAAAGACAAGGGTAGCTGCGTCTAGCAATTTGCATGAGAATAATTTTGAATGATTAAAGACATGAACAAGAAAAAACAACAAAGATTTATTGAGGCAACAACTCTGTAATTCTTTATTCAAAATTTTCATTTTTCACAATTAAACACATTAACAAAGTATCATTTCATCATGTCGTTAAATTAATGATGGAAAAATTGTTTGAAAAGTGGGGTTAAAAAATTAATATCTGGAACATCTTCACCAAACCAATAGCAAAAAAAATTTACTTTTGTTTATCTAAAAAACTATTTGGACATCATGAATATCATTAATTAATATTAAGGGAGTGTGGGAATAATCCCAATTGCTCCATTAAATAATTTTGATAATGATTCCATAGCCTAAAAAAAATCAAGTTGCATTTTTTTTCCTTAAAATAGAAACCATAATAACCGCTTTTAAAGACATTTGTGCAGGTTTTTCATCTCGTCGATAATCAATAACAAAAGTCAAAATCCATCAATCTAAAAATTGTCAAAATATTAATGCCCAATTGGAATGGCCATTTAATGAATGGTTACAACGTGCCAATATGAAATATGAATGCCTTTAATGCATGGTTACAACACATGCAATATGAAATATGAATGTCCAATTGGAATGGCCATTTATTTTGTGGTTACACTCTTGAATATGAATTTGTATTTGTGCATAATTAATGGAGGTTGTTGCTCCAAAAGAGCAAGGTCACGACCAAGCCCGGACACCAAATTGGTGTATGAGACCCTTGTTTTGGAACCGAGGACCCACTTCCACCCAACAATTTCGGTGCTAAGTCTATAATGGCATACAAACTCTACCCCAAGACAAGGGACACCGCCTTCACCCGGCAATTTAACCTCTGAAACCAACCAAACCATACATGCTCACCTCTACGATTTTGAAATATGCAAAAAACCACTTGCTCTCAACCATTAAATAATATATATATATATATATATATATATATGATTTGATCAATACTATGTTGCTTCTCCAGGTTATTTATGTCGGCCTTTTCCTCACAAAGTCTACCAATTTCGATAAATTTAACGAAAATATCCCAAAAAATCTAAAGAAAGAAAGAAAGAAAGAAAAAGAATTTTAATGTCCAAAAGTTAAAAATAGCCTATGGGACAGTTACTTCTCCTATACGACTCTTGTATTACGACCTTTTCTATGAAGTTTACAATGAGCACTCATTATCGACAAACTCTTGACTGAATAGATTATCCCAGAATTAATTTGCCAGAATACTGTAGTTTCTGCGGTGTCCTTGAAGGCCTCATTCTAGAATGAAATGTTTTTCTGTTTCCACTTTTCGGGAGGAGCAAAAAATACATACTCTTTCTTCCACATTTCTTTTTGGCCTTTTCAGTGTACATTTCTGTGGAGTTGATGAGGAATTAGTCCTTAATTGAGCAATAGAATTTTAGATCTCCGAAATATCGGCCCTATACATGCCTTTTGTTGATGGTTATGTGTGATTAAACTCTTCTATGTACTTCTTCTTTCTCTCTAGCTCTTTCTTCCAAGTATGTTTATGGAATTTATCCATAACAAAGTTTTTATCTCTTTCTTGTTTGTAGGACACGTGCTCGAGCAAATACCCCATTTACTAAACCATTTGTTGTTGCCGCATCAAGTCATACATCTTCTACTGATAAATGTTGAACACAACCTTAGGCCATCTATCCTCTTCCATTTGCCCAGAATTTTTCGGATACCTTATGACTGGCACCATAGCAGTGCTTCAATAGGAGGCATTTTTGTTTCATGAATAGCATAAGGAGGCACTTTTAATTTGAATTTGTTTGTAATCAAACGTTTAAATTTCTCAATTTGTTTCCTTTGCATCTTGGTTGTCTTGTTATAGTTCTGGCAATGAAATCTTAGGAATCACTAGAAGCTAAAAGAGTTGAATTGGTTCCAATCACATTGTACCTCTCTACACTGTTTTGAAGAGCATAAAATGCTTTCCAACCCCTAAAGTTCTTTTCTTTCTCTGACCATCCCAACTTAAATTTCTGTTGAAGTCAATTCCAAGGTATTTATGTCTGCCAACTTCTTCAAAATCTTTTTGCCTCCAAAATAGAACTTATGTTGGTTATGTTTCTTTTGTTAGAGAAAACCACTACTTTTGTTTGCTAATGATGACTTGCATCCCAACCCTTTTACAAAAATGCTCAAGGGAATGTAAATGCTCTTGAAATGAAGCAGTGTAAATCAATATAAGGTCATCTGCGTACAAAGCTTTGATAACGAACTTGCCCAAATGGATACGGAAGTCACCCCCTTGCAGATTTGGCCTCTTCAAGCTTGTCAATATATAACCAAAAAGATGGGAGACAATGGGCAACCTTGCTTGACCCGATATCGCTTCTAAAACTTTAAAATACCTAGTGCAAATTCGATTTTGACTTTCACCTCTTCGTACAACTGTACATTTGCTCTCAAATGCTTGGGAACCAAGGAGGTTCCTCCCATTACGCCCCAAAGCTTGTCCTAGGAACCGTGTCAGCTTTACCGAAATCAACAAAGCAACAAAAACTTCTTCCTTATTTTCCCAACACTAGTGATGTGCCCTTAAGTTGCTTATTGATCAAGCTTTGTGGAATGTTTAGGTCTGAGCACTGCTTGCCCTTTAGCGCGTTTATTTCTTTCTTAACCCTTGCTAATTTTCTTTTCCAACATGCTTCCAAATAACTTTGCAAACAGGGGTTTTATCATTATGGTTCTATAATTGGAAGGATTATTAGCGTCACCACTCTTGAAAAGAGGTATTGCCATACTAGTTGTCCAATCTGTGGGAACCTATTTGTAAGATGTTGAAAATTTTGTGATGTGAGGTGAAAATTTTAGCCCCCACTTTAGATACTCTTGCTTGGAGTTCATCTAAGTCTTTTGCTTTTCGGTAGCCCAACTTCTTGATACCCATCTCTACCTCTTGCACCGTGAAGAGTTTAGTGCTTTGTGTTGACCAAGGGAGGGGGTCAACGCGGGGATCCTGCTCATAAGTTGTCTTACATAGTCAAACCACTTAGAAGCTGTAATATTCTTTCAGTTCTATCGTATCGATTCCCGTTCTGCCCGTGCATGAACAGTACGGAGCTGCGATTGTTCGCTTGAACCTTGAAGAAATCCATAGATTATCGACAATTTTACATTTAAAAATTTGGGGCGATTCCAATTGACTATTTCAAAATAATTGTAATCCTAATTCCCGTCGGCCATATCCGACGTCTCGGAGCAAATCTGGTAAGTTGAAGCAAACCCTCTTAATTCGGTTCCTGACAATTTAATCTTCATAATTCTGATTGTATTTGAAAAGAACATGAAAAAGAAGGCTTGGGCTCCACATCACATTAACTGTAACAAGGCACAATCCCTTTCCTGTTAAAAAAAAATCAGAATCCATTTCCTCTAAATTCCGTATATTTGAAATTACGTAGACTGTGACGTTAAATTTTAATTCAATATGATTTTAGGAAAGTGATTTATATCATCATTTCATATGCTCTTCCTATTCCCACCTAATATTTTAAAAGGGTAGAAAGTTTAAACTACCCTTTCAATCAGAATTTTGTTTATACGGCCGGCGGCTCCTTTGTTTCACCCATTATTGCATAAAAAACATTAAATTTTCACTTTCAATAATAGGAATGTTCATGTGCCTTCACCGATCAGATAGTGAAGCAGGGTCAGTACGTAAGGAACTCGAGCAATGAATACGTTATCTTAATTTGTAGAGAGACGCAAGATTATATTTTTTTTAAACATTATTTTAGATTTGTTTTAAAGATAAAAATTATTATTTTTATTTTTATTTTATTTTGTAATATTGTGGTAAAATTTATTATAATTTAGTTATCAAAATGAATAGTAGAGTAGTCATCTCGGGAGGCACATATATATAAATATAAGTTGACTCGTCACTATTATTGACTCTTTGTGGTGTGTAAAATTGGGAGTTTTCACTCCTAAGTCTTGAAGAAAACCACCGCCTCACAGGTTACACCTTTAGTGGTGTGTAAGGGTAAACTTTCACTCCTGTGTCTAAAGAAAAAAAGCTTTTAACAAACAAACCTAGTTTTAGAGCATCCTCTAAGCCCTAGTATTCTTCTTATGACAAGGAATAAATAATATAATTGTTATACATTTTTATTTTTAATTGGAATTGGAATGTAATTTTTAATAAAGTATAATTTTTTATTATTTAAAATAATTTTTAATGATTATGTCTAAAACCCTCACAAAAATATTTAAAGAAGCCACAGTCTAAAGAACTACAAATCAGCCCATAAAAAGAATGAAATTCCGGCAAGATTATGATAAAATCCTATAGAAATTTTGAGAAATTTGGGTTACAACTCTCAAACTTGGGATTTTGGGTGCCCCTCGGGTTGTTGATGGTATTGAATCCATTACGCTATAAAAAGTTTCAAACACTTAAATATTTTAAATTTACAAGAAGTTGAGCAAGAAATTTCTTGGTGAATTTATCGTCTTGGTAGACAAGGCCTTTAAATAATGTAAATTTAATATTTCAAATTTATAACAATTTTCACAATCCATATCCAATTAAAACTAAATAAATCAACCCAAAAAAACAAAAACATATAATTTGTTTATACCACATTAAAACAAACTTAGAGTTTTTGTTTACAAATATTATCATTTAAATTATCTGCTCGAGCATTAAAGTTGACAAAGCTTAGCACAATTATGGTGATAAGCATCTTATTGTGTAGGTTGATTGTTATTCTTCCATCCGATCGCGGAGTTGACCTCAATTGGAGCTCAACCTAATCACAAAAAAATACAATAGGAAAAAATTAATTTGTGCCCCTAGAGACACTCTCCAACTAGCTTAAGTATGGTAGATATGTTTATGTAATATTCTATAATGTAATGTAATGTCATATTTAACCTAAAAATAAAAATAACCCCTAATATCAAATAAAAAAATAAAAATAATAAAAAAATAACTTTAAAAAATAAAAATAACTTCATGGTATTGACCCTTGGTATTTACGGAGTAAGTTCTTAGATGAAACACTAAAGTCCTGGCTCACAAATAGATCACATATCGGTACACCGGTATTTGACGTGGTTAAAACCCTCGAAAATGATCACGACCTCGGCCAACACGACACTTCAGGAAATTTATTAATATAAGAAATGAAAATTTATATAATATAAACGGTTACAAAGAAAAAATGACCCTCCATGCTCTTTAAATAGAGATCATGGACTAATCGGGTGTTCGCCACGGATAAAGTACGATAATACAGAGAGAATAAAGGCTTGTCGGATGCTACATATCGGTCGGATTATAAGTTACAAATGTACATGGTAAAGAAACACACTTTACCTAACTCTACGCTAGACCAAGCTATACTTAACTACTACCATAATAAGATATCCTAACATCCCCATGAAACAACTTGGGATATGATTGAAGGATTTACAAAGGTGACACAATAGGAGACTATTTCTAATGGCAAAAGAAATATCCTAATATACGCCCTTAAGAACAACTTGGGATAGGATTGGAAGGATTTACAAAGGTGACACGATAGGGGAGAAGGAAGGAGGCATTAGATCCTATCCCCTTAATGATAACTTTCACAATCCAAGCATAGATCGAAGTTTGGTAAACTTCTCTTCTCACGAGAGTCTTTGTAAAGATATCGGCAACTTGATCATTGGTTGGAATAATACTACACTTCAAGAACACGATCATGAATGAGCTTTCGATGAAGTGTATACCAAACTCAATGTGTTTCATACGATGTTGAACTCGATCTTTGCATGGCTGGTAAGCACTGCGGTGTCACATCAAAGTGTAGTTGGATGTTCTTGATGAAGACCAAATTCGGTCGAGGATCTGACGAAGCCATAAACTTCCTTGGCGGCTAGCGCACCCACGATATGCCTTACTGTGAGAAAAGAAGATGACACTTTTTTACAAGACCATGTAATGGGTCTTGAAACAAGTGAACACACATAACCTGTGATGAATTTCAATCGTCGGGTCACCCATTGACCCAATCAAAATCGGTGAAACTAATCAGCAATGTAAATGTCACTATAATAAAAATCTTTGAATTGAAATGTACACACAGATATATATCGAATTATTCTTTGTCACATTCCATTAGCTTTCATGAGGTTGGTGCATAAACCGAGCAACAAGACCAACAACAAAGGAAAGGTCAAATAATTGTGGGTTAGATACATAAGTTTACCAGCAAGTTGACGTTATAAGGTAGCATCAACTTTAGGGGTGGTGAAAGTGGTGAAATATTGAATCCAAGGCGAAAGGAGAAGGGGTTGGATTACATTCTTCCATGTGAAAGTGGTGTAGAAAGTGCAGGGAATACTTGGACTAAGAAAAGGTAATACCTTCTTTGGATTACAATATGAAGACCAAGGAAATAATGCAAGTGTCCTAGTACGTCATTTCAAACTTATTTTTGAGGCTAGACTTCACATGGTTTATATTTTGGGATCACTACCCATTAAGGATAAGATCATCAACGTAAATAACAAGGATGATGAAGGACTTACCCACTTTCTTGGTGTAGGCAGTGTTATCGAGAATGATGCCTAGAAAATCCATTATCTAAGAAGGCTATCCCATTTTTTGGCATACCAAGCCGAGGCTTGTCTAAGACCATGAAAACTTCCCTGAAAGCAAACAAAGTTAAAGTCATTTTTGGATAAAGCCAAGGGTTTATTCCATGTAGATTTCTTCATGCAAATCCCCATGTAAGAAGGCGGTTAACATCCATCGATGGACTTCCCATTTAAATGAGGCAACAAGGGAAAGAACAAGGTAGATAGAATTCATTTTGGAAGCAGGGAGAAGGTTTTGATGTAGTCAATGCCTTCTACTTGTCAAAATCCTTTAGCAACAAGATGAACTGTGTTTATCCACTTTTCCCATACGGTCCAAACTTTGTTTTGTGAACTTCCATTTGCATCGACAAGTTTTCTTCCCTTTGGAAGGAAGGAATAAGATCCCAAGTATCATTTGCCAATAAAGACGATATTCTTCATTCATAGCTTCATCCCAATCTAGATGACGAAGCTTCTTCAAAGGTGTACGGATCAAGATTGCAGGGCTTGGGTAATAAAGAAGAGCTCTTTCAAGCGAGAACGTGTACGACGTTGATCTACATGGTCACTTGTAAGAGCATGTTGTATCCCGAGTAGAGCGGACCCATCTTAGATTGTGGGCCCCGAGAAGATCTTGAAGAGGTGGAGGAGGATAGTCATCTCCATTGTCATCATCCAAACTAGAAGATATTGTAAAAAATAGAATAGATAGAGAGAGGTGGCACATATGTCAAATTAGGCTGCATAAACCAAGGTAGCTGCAGAGTAAGACTGGAGTTGGTAGGTCGATATATTTTTCATCAAATGTAAGCATCTTCTAATGATTAAATTTTTGGATTTTAGTTGAAGAAGTCTATATCCACTGACATCTTCGAATATCATAAAAATATTATTTTCATCTTAGCTTCTAAGGCTTTATGTTTAACGCATACGGAATATGGGCGGCTTCACTTTAAAAATACGAAAGTGACTTACATACGGATTTGGGCGGGCTTCGGGCTTGTTTTGGAGTTATATTCCTTAAAACCTTAGTGGCGTGTGATTCACTATGTAATTTTCATAGTTAATTTCTTCGCCCAAAAATTAAGACTAATTCCTTTGATTGACATACAATTTGCGATTTCTTTTAGAGGTGTGATTCTTCCATAACTACACCATTTTGATGTGGAGTATACGAACATTATGTTGCAATTAGATACCATGCTCGATTGAAAAAGTGGATAAAATTTTTGTTGACATATTCTCCTCCATTATCATATCTTAATAAGAATGTGATGTCTAGATTGTTTCTCAAAAGGCCTTAAAGGACAATAACGTATTTAAAAAATTCACTCTTGAGTTTTAAGATGTATGACCAAGTGTGTACGGAAAAATCATCAATGAAAGTTAAGTACTTGCAACAAAAGAAACAACGATGGACCCACATGAAATCGTTATGCACAAGACAAGGGGTTGAAGCATGTGAAGCCGCGTTTGTCAAAACTATCATTGATGTTTCAAAATCTTGTCTGGAACAAACACAATCTTGAAAAGATACCGCCAGGAAGACATGTCACCATATTTTAACACATAGAGTTTGAAGAGAAGAATGGTTGAGTGACCAAATGCATCATGCCGAGTTTCTCACTTCATCATTATGAGCAACAAAAGCGAGAGAAGGCATAGCGGCCAAAGTTATCAGCTTATGCAACTTGTGAAATCGTAAATGATATCATTAGCTAAAATGTCTTGGATCTTTGAGGTTCTTTATTACAACACATCATGAGGTGAAATTATCTTGTTTTCCCTTCACAGAATGAGTTGCTCCATTAAGCAGAGATGAGAAGGGACAAGGACAAAGGTAGGAACACATAATACATCATAAAAATGACTATTATTTAGATGAATGGTTCTAGACACACCATGATGAAGTTGATCATCACTGCCTTAATAATTTTTGGTGTTACAATCATTAAAGAAAACATGGTTTATTTTTGTGCATGGGCCAGAAGGCTTGAGAACCAATAAGCCACTCATGAGAATGAGAGAAGAGAAGAATACGTTCAATGCATAACTAGATCTTGATGCTTGACAACCACAAGCGAGAAAAGTGCCATTCTTAAAGATGAAGTTGATTATCGAATAGATGTTGTGTACTTCATTGCTTCAGGCTTCCATATTTTTAAAACATTTTACTCTCGTGGCCATCATGATTACAAAAGTTGCAATGTATGTATGTTTTCTCCTTTTTTTATTTGTCTTATCAATTTGTTGTGAATTTTTATTTTTTATTTTTATTTTTTAGTTTGCGGCTGAAATTGCTTAAGACCCTTGTTTCTAGTTTGGACCATTCTTTTTGGGATATTTGCTTCTTAGGATTATTTTGATATGGTTTGTTGTTCGGGCTACCTAAGGCTTTCTTAGAAGGTTTCCAGAGTATTAATAAGACCAAGGTCTGAGATTTTTTTCTTATTCTCTTATCAAAGAATCGCAAAAGGCATCAAAGAGGGGACTTGTAGTTTTCCTTGAGAAATGAGGAAAGCTACTCTGGTAGGATAGGTGGGAAACAAGTACGGTGCTTTGGGGCCATTCTTAGCAGAATGGAATAGATAAAGACTACCATCTTCCTTTGCTTACAACCTTCTAAAATAAGTCTAAGGATCTTGAATTTGGACAAAAATCTTCAATGAGGAGAAAATATTGGGGTCAAAGTAAGCAACCCATTTCAACCTAGTGGGCTCTTATTTCATTTTGAATGCCAAAAATAGTATTTATCTTTTCATAGGCTGCATCGAGGGAGTCGATTTCTTAGATGTAAATCAGATCTTGAGCAATGGACCTATCAATCCTCATGCTTGATCTTGTTTAATTTCCCATTTAGCGGCTTTATCTCCATTGGTAGGTTTAGTTTCTTATCATGTGGTTATTCTATAAATCCATTTACCTCTAAGCAAGTCTACCATGTAGGATAGCCATTGGAAATAATTGATGTTGCTAAGAATAACCGGACGCTATGCACTTTCCATTATTACACTAAACATGCGCCAGCATTCTGCTGACATGTGAGCTCATTAACACTCACCACATGCCTCCTCTTACTGAAATCATACAACCTTTACTCCTCATGTCAAGCCACAGAACAAGAAAAAAACCTAAGAAGCATGCAGAAAGAATGGTACGCATGTAACATGAAGCCTACTGTGTTTAAACATTAAGAATATTAACGCTTACCTGGTACAAAATACCCCGATTTTCCCTTTGCAATGCTGTACCCTCCTCAAAGTAAAAAAACCCAAAGAAAAGTAAAGTCAAAAAGCCCAGGATTTGAAATTCAATTCTAGAAAGGTTCTAGATGAGAATTTTGGAGTATGGTAATAGCACATTAAGGTGCATGTATCCCTCCCACAACCAAGGAACTAATCCCTTGATGTGAGGAGTTTATCCCGCTGAAGAGGATTCTATCCCTACAAAGGGTGAATCCTAACCTCCTCATCTTCTATAAAAGGAGGCATTGAGTGATCTCCAAGAGGTTAGATTTTGGAGATTGAGAGATGGAGTTCAAGCTTTGGCCATGATTGAGTTGAAGTCTTGTTCGATTTAGACTTCTTCTGCCGAGCTTTTGAGAGGAAAGATCACATACACTCTATGTACGAAGGAAAATTGCAAAGACTTGTCAAGTGAGGAGACTCTCACCTTGGGACTTCAAAAAAGAATGCTTTAGAACATCAAGGCTAAAGGTTATGAGTTATTACATGTGTTTAAGATTAATACTGATAAAGTTTTGTTTTTCTCCAATAAATTGTGGTTCGATTGTTTATTCAATAAGTTGTCGTTTGATCATTTGTTTCATCGTTCATGGTACTATGATGGTATGTTTTATAATTATTTGTTATACGGTGCTGTTGTATTTTCTTGTTTGTGATTGCGGATCTGACGAAAGGCGACACTTTCTTGCGACGGTACTATGCGATGGAAAAGTTATTGTTTGGAAGCTAAAGAACTCTTGTTATGACGAATATTTCTTGTTGCGGCGGAAGAGATTTTGATCTGTAGCTCTTTGCGACTACAAATAAGCATTTGGATCCCAGAGTAGGATCGACACCTTCTCGCATTAGATTTGTAAAACAAATATATTTTAGAGAAAGACAAACTTAGTTGTTAGATTTGTTACTAGATTGTCTTATGACACTAGGAGACGGTCTTGTCGCAGAAGCGATTTATCCCGAAGCCAACATCATTTAAAAATGTTTGAGATTGAAAAGTGAAACCAATTGCTCAATGGAAAGATTTTTTAAAATTAGGCCCGATTCAAAATAAACTGACTCACAAAAGCGACTTCTGAGATGAAGAAGTTAAGTCTTTTTGAAAAAAGGTTGTAACGGATCTCTTGCGAATAGTTGCATTGAGAGGTTGAAAGTTGATAATGAAAATGTAATTTAAAAACAAATTACCCCCCCCCCCCCCTTTTCCAAAATTAGCCTAGCAAAACCGCTTTAAAAAAAACTACTTTATGTGACCCACTTTTTATAAATAAGTGAGAGTCACTTTTACATTGTTGCTTTTACATGTGTTTTTTTAAATAAAAAAAACCTTTTTTTAATACGACAACATAGGTGTTTTTTTTGCGAAAAAGTAATTTAACATAAAGCTTTTTTTTAGAAAAATAAGCTTGACAAAGAGACAGACTTGAGACCTCTGTTCTCATGAAAAGTAACTTTACACAGTGAGCTATTAAAGATTATGTTGTTTTTGAAAGGAGAATTTTTTTTGCGTACTTTTCTGCAAAAAAAAACACAAAATCCGTGCAAAAATACAGTCATATGGCGAAGGATTAGATTTTCGGTTATTGCTTACGGAAACTATCTTTTTTACTTTATTTCTTATTCCGAGATCGCAAAGACACGAGAAGAGCATACGTACGGAAAAAATCTCATCTTCATGTTTCTAATTTTCGAATCGTACAGCTATGAAAAAGAAATACATAGAGAGAGAGTTATAGATCGAATATTTATAAACCAAAATAAACGGAGGATTAATATAAGCATAAAAAATATATTTTATGGCTCTGAATCTAAAAATGACATAACTTGGGCAACCGAAGCAACTTTTCATGAAACGAAAGGGTTCCTCAACGTAACGAAGATGCTATGAACACAACGAGGTAGTTCTCCCGGCCAAAAGTGGTCAGAAATAGTAGATCTAGAAAATGGCAGTCACATGTGATCCGTCGGCTTAGGATTTGGATCAACAATGGATGCGCCTCAAAATAGCTACGATATATGTGAAATTTACGGGTAAGTTCTAGTCCAATCACCAAAGGTCACCACTCACAACGGATCATAGATTATTACTGTATTTGACATGGTTAAAACTCTCGAAAACATTCACGGCACAGGCCAATGACCACTTGGGGGTATTAATATAAAGAAGAAAGGTTTACATAAGCTTCTCTCATAAATGGTTACCAGGACAAATGACCCTCCATGCTCTTAAAATAGACATGTGGACCAATGAGGTGTTAAGCCACGGATCAAGTATCGGTAATACCGAGGGAGAGAATGAGCAGGTCAAAGGATCACACCATATCGTGACAGCCAGATTATAAGTTACAAAATGTCATGGTAAAGAAATAAAATTTACCTAACTCTACGCTAGACCAAGTTATACTTTACTATTTCTAGTGTGTCGGAATATCCTAACATAATACAACCTATTTAAGGTTAAATTCAATAACCTATTCCATCTTAGCTTTGGATTTACAAGAGACGGATAAAATCTCTTGAGATACCAAGCCTATTTTTAGAGTGAAAAGTTTGATGCCTCTTAGTCCACTTAGTAAATCCTAAAGGTAGTATGGATCTGTACTAGTACTACTAAAGAAAAGCATTATATTAATGTCCATTTTTGTCTACAAATATTTATCAATTCTTTGGAATATGTTTCCACAATTTTATTTGATTAGATGGTAAGAATTTAACTCTAGAATATTATTTGTAGTCATAAATAGAGGTTAAAAATTTATTTTAGAAGTATTAATTATGCCACATTTTGTTTTTCAACTTAGTTAAAACTAGCAAATCATATAAATTAAATGACTAATAAATCTTGATAGACGTCAAAACATTCAACTTATCATACATCTCACATTGTCAAGATTTATAAAGATCATAAAATTAGCAAATTATGACTTTATTTTTAAATTATTATTATTAATTATAGAGAAGTAACAACATTCACTTTACTATGAATATTTGTCATACATAAGCATGTATATTTTATAATAGATTTCAAAAATTTTAATTTAATTAACAATAATTAATAGGTAGGGGTGAATCTAAAAGATTTAATAATCTTGTTACTTTTTTAAATATGTGTTATTACGTTGTAAGGCTTTCTTCTTTGAAAACAACTGAGTTGATATTGTGTCCTTGTCACCATCCAATCAAATGTTAGACAATTGAAATGTTTATGCCATTAGAGTCACTATCTCTTCATTTAACACTAACTACCTAACGCTCTCTGTCTAAGAATCTCTTCTGATTTGAAAATTTGGAATCGACCCTGTAATTCCCAACCACCTATCGTTTCTCATTTCGGGCCCCGGTGGAAAGGGTATTGATTTGTTCGAGTCAATTCTTAATTCATTCATTCAAATTGAGTTGAGTAGATAGTAGTAATAGTAGGGTGACTAGTTTTGAAATTGCGTAGTGATGGGTGTTGGTTTATGTCTTCAACATCCCTCTTGATAATCTACCTGAGTTAGGCAAACAAGTTTTCAATGCATTAGGGCCACTGCCGAAGGGTCGTTGGAGGCTAGAAGTTAATTAATTTCTCTTCCATGACGAAAAGATGGTTAATAACACTTTGTTGACTATTCTCTTATCTTAGTTCGGATTGATAGGGTTTGGTTGCTTGTGTAACATTTTGCATGGCCGGAGTTTGGTCCTTGCAGATAGCAGCTTGATAATTTATAATTGATAGTTTTCAATTCAAAATGTAAGTTGATGAATTCTTAATTGATGGCTTTGAGATGTTCGAAATGTAGGTACGAAATTAATTGATGGTTTTGAGATGAATTTGAAATAGTATCAAGAATATAGTTTCCTTGAGACTCGAAATGGAAATCACATCTTAAATGACACTGTTAAATTTATTGTTGCTGTCCAGTATTCTTGATATACAAAGATTTTTCTTACCTTTGTGTTTGTGGAGAAAGTGTTTCACGAAATTATCTGGCCAATTTCGAGGCTTGTGGGCTATTCGGTCTCTCTATATAGAGTTTTCTTACATCTCCTTCTTTTGGAAAAGTGTTACCTGATCATTGTAGAAAATTTAGAGAACAACACCATCACGGAAAAAGCAATATTAAAAAAAAATTCTTTAATACATTTTCTTCTATCTTACTGAACACTGTCGGTAATATCAGGTATATTTTTCAATTTTAAATATGTACAATCGAAGTCTTCTGATTAATTTTGATTATCGGTTTATATTTTGAATATCATCTTTATATGTGGGCATAGAAAGCAATTATTTCTTATATGTTTTTACTATTGTTAATACGGTGTGATTGTATGACTCGATCTATTAGGCATAAACAAGCTTAATATTGGCTTCTTAGCGAGAAATAAATAAGTTTCTCATAAACTAAATAACACCATTTTTTTGCAAAAAAAACAAATGAAATTTTATTGTTGATGCATTAGATTTGATGATTGGATCAAAATTATACCTTAATAAATTTGTACATTGTAAAAATTCATTTTATTATAAAACGTAAGCGAGTGGAATTACAGATTTTTGTTCATACCTTTGCAATATGATACGGCGTCGCTGCAAATATCAAAATAAATGCGTGGAACTTTGTTTTTATAGTTCACACGAACGGTGACCAATCACGGTAGAATAGCACTTTGCGACTTTTTAAAACTCTCCACTTCCATAAATTTTATAACTTGCACTCCCATATTTCGCGACTTTTACACCTATCGCAATATTGCACCCGTCCTACGATTTTGCACCGGCCAAGCTTCATATCACGTCACAAAATTTTGATTTAACATCACTTCGTTACCTTTATCTATGCAATATGTGATTTGTTACATCGCATTAGCTCTTTATATTGCCACTGTAACTTTGTTATCGTAAATAATATAACTTACCGAGTGAGGCCTGGCTTAACCATAAATATTGAAATGTTGAGTATGTCAAATCTTGCTCGGTGCGGTTTCGCTCATCATTGATCTCACCCGGATCAACGATCCTCGCTCCTTTACTCTACGGTTAACGCCAGCACTTCAAATAACCTTGGGGTAAATCCTTGGTAACTGGAGTTGCGATGCGCGATGGCCGATTGCACGAACTTCAAGGTTGCACGGTTCTGTGATTTCTTTCGAGACATACACACAACCCATTGTGGCTTTACGTACGCACCATGGTGAGCTGCTTTAAATG
Organism: Pinus albicaulis; assembly: GCA_034641835.2. NCBI lineage: Eukaryota > Viridiplantae > Streptophyta > Pinopsida > Pinales > Pinaceae > Pinus > Pinus albicaulis. The sequence continues at coordinate 1,757,392,188 of CM076580.1, forward strand.
AGTTGTGCGATAATGTGATTTTCAACTCATGATGAAATAGAGATGATAATTAACACATACGGGAGGATTAAACACACAAACACTTGAATTAAACGGAAGGTTGGAATACGTGAGCCCTTTGATGGATTTAGGTTTTACATTAACTTCTCCTCTCTATCTCTCCTACTGTCTGCTAGCACACTCCTTTTACCTTTACTCTGTCTGTCTATATCACACTTCCTCCTATTTACGCGTCCATCTATTTGAAAGTGGTTTCTCATTTATTAGATTTCAAACCAACTCTATCTTATCCTGCGGACTTAATCTATTTGCTAAATCTCTACATGAGAGAATAAATTGCTACTTTTATTCCTATTTAATATAAGACATTAAAACAACCGCTTCTCACAATTAAAACTTATGAGAATATTAACCAGCAATTTTTCCCACTTCTTGTTAGCCACAACATGTGAACACGTAATCACATTCACAGCTGGTTTCGGATGTCACATAGGACTCTCAGGATGAAAAGATTGATCCATCGGTGTTCTGGATATGCATTAAACATATGCTTTCTTGCTATTGTCATCCAGCAGACATCTTCCCTTTGGTTGTCCTTTCCATTTGGTAGATCTTGATAGTAGGTTTGTCTGGTCTTCTTTGTTGCTCTTTCTCCAGATGACTTCCTCTTCCTTCTTTGTTGTCTTTGGCATCTATTCAAGTCCAATTCAAAGTTTGATCCTCCTCTTATGTAGGTTCTTCTTTTCTTTCTTCCTCTGTTCCTTTGTATAGGCCAAATCTGCAACATTAAAGATGGGCCAGTATCCCAACTCCTTATGGTAACTCAATCGCATATGCATTGGGGAAAAATTCTTCAAATCCTACATGGCCCTATCTTTTTCATTTTTAGCTTGTTATAGTCTTGGTGGAAACCTTACCTTCCTTAGATAAACCATGACTAAATCATCTACTTGAAACTCCTTTCAATCTTTTGTATCGGCTCTTTGTTTATACTTTTGGGTGTTTTCATGCATCGCTTGTATCTTCTGCCAACACGCATTTGTTAACACGCAAATTATTTAGCCTTTGCCTCCTTGTCTCTTTTTTCTCAAATATCTCAGTTATACACACCTCTTGGATGCATTCCAAAAACAATACGAAAGCAGAGACTCATCCCGATGCCCGATTGGGAGTATCATTTATAGGAAAATTCAACTTGAGCAAGTGTTAAATCCCATTGCTTTAGTTTTTGTAAACTGTAATATCTTTCCCAAAAGCTCCTATTCACCACTTCATTTGTCCATCCCCATCGGGGATGATAGGCTAAACTATGGCAAGGGTTTGTACCCATTTCTTATGGTTCTCAAAAGGAATTTTCTGTGAACTTTGTATCCTTTAAAACAATACTGAGGAGTAGTCCATGTAATCTTATAATTTGAGAGAAAAAAGTTAGCAATATGAGTTGCATCACTAGTTTTACTTACAATAAATAAGCCATTTTAGAAAACCTATCTACAACAACAAGATAGAATCATGTCCTCTTTGAGTCTTCGGAAAAACTAAAAAACAAAATCCATCTTGACTATCCCAAGGTCTATTAGGTATTAAATGGTGATATAACTTGATGTTTTGCTTCTTCCTTTTTGGCATGTTGAAAAATCATGCACTTCTCAACAAAAATGTTGATATCACTTTTGCATTTTTTCCAATAATAAAAGCACTTACTTGAGCAAGTGTTTTATCTGTCAAAGTGTCTGAGACAATCCTCAGGTATGTTTCTCCTTAATGAGAATCTCCCTCATGGAACACTTAGGTATACAAAATTGTATCCTTGAAAAACAAACACTCCTTGAATTAGGTAGTCCATCCATGACTTCTATTATGAATCATAGGATTTTTATGAAATTTGCCTGTTCTTTGAAATCATGTCATATATACATACCAATCATGTCTTCAAATCCCAAAATGACAATCTTCAATTCACTGCATAATCAAATTTACTCTACTCAAAGCATCAACAAATTTTTTGACTTACCCTTTGTTGTGTTTGAGGGTACAAGGTAAAACTATGCAAAAAATCCACCATTTAGCATGCTTTGGTTCAAATTCGATTGATTATTTATGAAGCCCAGAATTTTGTGGTTATATGAATACAACACAAATTCTTTTGGGGAAACAAATAATGCCTCCATCTCTTCAAAGCCTACAAAATAACATAAGAACTCCCATATCATAGGATGAATACTTCCTCCACAGCCTCATTTAAATTTTCACTTTGGGAAATAAGTTGTCGGTCTGCTCTTGACAAGACGGCTCCAATTCCTATCCCATTAGCATAGGTTCAACTTCAGAATATTTTATCCAAATTTGTAGGGCCAAGCAGTCTTTACGATGATCTTATTTTTCAATAACTTGAAATTAAGATCCTTCTTCTATCCACTTAAATATGTTTGATTACTCTCCTTGATTGTTTCAATGATTGGTGCATAGATCTAACTAAAACCTCTTATAAACTTTTTTTCAAAAACTTGCAAGACCATAGAAAACTCCTTACCTCAAATATAGCACTCGGAGTTCTCGGAGTTGGCCAATCTAGTATTATTTGGATATTTTATGGGTCCTTCTTCAAGCCTTATTCACAGGACTATAAGTCCCAAGTAAATGAGCTCCTTCTTCATGAAACTACACTTCTTCAAATTTATAAGCAATTTCTCATTTTCCAAAGTATCGCCTGACTTGACATGCTCAAATGCTCTCCTTGCTACGTGAAAGTAGAATGTTATCAAGATAGACTATCAAAACTTTCTCATACTCTTTCAAGACCTCGTTCATTAGTCTCATAAATGTTCTGGGGTGCATTAGTGAGCTCAAAAGGCATCATAACCACTCATACAACCTTGCTGTTGGTCTTAAATGAAGTCTTCATTTCATCTCATTCTCTAATCTTCATTTGATGGTATCCACTCTTCAAATCTATCTTAGTAAAATACTTTGATCCACTTAAACAATCCATCAAATCATCTATGCATGGCAATGAAAATCTATACTAGTGATCTTGTTTATGGCTGCGTAATCGGTACACGTACGCCACTCACCTCCTTTCTTTGGACTAAGCATGGTTGGTACTTCATATGAATTTGAAGTTTATTTGATCATTCCTTTATCTAACAACTCCTTCTTGTCTTCCAACTTCTTCATTCTCCCAAGGTGTCATTATGTCTTCTGCTTTGTTTGGTAAACTTGCACCAAGTATTAAATCTATTAACGATTCTTGATACTTGGTGGTGGGGGGGGTACTTAGTAATTCATCAACAACTATATCAACATAATCATCTAACAAATTTTTAATCTCCACAGGCAGTTGCCTAAATTTAGAAGTCAAAATTACAGGTTTTACCCACAATAGAAAAATGCATTTTTCTTTCCCCTTCTTGACTTCTTGCAATAATTGTTTCCACTAATCAGCATAATGCTATTCCAAGCTACTCCTTTGTCTACTTCATCCTTAAAAGGTAACAATGTGTGCTTATTTCCATCCTTCTCTGTGGTATAATGGTCCCTCTTGCCATCATGAATGGATTTACTACATCCAAATTTCCATTGCTTCCGACAATACATGGCACACGTCCATTGGCATCCCACATCACAATATGACAATAAGCCATGTTTCCAATCATATCTCTGCTTTGCCTTTGTTATGTTACCAAAATATGATGTCCCTTAAGCAGCACTACACTCTATAGGAGTGGTGTACCATAGCAACCCATTCTCCTTCATCTCTATGGAAACAATATTATCGATGATTCACTTTCAATTACAACTTTGTGGCACTTATCTTTAGACTTGCATGTAGGTCCTAAATAAGCTCTTTCTTTGAATTGGCTCATTTGCTTCTTCTATTGCTTTAAACAATATCTTTTGAGAAATAAAGACTCTCTGCCCTCGGTGGTTCTTTGCCTGCAGCAAACTTGAGGTTTTTTCTTCCTTTACCTCGGCTACATTCACATTCGTGATTTTGGTTTTAGAGACAGGTCCCATGATGCGTGTCCCCATTCTCTACATGTGTAACACGCATTTCTCTTCTTGGCCTCTACCTGCGGTTGCAAATCTTCCTCTACCAAAGTCTCCTCTTTGCGGTGGTACGCTACTCGAACCTCCTGCTTCATTCGGGAAGTGTTACAATCATGGTCTGAAAGTTCCTCTTGCTTCTTACTATATTTTACCTCTATTCTTCGACTTTGTTTCCTCGACATCTTCTCCTCTACCTTCAAAGGAAATTGCTTGATAGGCATCCTCAATTGTCTTGAATGTAATAAACTAATTTCATCCTGTATATCATACCTTAAACCATTGATGTGTCTGGCTACTTTCTCCTTATCATCTTCAACATGTCCCTACTCTGACCTACAGCTTGTAAAAATCCTTTGTATGCTGTTGTGAGTCATTCCTTCTGTCCTCAAATTACGCAACTATTTGAAAAGATGCAATTGATAGTCTTTTGGAATAAACTTTTTCTTCAATTTCCTTACCATTTTATCCCATTACTTGACCTTAGGCTTTCCCTTTTGAATCTTGGATACTGGCAGTTCATCCCACCCAGAATCGATGCATGGCCCTTCAACGGTAGTACAAACTTTACCTTCTTCTTATATTTGACCTCTTTTAAGTCGAAATACTTATCCCATAGAAGCCCGATCCGGTCTATCAGCTCATCCACATTAAGTTTCCCCTCATATGAAGGAATCTCCCATTCTTGGTTTTCCACTAACCTTTCCTAATATCTTGAAAACTTAGCTTCCTCACTTCTGACTATTGCTTCTTCCTCGAGAAGATTCTTCGGTATCTTTGACATCTTATTCATGAGGGTGCTTTCTTGCTCAATCTCCTTTGTCTATATCCTTGCTACAAAGGTGTCGAATCTCTTCGATCAAAGTTGCGTTTGTTCGCCGTGTTCACCGCGACACGCGCCAACTCCTCTCTAGGCGACATATTTGCTAATCCTTGAGAACGAACTCCAACTTCTGCTCTGATGCAAATGATGCGGCGTGGCGCAAATATCATAATAAATCGTCGAACGCATTTTATAGTTCACAGAGACGGTGACCAATCACAATGAGATATCCTTATAACTTTTAGCTCTCCATACTTAAATTTTATAACACTTCGCATTCATTTCGCAACTTTTTTATCGCAATATTATGATCCTACGATTTAACAACTAAATGACTTCATATAGCACGTCCATAGCTTTTGAGTTTAAAAATAATCGTGCCCTTTATCCTATGAGATGTGTGATTTGTGTTCACATCGCATCAGAAGCTCTTTATGTACCACTACTTAACAACTTTATCTTACTTTGCAAATAATATAACTTATGCTGGGCGAGGCCTTGAATTAAATATTGAAATCGCCGATATGTGAAATAACAACTTTGGTGCGGTCTTAAAATCCATCGTTGATCTCACCCAAAATCCAATGGTCCCCAGCTCCTTTACTCGTCGCTTAGCACTTCGCCGCTTCAAATAAATTATGGGGTAAAGCCTTAACGCGTAACTACAAAAAAATCTCTGATGCGTGATGGTGATTGCACGAACTTCAAAGTTGTGTGGTTCAACGATTTATTTCAAACCTTTACATAGAAACACGGGTGTAGTTTAACATTTCACCACCAGTCCTTTGCTTTGAATAGGTTGTGCGATAATGTGATTTTCAACTCAACGGCAAAAATAGAGACGATAATTAACACATACGGGAGGATTAAACACACAAACACTTGAATTAATCGAGAATCACGAATACACAGGCGAGCCCTTTGATGGTTGGGCTTTACATTGACTTATCCTCTCTATCTCTTTCTCTCTACATCACAACCTTTCCTTTACCTCCTTTACACTTTAATTTATGTATCTATCTATCACACTTCACTCTATTTATGCTTCCATCTAGCTGATAGTTTCTCATTTAGTAGCTTTCAAACCAACTCTATCTTATCCTCTCGACTTAATCTATTTGCTAAATATCCTTGGAAGACAAATTTCTACTTTTTATTCCTATTTAATCTAAGACATTAAAACAACTTCTTCTCATAATTAAAACTTAATAGAATATTAATAACAGGATTTTCCCACTTCTTGTGCTTTAACATGTGAACACGTAATCACATTGTTGGATAATTTATGGATGTCTGCATCACAATATTTATTTCAATTTCGTAAAAAGGTTTCTATCTCATAAGTCTCTCCTTTCCATAGCCACCATTCCAGACACAACCAATACACTACGAGTAAATCAAATACAAACATAATGCAAAAAGCATAGCAGGAGAAAAGAACTACAACTCACGAGTGGGTGGATTTTCATGGGCAAGTAATTGATGTTATATAACACTATAATTAGAATAAAATTTAGTGATTTTGTGTAATCATATTTTCACAATTTTTATAGCCATAGATTAGTTTAAGGTCTATTTTAAAATTGGTTTTATCAAAACCATTATAGATATCAAATTTATCGGTAAAAACATGTTATCAAATTTTGCACTTAAAAATAGATCTACATTAAAATTGCATCCTCTAAGTCATCGATAGATCTAGGTTTAATATAAATCCAAATTGTTTTAAAATTACTAAATTATTCTTATTTATTCTTATCTTTTTCTTATAATATATTACAATCTAAATTATTCTTATTTTTTTTTCCTTTTTTCTTATAATATATTACAATTTGCAAATTCGGAATACTTTAAGATGAATTAAATTATGCACCCATATTTTTTTACTATAGTAAAATTTACCTCCTACTGAAACACATTTGACTCGATATATTGTAGCATTATTTTCCCTTTAAAATATTATTATCATTAAACATATGTTTTTACTTTATAAAAATGTTATATATATATATATATATATATATATATATATATATATATATATATATATATATATATATATATATATATATATATTTCAAAAATAAAACAAGCATGTAAATTACATATATTAAATATTTATTAGTTTGTATTTTATATATTTAAAATATTTATTAAAATTTACTTGGATAAGTTTAACTCACCCAAAAAAATTCAACTACAATATCAACTTAATTTATATATTTGAAATACTTATTAATTTTTACTTGGATATCTTAAATACTTAAAGGCTTTCCCCTTTGAAAAAAACTTTGCATTGGTCTCAGAACAAATGTTGAAGTTGAAGAATTGTGTGCCATATGTTTGAAGAGTTGTGCTCAAAATTGAAGTGATTTTATCAAGCAATTTATAAACATCAAATTTTTTGAGGTGCAAACACAATTATCAAATTTTACATAAAAATAGATTTACACCTTAAGAGATTCATCCTCTAAGTCCTTGATAGATCTGGAAGTTTAAGATAAATCCAGAAGTTGTTTTTAAACGACCTAGATCCATCTTAACTCCGGATCTATCAAACGCAAGAGGATCAAATCTCTCTGGTGAAAACACTCTTTGAGTGCAAAAACTGATTTACTAGAGATTTGATCCCTCTTGGTGCCCGATCCGAAGTTAAGATGGATCTAGAGTGGTTTTGATGCGTGTCTTGACAAGAAGTCTATAAAATATTTATTAGGAACATATGATTAATTTTATCAATAATATGTAAATACATCTAATATTAATATAACCATTTAAATATACTAAATATGCGAGATTTATGGTTCATTTTAATTTTAAATTGACTGTACAATTAATGATGAAAAATGATAAAATAAAATTTTTGAATGTAAGTGACAATGTTCATAATATTGAATGATGAAAATGTGAATAATAAGAATGTATTAAATTACAAATAGCCTTCATTATGATCAATCTCAAACTATTTTCTTCTATTATTCTTATTGTCACCCTTGTTAGCTTGTCATCTTGCTACTCTCATTATATGAAAAAGACGTTGAAATCATAAATATTTAGCTTTCCATTGTATTAACCATCATACCTTGTCTCTTTCTCAACATTATTAGGTTTAATTAAGTTATACTTTAAAAATAAATCTACATTGTCAATATTTTTTGTGCTTACAGAAATCAATGCACTATTAATCCAATGTCTTTAAAATTAATGTACCATCGTACATCTAATTATATCAAATCAAGGAATCAACATATGCACTAAAATCAATGTATCTAATGCAAAAAAATAAAATAATATTAGAAAACAACATCTACACTAAAAAAATCAATGCATCTAATGCAAGTAATCAAATAAGTTAGAAATCAACATCTACCCTCAAATCAATGCATCTAGTGCAAGTAAGCAAATAGGATTGAAGCAAACATATACTAAAATCAATGCATCTGAGTGCAAGCAATAAAATAGGATTATAAACCACCATATACACTGCAAAATCAATGCATGAGTCAAGCAAGCAAATTGGATTATAAATCATATATATTAAAATCAATGCATCTATTGTAGAGAAATAAAATATGGTGAATCTAACATCTACACATTGAAATTAATGCATCTAGTGCAAATGATAAATAAGATTAGAAATCACCATCACGAAATCAATGCTTTTAGTGCAAGCAATCAAATAGGATTAAAATTGCTCATTGAGATCAGTGCATCTAGTGAAAGTAACCAATATCATTAGAAATCAAAATCTACATAAAATAAATGCATCTAGTTCAAACGATCAAACAAGTTAAATCACCATCTGCATTGCGATCAATGCATCTATTGCAATAAATATTCTTCCCTCTCTCCCCCTCCATATATATCTATATGTCCTCATATATCCTTCTTTGTCTCTTTATCTCACCCCCCCACAAACACACACTCTCTCTCACTCATATTTATCAATCTCTTTGTACCTCCATCCTTTGTCTCCATCTATCTCGTCTTTCTTTTCTACCTTCCATTTATATCTCTACTCTCCCTTTGTCTCTCTATATCAACCCCAAAACATACACTCTCTCTTTCTCAATCTATCTATTTATACTCCCCTCCCTCTCTCCCTCCTCTCTCTCTCTCTCTCTTCCTTCCTTCCCTTCCTACCTCTCCTTCATATCTCTCTTCCCTCATTATCCTCTCTCCCTCTCTTTCCATCTTCCTTATCACTCTCTCTCTCTCTCTCTCTCTCTCTCAGCTTTCCTCTCTTGTTTATTTCTTCTTACCTCCCTCTCTCTCCCCTTCCTCCCTCCCTTCTCTTTCCCTCCCTCTCTCACTCTATATTCCTTTCTCTCCCACCTCTCTCTTTCTCTCTCTTCTTACCAATTTTGTTCATATATACCTCTCTCTCTCTCTCTCTCTCCTTCTCTCCTCCATTCTCTCTATCTCTCCTTCTTTATCTCTTTATCTCCTTCTGACTTATACACTCTCTCTCATTTGTCCTCTATGTGTTTATTCTTCCTCCCTCTCCTCCTCTCCCTCAAGTCCCCTCTCTCTTTCCTTCCTCTCTCTCCCTTTCTCTCATACCTCCCTCTTTCTTCCTCTCTCTCTCTCTCTCTCTCTCGTTTTACCACAATCCTCTCACTTCCCCCCCGCACTCTCTTCCTCTCTCTCAATTCCTCTCTTCTCTCTCGTCCTTCATCCCTCTCCCTTTATTGCCTCTCTCTCTTTGTGTGGTGTGTGTCTCCCTCCCTCCTCTTTCCCATCTCTCTCTCTCTCTCTCTACGATCCTCTCTCTTCCTCTGTCTGCACTCTGTCTCTCTCTCCCTTTTTTCTTTCTCTCTCCTTCTCTCCCCACTTGTTTCCATCACTCCTTCTACGTCTCTTTATCTCACCCCTAAACATACATACTCTCTCTCCATATATCCCATGTGCTCCATCTCTCTCCCTTCTCACTCTCTATGTCTTTCTTCTTCTCTCCCTCTCTCTCCTTTCTCTCTCTCTCCCTCTCCCTCGTCTTCCCTCTTCTCCCTCTCTCTCACTCTCTCTCTCCCACCTCCATCTTTATGTCTCCCTCTCCCTCTCTCTCTCTTACCCTTTCTCTGTCTCTCTCACTCCTCTCTCTCTCTCTCTTCATCCCTCCTCTCCCCTCTCTTTCAGTTTATCTCCATCTCTCTCTTGTCCATACCGCTTTATTTCTCCGGCTCTATCATATGTTTTTGTTCTTCCTCCCATATATATCTAGAGTATATATATATATATATATATAGAGAGAGAGAGAGAGAGAGAGAGAGATATAGTATTAATATAAAGTTATTAAATTTAATAATATTAATATGAATATTAGATTTAATAATAATATTAATATTTTTAATATTAATATCAGGTGTTAATAATGTTTTTTTGCATGATATTATTATTAGTTTGGTCCATAAACTACATAGATAATTAGATATTGATTTCTACTCCTATTTGATATATTTTTATTTATTTATCTTACACTTTTATACCTATTTTATAAATATAATAATAAGCCCATGGTATTAATAATAATTTATCCAGTATTTGGCCATAGGATTCACCTAAATAAAACCTCTTTTTTGAGTTTTTGTAAAAATACAAATAGATTTATGGAGTAAATATAAAAGGGTTTATTTATTTATACCTATAGTTTGTTTTATCTTTTTATTTATTTACATGTAAACTATATTTTTATTTATTTATATACCTTTAATTTATTTATATTTTTATTTCTTTGCCATATTTTTTTGAGTTTTCTTAAAACTCTTCATCTTTAAATTTATATTGTTTAAATTTATTTTAAATTTTTATTTATGGTTGTGTAAGTTATTCTCTAAACCAACATTTATTTTAGATTTTTATTTTAATTTTAGTTTTAGTTATTTTATTTTATTAGACATACTTGCATACCCAGGTCATAATAAATTTGTAGGGTTAATAATGTTTTTTTGCATGCTATTAATAATAGTTTATTCCATGGTATTTGGGCCATACACTTCATATATAATTAGATGTTGATCTCTAATCCTATTTGATATATTTTTATTTATCTACCTTACCTATTTATACCTCTTTTATATTTGTTTGTTACCATACCTCTTTATAAATATGGTATTTGGCCCATAGTATTTGTCCCATGTAATTTGGCCTGGAAAAGCACCTAAATAAAACTTTTTTGAGTTTTATTAAATATGAGGTTTATGGAATAAATATGTAAAAAAATGTTTTATTCAGTACCATACCTCTGGTTTATTTATATTTTATTTATTTACCATTTCTTTTTGTGTTCGTAAACCTCTTCATATTTTGCTAGATTGGGTTTACGTGGTGTAGTTTTTCAGATGTGAATATCCACGGTAGTCATTTTTTTAATCTCGTTTCAAGTCTAGATCTAAACTCTTCATATTTTGATAAATTTATTTTTTAATGAATTTTTAATTGTTTTTTATATGGTTTTCTAAATTATCGTTTAAGGTAACATTATTGAGATTTTATTTTTTAAAATTTTCTTTTAGTGTTTTTATTTTTGGCTTCAACATACTTACGCCAGCGAGGTCATCTTTACTTGTTTGTAGAATGTCCTTTATCATAATTATCTAAATTATTTTTATTTTTTCTTATTTTTTATAATATATTAGGATCTAAATTATATTTATTTTTTGCTTTTCCTTTTTAAATGTATTACAATTTAAATTTAAATACTTTAAACTGAATTAAAATTATGCACCCATATAATAAATAAATAAAAGGACATTCTCCAAAAGAAACCTTAAACTCGAGTTGTTCTCAAAGAACAGCACACTTGATTGCTAATAAGAAAATTAAAAAAATCAAATTCAATATAAATTCAATAAATATAAATAATCATCACGGGTAAAAAGATTTTTGAATATATAAATCTTGGTAACTTTTACCCATGAAAACTTTCTGAATATAAAAATATGTGTTTACTCATATTGAATATAAAAATATTGGAGAATTTATTTTTAAAGTGTATCAGAGGGTATTCAAAATTACCTTTAAAATTTTATAAATATCAATATCCTTTTATAAGTAAAAACTAAAAAAACCTCTTTATGATTAAAAAAAATTAAAATAAACGAATTAAATAAAATTCAATAAATATAAATAATCATTATGCGTAAAATATTTTTGAATATAAAAAATCTGATAATTTTTGCACCTAAAACTTTTAGATATAAAAATATTGGAAATTTCTTTGCAAAAGTGTGTACAGAAAGTTTTCGGAATTTCCTTTAAAATTTTATGAAAGTGCTTTTATAAGTAAAAACTTAAAAATCCCTAGAAGAAATGTACATTTTCTCTGCGTAGCCACCAAATTTGGGTTAAGTATGAGTGATGTCGATGCTCTCGCGCATATGCCTGTGGAGTTTCATGACCAATGTTGCTTTCACGAGACATTTCGATGCCAAGAACCGACAGCTCTTCGATCCACCAATCTCTGCTGAAAATTATTGCTTTTTTACCACAGCTGCTATAATCCATATGTGACAGGCTCGATGCCATCCTATTTCCTACAAGCCTATGAAGCGAATGCATCAACGCATTTGCTTACAATTTACTCAGTTCTATCACAAAGGGGCGAAGATATTTTCACAATTGTAAAACTTAGATTTTTCAAGCTTTGGGCCACAACTTCAATGGTGGGCTTTTGTGCGAGCATTAGGTTTTTTTGCATATTAGTCCTACTAAGTAATTTCAAGATATTGTGCAACACACTAAAAGATGGGCCACATTAGCTGAGGTGATCTCAAAGTTGATTTCATTATTAGAAAAATAGAGCATATTATAACTCATACAAATCACTTAATGTCATGTTCATCACAACATTTACAAATATATAATAAATACATTACACAGGACTTCAATGAATCTAGATCTAAGAAAGTAGATCTATGACCTAGGAAATGACACAACCACAACTAGGACATAGGGAACAACTACTGCTGTGACGCCTCGGAACTCACAATGAAAATCTATAGATCAAATCATACACATGGAAGCATTACTTCCAACTCCATCATAATGCTTACATGAAAAATATAGCTTTCTACATAACAACAATGCATGAATCTTTGTCTATTTGGTCTTCATCGTGCAACTCCACATCCATTCTGAAATCTACACCAAACTTAACGTGCTTTCACCGCCACATCTTCGAGCTATCACTTTACCTCCATTTAAAAACATGTAGCCTGCGGCATCGGTTATAGACATTGCAAGATGGAAAATATTAACACCTCTCAAGGCTTTCGCGATAAGATTTTCCAAGTAATGAACCATCCTGTGTACCAACAGCATCTTTCATATATATCGCTTTTAGGTTATCCGTTAATTGCTAGGATGTGATGGATACTAGATGTGTTCAAAAGTTGATCAAACAACTTGAACTTAAACAAGAATTGATGTTTCGGACAAGGGCTTCCGGTTTAAGAACCACCAACCCTTTTATAACTAGTAAAAACTTTCAAAAATTTATGCTTCGAAGTGGGGCTTCCAATTTAAGAACCACCAACTCTTTTTATAACCAGAATAGAAACTACGACAAACATACAAATAAAATCACATAATAGAAGAAAAAGAAGACTCAAATTAAAAGTAGGCCAAGTAATTTCATACAATACTTCCATTGCACAATAGAAACTTTAATTTATTAACTGAGCGTACATATATACGAGCATGGTACTTTTTGCCATCATTTCTAGTCCAAACTAAATTTTTGGCTTAGTAGCCCAAGGTGCTGGAAATAATTGTTGTGTATATGTACTTCAAGGTGGAAAACGAAAACCATGTATTCATAAAACAATTGACTTTTTAGCTAACGATTATTCGGCCTTTTTTGGTTTTCGAGTCGGTTTGATGAAAGAATGTCAAGGCTTGATGTTAGCATTTTCCGTAGGCAGAAATTAATGTTGAATAACCAGTTTGGACCATACGATCGTTACACGATCGTAAAAACAACGACCTCATAAAGCGAGGTATTGAGACCTCCTAACTAACCAAGAGAAATTTCACTTTCGAAAACACAAAATGATCACATCTAGGATTCGAGACACGGCTCTTCGTCGCCATGGTATTCTTAGTAGAGATACCATCATCATGGTTTATCCGAGAATACACTTTGTAAGGCAGAAGACCGGTAGTGGCTTTCCATAATTGAATTTCTTCTTGAAAAATCCAAGGCATTCGATGGCCGTAGAGAGCTCATATTCGCCAGTCGCATCAAGGTAGGCTTAAGCACTCTATGTGGGCAGTTGCTCAATTCAAAAATCCTAAATGGGTAGTGGTGTCGATGTGAAAATTAAAATTTCAAGGTCTTGCATGAAAAATACGGCCCATATGTTATGTGTAATGAATGTGAATCCTATGGCCATGATACCTGATGCGAAGACAAGACTAGCAAAATTATCATTGCCTAATAGGCTTGTTGGCTCTGTAATCTTTGGAAGGCTGGAATATGGTCTCCACATATTACAATGAATTTCCTTGGACAATAAACTCAACAGAGTGATCCGGTGGATATTGGTGGCCACCTACCTATTCCATTGGACCCTTTCCCCACTCAGTTCTTTCTTTTTTAGTTTCAACACGGCTTACTATTTTCGCAGTTTTCGGGTCATGAACTTAGGGCCATTTTAGGCCCTAATGATCTAGGTGGAGGTTGGTGTGCCACCTATTCATTTAAACCCCACCATGATTCTTTCGGTTTTTCGGTTATTTTAACTTACTATTTTTAGCGATTTTAGGGTCTTGAACTTCTGAAAGTCGTTTTGAGGCCTAACATTTTTGGGAAAGCTTGGTAACAACATGGAGGATTCATTCAATAGCATACGTCAAGATTGTAGACCTTTGATAGATATTTCTAATGAGGTATTGAACTTAGGTTTTGATGTTTAGGGTTTTCCATTGTTTTCTAAGCAATGGAATGAGCCCTGCGACTTCATTGTAACACGAGTTCGAGAGGCTTGTAGCCACCATCTCTTCTCGAGAGATAAGCCTACCGGCACTACGCTAGTTTATTTCCATTATATCCTAAGCATATTTATGTTATGTGATATTAATGAAATAGAGATTTCATTCACGATGCATCTAGAGTATTTTATGTTTATTTTTGTATATTATTGTGTTCTTGCAAAAATCGAGTCGGTGTCATCGAGCGGTCTTCTCTTTCTGTTTTTTTGTTGCATGTCCCCAATGAGGTCAAGGTATAATGAGTGCAGGCTTGATACAGTTTGAACCCTTGCAAGATCGGGCTCTAAACCCAGCGACTCCGCCAGCGAGGAAGAAAAGAAAGACAAGGGAAGTAGGAGATCCTATCAAATTGTTATCAGGAGGGTCATAAAAACGGGAGAACACAGCCAAATGAATATGCTTTTCCCCGAGGTCCTTCAATCGCTGCCCACGCCGACGCGGTGCATCTGCATCCGGCCGCCACTCTGAAGTGCCTCCTTTCAAGGTACGTACCAACTTTGACATTCTTGTGTTTGAAGGCAGGATAGATGCGGATGTCATAAATAGATGGTTAAATTTGTTGGACGGTATTTCTCGATCACGATTTCACTACCGGCGAAAATATTGCTTTGCCTCCTCAAAGGCGCCCCGCATGTCAAGAACTAGTAGGAAACATACTATGAGTAGAAGGACGAGGGGAACCTCTACTGTTCTCGACACGCACACCTAATTGGAATTCGTTCGAGACGGAATCCAAGGAACAATATTACCACAGCTGAAGACACGAGGACAAATACATCTAATGGACCATGTTGCGGCAACAAAGGGATCCAAGATGTGCATGGCGGCCAATTTGTTCCATACCACTAGCACAAGGTTAGATTGTTAAATATTCGAGAGAGACATTTGGTGCTCCAAGTACCACATACATTTGCCTAGAGATACATTTAGGAGAAATGGATTTCCTCGACACCTCACTTCGGCACAACATATCAGCATACGCCAAGATTCGAGTGAAAATTTAATGAAGAAGCGAGACTTTAGATCCGCGAATCCGGAAACTTGGAAAGGCACCCACGAACCGCATGAAAGGAAAATCCAAAGTGGGGTGTTCCGGAGACAACACCACAAATCCAAAGAAGGACACGAAGTGGTGTGAATTCACGCTTCCTCACGGCTACAAGCAAGGTGTCGAGGCCAAACGGTCGATGGTGGTTGAGCAAGAGAGCACCTAAATCATATGCATGTTCTAATCTGAGTCGGAAACCAAACAAGGGCAATGAAAAAAGGGAAGAATGTCATTGATGTGGATCGTTACCATTTTGCCACCAAACTCGGAGGAGGATCCGAGGATCCGGGAAGGAGGAAAGCACTTCTTCCATTTGCGGATGTGGGTGAAGGGTCTCGGCCACAATTCCTTGTCGATGGCAGCCAAAGAACCTCATTTCAGCGAGAGATCGTGAAGTGGCTCGTCCTGCCGACCATAGCACACCCCTGACATATGCCATTTGGTGGCTTCACCAAGGAAAGAATATTTGTGTCCACTATATAAATTATACTTCTATACAACATCAAGCCATTCACATATGAGGTACTGTGTGATGTTGTTCATCTTGATGTGTCTAATGCATTATTAGGCTGTACTTGTGAAGATACATGATGTGTATGAGTCTAGGCCTCGTGTTGTTGGTATTACTTTGAAATAAATTGTACAAGATACCAAAGGTAAATCTTTAGCCTCTTGACATCTCTTGAAACTCTTTTTGTAAATATTGTGATGAATTGTTTCTCAAATGCAAAATTTATTTTAATTAAAATTTGCCCACGAGAAAAAATATTGTATTTTTGACCTCAAAATAGGGCTCCCCTACATTGCGGCAACAAATGAACAAAGTTGTGGAAGAATACAAGGACATTTTCTCCTCACCCACGAGGGTTCCTCTACAACGCGGAGTCAAGCACTCCATTGCTGCGACTGCCGAGGGCGCTTTTCCATCTGATGTTTGTCATACCTCATGTGACCACACCGACGAGAATCCAAAAATGCTTTACGAGGAGCCGATAAAGCGACCAGAATTTATTGAACGCATCAACACGTCCGCCATGGTCGCAACATCTTAAACCGATCAATACCAAGTTGGGTAAATTTGCCCCATCTCATAGAGAACTCCAGCATATTAGGGACCATTGCTTCTAAGGAAAGGGAGGAATGATCCGGTGGATATTGGTGACCACCTATTCCATTTGGGCCCGCACCATCGATTGCTTTAGGTTTTCGATTCCCGGCCAGCTTGGTATTTTTAGCCGGTTTTTCGGGTCATGAACTTCTAGAGCTGTTTTGAGGCCTAATGATCTAGGTGGATATTGGTGGCCACCCACCTATTACATTGAACCCTCACCATTAGTTCTTTAGGTTTAATTTCGCTTCTTTCCTATTTTTAGCATTTTTGAGTCTTGAACTTCGAGCCGTTTTGAGGCCTAAGTGACGATTTTGGGGAAAGCTTGAAACAACATGGAATTTCATGATGTTTCTCACGTCAGAATTTGTAGTCCTTGGATAGATATTTCTAACGAGGTATTAGGCATGTCAGCGAATGGTATGCCTAAGTTATGTTCTGGAAAGATTGATGTGCCAATTTACCCAAAGCTGAACCATAGTTTTGGTGTTTCATCTCCTAGGGTTAGGTTTTTGGATGTTTGGAGTTTTCCGTGTTTCTCAACAATAAGCTTAAGCCATTGAGCCTCATTGTAACATAGTTTAGAAGCCTATATGTGCCACATCTCTTCTAGAATGACTGTGACACCTAGCTAGTTTATTTAAAATTACTGCATAAGCATATTTATGCTACATGTTATTAATGAAACAAGTTTTATTTCATACATATCTTTATTTATATTTATTTACATATGTGTGCATTCATGCATAAATCCAGTCCACACACACACACACACATGCGGTAAATTAGGCACACAATATCACATAAACTGTACTTCGCTATTTACGGTAAAATTTAATCTTCAAAATTACTTATAAAAGGATATTCATAAAATTTTAAAAGGAAATTTCGAAGACTTTTATATTAAAAAAATTCCCCTCTTGTACACAATTTTTAAAATAAATTTCCAATATTTATATTCAAGTGTTTATGGTAAAAATTACCAAAGATTTTATATTCAAAAATATTTTAATGTTTAACTAATTTGGGGTTTAACGAAGTGTTGAATCTGTTATGCATTCAAAAATGTATTTAGACAAAGAAAAAATTACCAAATTTACTTAAAAATTTGTTATCAAATTAGGGTTTAACAAACGTTGAATCTGCTGCTAACCATTATGTTTCTAAATGAATTATGAGTCATTAAATTTTAAATGTACATGTTTTATTTTTGTTTTTTAATTATTTATATTTTTATGTGACTATCATCAACATTAAGGGTTATAAATATTATTATTATATTTTTATTATGTATAAATAAAAAATAAAAATATCAATTATATTTATTTATTTGAAGTTATACATTTTGTATTATATTAATAGAGGGAATAAATAGACTAAAACTTTATGTCACTCGTTACTCTAGGGAAGGAAATTAGACCAATAGTATAAGTTCAAATTTTGAGATTGCTAAGACCTCATCTAACTAGAGCATCTTGTAAATAAAAACTCATATAAATAAGCTGGTTATGTGGGACCTTAACATACATCAACATGGCTAAAGAAAAAATACTACTAGAAGCGCCAAACAAAATACCGGTGAATTACAAAAATTAGTGGGTAGAATCTTCCAATGTCTGTGACATTATTCTCATCCTCATTTGAGAGAAAGAGATATTGGATGATCTCCCTGGCAAGTATGGTCAACTTAGGTCTATGCTATCCAATTTTCCTCACATGTACCAATTTGATAAAATTTTCATGTTGAGTGTTTACCACGATTGATGAGGACTCGTCCGCAATTTTGGTTTGCTAGTAGACATGATTACTTGCATGTACCGAGAAAAATATGAATGAGTAGAATGTCTCATCGAGGGATCTAATCAACATTGACATGGGGGTCAAGAATAAAATTTCAATCATAGTGCCAACTTCCACTTGTTCAATTTCTTTTAAACAGGTTCTGATGGTTCTTTATTTGATACATGGAATCATGGGTTTGGACTTGAGCATAGAGTTTGGAAGTAGAGGGAAACGTGACGATCCATCTGGGAAGAAACACGGAGCATCCCATTCACTACCACCTCTTCATCCTGAGTGGTTGGTATACCACAATGCATAATTGCACATGAAGAATAAGAAAGCGGGAGTATAGTGGAAAGGAGTATAAGGGTGGGACAGCACAGAAGAAGGGAGAGGCTAGAATGGAGAGGGTTGAGAGAAGGTTAAGTACAACCTACGATAGGTGACGAGTAATCACAAAGGTGTGAAGTGGAAATGCTAAAAAGGGGATAATTGTTAGCCAGGATGGAAAGATAATCTAAGGTGGAGAGAGAGAGACAAACAAAAAAAGAGAAGAAGATAAAATACAATGAGATAGAATAACCTATAAAAGGAGTTAGGGTCAATAAGTGGAAAGGCATGGAACTAGAGATGGAGCCTTCCAAAAATCCCAAGAAATATATTCAAGCCAGAAGGCAAGTAAACCCATAATTGAGAAAACTTGAGTGAAAATAGATAGATAAGTAACATATTTGAACCAAGAGAATCGTTACCATGAGTGTAGAGACATCCATAGAGAGGCTAAGTCTAAGAGGTCTAATTGAGACTAGTAAGGAGAAGTTTGTCTATAAACACATAACTCTAGTGATTCTTGGTAACCTTGAGCACAATGCATGCTTTGGATTGAAAAGTATAGCTAAGGCCAAGGATTTGATCATTGTCATGTTGATGATTTGAAGGCCCAAAGATATAATTGCATTTGTATGAAAGGAACTGAGATGAAAATTGGAGTTGTTGGATTTCTTAGATCATGAATACCATATAGTAGTGTTGCAGTGGTTACATGGTTCATGTTACGCGCCACCAAAATGATAGCACAAACACGAGCTATTACAATGCCAGTCATATTTGAGTGTATTGAGAATAGCATTAATTCACCCACAATTCTCAAGTGAAATTTAACAGGGTTCCAACATGTCATGGTTAATGAATTGAATGAAGCACATGCAATGCTGTAGAGTATATTTAGAGTTGCGGCCTCATTTCGTTTGATTTTTCATCTGTCAAGGTGGTGGGGGGAAGGAGGGGGAACACCCACTCATGCTACAAACAATATCAAGGATATTAATTAAAAGTAATTAGTAATATTCAAATTTATTTAATTATATATGAAATTAAAATAAAAAAATCAAACACCCCCATCTAACAAATTCAAGGAATAAACCCACACACACACACACACACACACACACACACACACTATATATATATATATATATATATATATATATATTCTTAATTAATAAAGACAAAACATCAGGGTCCAGCTCACTTGGCAAGCTCATGGAAATGTGGTAAATGTAAGCTAGGAGTCACTACCGAATGAGGAGTGTTATTCCTCTATACATGAAGCTCCTTGTGAGGTACATGGAAATGATAATGTAAATACAAGAGTTTACACTCCCCGATAAGGAGTGTTTATTCCTCTAGACATTAAAAAAAAAAAAAAAAAAAAAATATCCATCTCACAAGTAACAAGATTGGCCAATTCAACAGAAACAATATAAATAGAATATAATATATACAATAACGAAATATGAAAAAGTGTTTATCGAGGAAAAAGTAGATAAGAAATGTAGTAGTTCCAAGGTTATGTGATATTCCATATGCAAATCAAATCTCATAACTATATAGTGGGATACCATGATAAATAGAATCACGCAATAGCTTGATCAACTGCTGCATGTCCTCGGTGATGTTATTGGTGAAGCTGACAGAGTACAAATCACTTGTAAACTCACTAACACGTCATTCAAAACATATATATCATGCTACAAAAGAAAGATTTTGGGTACTAGGTGGCAGCAACAACATAACCAACATATGGTTAGGGGATGCTCATCTACAAACCAAATGTAAACATGATTAACGAGAAACCATAAGAAACTATGAAAGGGATACACTCAACACCTATATGTAACATGTAGGCGATTGCACTACACAAAAATTCAAGCATAGTATTTCTTAGGTACAACCATTCTGGGTTAGCACTGACGGAACTCATAATAAAATAAACAAGCTCATAGGCCCTTTAGCAGAACGTGTTTGACAATATATGGACCTAGCATTGGCTAGAACTTTCCTAAACCTAATTTATTAGACTCTTGATCGTAAACGGGACAAAGGCTCCTTCCAAGAAGACATGAGGCTAGAAACTCTTGTCCATCTTTGTGCCTTGATATACTTCTTATATGGCTTCATTAGCCATGGTGACATCATGTAGGTTACATATAATTGAATTGAATGTAAGATACATTCCTCTTCTAAAAGTGGCGGGAATAAGTTTGACAACAAGTTTTAGGGACAAAATTCACATTCAAAAATTTGGAAGGATTGATTAAAGTATATAAACCAATTGTAATATGGTGTGAACCTAGTAGCAATCCTAATAGGTTCTATATGCCCATAAGAAAAATTAAGAATTAGGTGTCTAGGTCTGATTTGTGGACCCCTATCATACGTTTGAAGAATCACTTTGAGAACTTTATTGATTGGCTTCAACTTTCCCATTCACATGAGGTAATAGGAACACTCTTAGGAGGGGCCAACAACGATTGAATTCAAACATCAGTGATTTTGAAAATGATTTCCTTGGTTTGTGTTGTTTCCCCTGTTTCAAACCATGTAATAACATGAGTTGAATAAAAAATAAGCAATTGTTTCGCTAGTATTGAATGTAGGCATTGCCTAATTCCCACTTAGTAGGGTAATACACCACTAAGATGATATGACCATGCCCCCGGACGGTGGGGTTACATGTCATGAAATCAATACCCCATTTCGAAAAAGGACCAACAATGATAATGGGATGCAAAGGAGCGAGGTGGAGCACGAGTCTTACGGTTGTATATCTGGCGTGCACTTGACACTTTAGACGTGAGGATGATGCAAATATGGTAGGCAAGTAACTTCAACACATAAGATCTTTCTGCATGGTGGCATAACTAGAAAAGTGCCATCACATGCCACCAGAAATAACATTAATTTAGGACTTTCTCGGCATATAATCGAGTAGAAGGCACCTTCGAAATGTTGATACTGTGACGATAAAGGTGTCATCAATTATGATATAATTCTTGACGATATCAAATACGTTGTTGCACGAGAGCAAGAGGTATCGTACTAGTAAGTATGGGTCTAGAGATACATAAGAATGTCTCCATACCATAAGTGAGATGACTTGGGCTAAAAACAATGATTCATCTAAAGTGGAAGTTTTACATTGATTTGTTTGGTAGTGAGTCGCGGTCTGACTTAGCAAAAACTAAAGTTTGTTTGACTTGGATTTGACAAAATCCAAATCAAAGCTCTACAAGATGACAATCCATTTGGATTGCTACTAACAATTGATGTGACAAAATATGTACGTGGGTTTCTACATTGAAACAACCATGGTTTACATGGAAGCGAGGATATAGTGGTGAAACCTTTGAATGACTTAGATAGTCGCCAAAGCTAAATTTTTTACATGAGTATACTTGAAATCAGCATCATTAGGTTCCAACTCGATCAATAAATACGATTCTTAGTCCTCATCATCTCCTTGGATAAATAACTTTGTGATGGTAGTAACTATGTGACGAGATACGAGAAATAATCACGTTGGTAATCTTAGGGATATAATAAGGATGACCGAATTAGAACATATTTCAAGGCATCAAACATCAATTAAGAAACATCGTCCTAATAGAAGAAGACACACTGTTTTTAACATCACGAGTGAATCTTCAGTCGGTTTAACATAGTTAGGGACAAACCTCTATAGAAAGTTATCCTTCCCTTGGAGTCGTTGGTAAGGAAGGAGGAAGAAGGAGTAGGTAGATATAGGATCACTTGTACTTTCGAGATTAATATGGTCCATTCTTTGATACAACTAAGTTGGAAAGTCGACTAAAACTAACATAAAACACATACTTGTGCCAGTTAAGTCTAACTTTATAATGTCTACAATGTAAAAATTCCTAAAGGTGAATCGGGTTATCATCCCGAAGTTTAGATGGTATTCAAATCATTAAAATACGGTTTAAAAATATGTTTGATGTCATGGAAGGCATAGTTAATTTCCCTTTGAAAACGTTGCTAAGCATTTTATTTGAATGGGAGTTTTTATAATACCAAATATGCCTAGGGACAAATGAATGTAGTTTTATGTTGCTATGTTTGGAGAATGTTGATCTTATTGTATCCAAAGAAACCATCCATAAAATATAATATTTCACATCAAACATGATCATCAACAATATGGTCAATGAACGGGGTCAGGATAATTTTCCTTTGGAAAAGCATGATTGATGTTCGAAAAATCAGATCACATGACTTGTTCCATATTTCTTCATGACATGAACAATATTAGACACCATATTAGTGGGAGGTATTGGGTAGATGAAACAGTAGCGTGTAAGTTTCTCAACTTCAATTTTAATAGAAGCGACCTTCTTGGGAAAAGGACCGAAGGGAGACACTTCCAAACTTGTATAGCATCGGGGATATGTTTTAATCTTATGCAAAATGATTTTTAGATTGATGCCTAGAATTTGTTTGTAAGACCAACAGAAAAAGTCTCTAAACTCTCTTATAATAGGGCTTTATTTTCTTAATCTCATCGAGGAGAGCAAGATGCGATGATATACATGTTTTTTGAAAATTCCGGGTTTGATCGAAATATCGAGAGGAATATTCTCTTCAATATTCAACGAGTTCTTCTACAAAATCAGCATCGTGGATAGTTCTGGTCGCGGACAACTCAACGATATTGGGTCAATAAATTCACTCAAATTATCCTCGAAGGAATGCAGTGAGAGGAACGATGATGATGATGCGTCCCATAGTGCATTTTCTAGCATCATGATCTCCATGATGCTCTCATCTGTATGAAAACGTGTGAGAGAAAGGATCGTAGGATGTGTCATAATCCAACGAATGATCAACTGATTGATCGAATAGGAAGGAATCAAATGTTTCGCACAAGCTAGATATATGGATTCATAGTCACACTCAATGAAATTAGGAGTATATCCTACGGTCACCAAAGTTTTTAATATCAGCTAGACACGACACTATCCAAAGATGCGATGGAGTAGTACGGATAGTATCATGTTGACACGAGGAAGCAGTAGAGTTGTCGGGGAGGAGCGCTTGAAAAAGTAGAGAGAGGAAAAGGTTCCCATGGAATAATCCTTAAGCAATCCCACCTTGACATATTTAGAAGTATGGATGTTTAGTTTCACTCATAAGAGGTACACTTCCATTAAATTGAGAATTGGTGGAAAAATAAAAGTGAGTTGATCGGTAAGCTACTATGTCGCCACTTATGAGGAAAAGCGATCATTCGGAAATATGTATAAACAACAAAAACCATGGCATACACCCATTTATGTCCCAATGTAATGTTATAATCTAGGTAGACATGTCAATAACTTCGAATTTCTATGGATACGGTATTTACCTTTCATTATACTTGTAAGGAATTCAAAATGCACAAGTTTTATGGGTTCTTCCATCAAAATCCTTCAAAGTGGTCGGTGAAGGCGGCAATTGAGGAGAACCAATGGCCTTCCCGATGAGACAAAGACATAATACGGAGTTGAGGCTCCCTCATCCACAATGGAACGATGTAAATTCACCACTGACGACAACCTAGATCATGAAATCTAATTAGTAGAAGAGTCGGGGCGTATGGTTCTCATGGTTAAAAACTACTAGGATAATCTGAAGGATCAATATATCCAATTGCAGAAAGAAAAGCCTTCTTCGAGCGGGAAGAAGTTTTGATACCTTGAGAGTGGACATAGCTGAAGGATATTATGTTAAATCTTCAACTATGTTATAATTCGACGCTCTCACACGTCGGTTCAAAGCATATTTATGAATGTGCCTTTTTGAGGCTTACTCGTCAATTTATTAAGGAATCAGATTTAGGAGTAATATGTAATGGAGATGTGAACAAACTTGTAGGTTTCTTAGTAGCACAACCATTCGGAGAATTCACATTACGCATGGTCTTTATTCTAAGTGGCCACCATGATGTCATTTTTAGAGGCTTAGCGGAGAAACTATCGAAACCGAGTTAGAGGAGAAGTAGGGTCTGACAACCATATTGGTCTCATGATTTAGAAATGGATCTATCAACACATCGAGTGGAGTAGATAATTTAAAGAGCGATTCATTTCGCACAGTGTGGAAACTCATGGTGAAGTGCTCCTCATTAAAAAAAATTCAAACATGGATAACGAGGCTTCCTCCTCTTCGGAGAAAATTGATTGTTTTGTTTATCTTATGAAGGGGAATATTTCTTATTTTTACCTATTCATTTCTTCTTACTTCTTGGTTGTTGCGAGATTTTCCTTTATTGGATTGAATGATATTGATCTCGTAAGTAGAAATCGCGGAAGGAGGAGAGTAGGGAGAAGTTTCACCGATCTGCTGTAAAGAGTCGAACGAGATGGTTTACTCATAGATTGTATTTGGAAAGACAATCATGCCATCATAAACATGTGATTCTTTTCCAAGGGGTTGACGAACATTATGGGAAGGTCACGGAAATTTGGTATATTACTACATAGCATGAAAAATTAGGAGTATAGAAAATAAGGTCCAAGTGCGCGATCAGAAATTCTTTCTCTTCGGTCCACAACCACATTTATGATATCTTTTGTTATAGATGGTAACAAAGACAATAAACCATTAAATAAAAAATTCATCGGAAAATTTTTTTTAATAGCTTGAATGATGGCGCCGCCACTTGCCCAGTGTGATTGTAAATGTAGGTGGAATGAGTTTTCCCAGAAATTGGTCAAAATTTATGTTTCAATTTCATATCGAATGGCTTGGCCAAAAGTGTTGAGTGTAGTTTGCTAAAAATATTTGAGTTATTAAAAGCTTGTGTAGTAGTTCAATATACCATTTTTTTGTCATGTCAGAGAAGAGTCCACTAAGTAAAATAATAGAGTCATCATTAGGGAGTTTAGATAACACAAATGATAAGTCATGACATTCGTAGATGAGTCATTCTCCAATATTTCCCTTGAATTTTGGGATATCACTAGGAAATTTAGTCGAGAATAATCGGTCACCAAGAGGAATAGGCAATAAGATCATTGGTAATTCAAGTCAAAATTGTAAGTCAATCATTACTATGAATGAAGCCCTTTGTTGAAGTTAGGTAGAGGATACCCAGATAGGAATGGATGGCCTAAGAAACGGATATATGTGCTTCGTGATAAGGAGAGTTATGATAGATAGGTATCTATGTTCCATGATAGAGGGATTATGATAACCAAAATACCGCAAATTTCTTCCCCGGCTCACAGGATAACCCTGCACCAAATGTTGAAATGGTTGGGTTTGGACATGTTGGCCTTGATAAGTGCTTGAGGAATACCTTTATAAGATTGATAATGTTGCCTGAGGAATTTTGCATCATCCCCTAACATAAGGTGGATTGATTTGTGGTTTTGATGTCTATACGCATTTCGGCCTACTTGAATTTAAGGAATACCACTGTCCAGCGATTGAGAGTCTAATACATTTGAAGAAGGTAGGTAAATGAGGCCTAAAAGGCACTAGATATCGAATAGATAGATTGAGTCAAAGAAGTAGCCTTGAAAGGTTGAATTACATTCATTTGAGCACGAACATGTTTAGGATACATATTGATAAATAGTAATTTGAGATCTCCGAGATGGAACAAGTTTAGAAATCAAAGATGGATCCCCAACCAAACTAGGTTTCACGGATAACATAGGTCGCCAAACATCGGCAACCATTCTCGATTTGGAAGACTCAAATGAGTTGAGCATTGACTTGTGGTATACAGCAACATGTGCGTCACCCTGTAGGAAAGAGGGTATGATGGAGGCAACTTCCCCCAAGAGGAGAGGGTTCCAACGCAGGAGGTGGATAGGAAGAGTGGGTATTGTCCCTAACATAAGGTCCGGTCGGTTGCTCAAGTGTTGGTTTAGGTGGAGGAGAAGGATCGAGACAATGTAGTTCTCATTAAATAAGTGCCAAATGGAATTCTAGAATAGGATGACATGGGAGAAATACATGGATTGAATGTTGCACCAAAAAAGATACCGAGATAATGATTGGTAACCGAGCGGGATGGATGTGCCACCATACAAAAATGTGTCTGC
Organism: Pinus albicaulis; assembly: GCA_034641835.2. NCBI lineage: Eukaryota > Viridiplantae > Streptophyta > Pinopsida > Pinales > Pinaceae > Pinus > Pinus albicaulis. Next base: position 1,757,419,379 of record CM076580.1, read on the forward strand.
GACGATGTTACAAACATGTATGAGGTTGAAACATGGGTTTTCTAAGCCATAGTAGTAGATCTTTTGGCTAGGATATCATAGCATATTCGGTCATAGTTATTTGTCCCAAGGAGGGATCTTCACGGGAAAATCAAGGCGAGTTGAAAGAAAAGAACAGAACCAAAAAACTGCGATGAATTGTGAGGAGGAGGAAGAGAATAAATGCGATGTAGATTGATCCCTCTAAAATGAACAAGAGATCAAAGAGGTATGAGGTTATTTTTAAGGAATCTCTTCATACTCATAAGACCGGATGGAATGGGTGTCAATTCCAAGATAAATATATTATGGTTGAGTTTGAGACAAAGGAAGAGAAGAAGGTCACGAAGTAACAATTGGCAGGTGGTGAGGTGATTTACATTTATGGAAATATCGAGTTTTTTGTTTTGATTAAATATATTAAGTTCGATAACCTCAAGTAATGAAATTTCAAGTGCTTTTGTTTCGATTGTGTTGGATTCACCAAAAAAAATAGAAAGTAATGTGAACTCCAAAAACTCATAGGAAAGGAAGATTACGGTGGATCTACCTCGGATGGAGGTTGAAGGAGTGGCTCTCAAAAGTACCAAATTCAATAGTCTGCATCTTCTTGTTCTTGTGATGATGGCAGGAGTTACCTTAAGTGGGGGAAAGCAGAGGCTTATTTTTCATTCTACGCGAATGAGAGAAAGTGGGGGATATTGTTCTTCCATAATTGGCTTAATAAATTTTAAACATTAACAATAAAAAATAAAACAAAAAATGTAATCTAGCGAAAGGGTTTGACAAGAAACCATGTTGCAATTATACAACCATGGAGAACCAAGGATTTATGTACGGGGAAGAAATTCTTGGGTGTGGAACTTTATTAGCATCCTTGTTAGATGTATCGCCACGTTAGACCCATGTTTTAATGGGCGGCAAGCGCCCCATCATTTGATCATCGTCGGGCGTCCGGGGGTGGGGAGGGGGGGGGGGGTGAGAGACGTGACCTTTTGGGCTCCCCCAGCGAGGGGTTTCGGGGAAAAACCGAAGCTAAAAATGTAAAATTTCCTTGTAAGAAATATTATAATTTCGTAGTCTAAGTAGTTCATTAGGTGGATAGTCTAACGAAGAAGTTATGTTTAGCTTAGGGTTTTCCCTAGAAGAAACCCCTCTGTTGTATGAGAACATTGTATTGCATCTGTGTATGGTGTGTACTCTGGTGGTGGGGACTTTGTGAGAGAGGGATATTACAACGGATCTACTATAGGTTTGTCTCTTCATTTTGTTGGATAATATAAAGGAAGAATTGAATGTTTTGTGGACATAGCCCAAGTTGGGTGAACCATATATCTATGTCTCTATTGTTTTATATGTTTGTGTTTTTGTTTGCGTATTTTATGTGTTCCATTGCTACTGTAATATATAATTTTCTGAAATCTCCCTTAATTGTGTTCGGTGTATCACGGTATATAAGGTGATCAACTTGGTTTCTATGGTGATGATAGCAACCTATGGTGGACTTCTAAAATATACTCGAGGTACGTGGAAATAGGAAATCTGTGTTAGCGTTGTTTAATGTAACGTACAATGAAGTGTTCCAATATGCTTTTCATGTGTGGAGTGCCACCCAATATACCCCACAATATGTGGAGAACAATGCGATACATTTATGAACGTGGAACTAGGTTTCACCCTAGGATACCATCTTTGGAAAAAGCAAATAAATCTATGTTTATATACATTAGAACATTTCTCTAGCCTGGACCTATAGATGTTTGCGTTAAATTCACAAATGATCCTTAGGTTGATTCAATAATTTTTATAGTTGATATTGGATTAAGTTTTAGTTTTCAAGGCTCGGCGCAAATTTCACAGATATCACAAAAATGCAATCTAGCATGATGGAATGGAAAACTTTCTATTTCAATGAAAATCTATGTATGGGAGGGAAGAGAACAAAGTATGCAACATACAAGATGCAGCAAACAAGTTCTATCAAGCGAAGAAAATTCCTCTAATGCAATTGTTCAATTCCAATTTAAACACAAAACCCTTTGTTCATCGGAAAATATATTTTCATTTCAATTAAAATTAATTTTCAAAAATTAAATGAAAAATAATATGCTTTCTAATCACTGATAGAAGAACTATTCATAATGATGACTGGAACACAATTCCTTCAAGGACTCAATGATCATACTAATTTAGTTTTCTAAACTCAAAACCAAAATCAAGCAAGATAAAGGCTTAAAGGGAACCAAAACACACTCGGGGGACACGAGAAGAAGCAGTTGGAGACAAATTTGATCGAGAGAAAACACAAAAGGAAAAAAAATTCATGAAATAAGGGTCGAGCATGTGTTGAAAGGGCACCAATTCTTTTAACCATGATGCAAAGAAAGGTTAGGAGGTACTACAATGCTATGTCTCCGGAACTAGGGGAGCGTTGATCGGAATGAGCCACTTTCGGAAGCATAAAAATCCCAGCAAAGCTCAATGAAAAGGTATTCTAGGTAAGTTCAAGCTAATTGAACAATGAAGGTTTGAAAAAGAGGAAGAGCAAGTACTAAGGACAAGAAACCACTAAGGGTAAAGATAGATTTCCCCATTATGGTCGCTAATTTTTTATGCGGAATTTGCGACTACGAATAGAATTATCTTCCTAGACCTAGTGGATTGGTCTAGAACAACATAAAGGAGGGCTATAAATTTTCCTTAGATAAGTTGAAAAATAGGAAAGAGGATTACTTGGAATTCTTCACAAGCTTCACTCACCTCCTAGAAGCACTGGCTCCAATCCTTAGCTTTGATTTCTATAATTCGAACACCGCACATACAATCAAAACAAGCCAAATATCTACGACATCTATATTAGCATAATTCAATTACTATATTCGATGGATCAAAAATACTGTAGAAATATGTGAATTTAATCATAACATAACACACCAACGGAAAAACGATCTACTCCTTATATTAATACAAATGGAGGGTGCAACCAAATATAGGAGCTACTCTTGTAGAGATCTCCCCGAAGAGTTGACTTGTCCTTCCTTGTCTCAAGAAACGCTCTATGTCACCCTAATGCGAGAAGATGTTGACTCTCGTTCAATGGGTAGAATGAGGGCATGATTAGTCTAAGAAAATGACACGAGCTTGTGGATGGTTGTAAATATAGGAGAGGTAGGTAGTTTAGGAATTCTTATCCATTTACAAATATAGGCAGAGATCCATAAAAGGGGAAGATGGTTCGGGGATAAGAGTGAAATATCCAAGTTAGGATCAGATAGGATTAGAAGTTCTTATCCAGAGTAAATGGTTAAACATTACTCTGGAAGCTTATGAAGAAGAGGACAATTCGGGGATCCTTTTCACATTTTCCCAAATTTCTAGAATCAACACATGATAATGGAAAACACATTGTTGAACACGATTCCTAAAAAGACCCAAGGTGTGTTGGGCCTTAAAAGCATTGAAATGAGGCAATTAAGCTCGAGAAAATCATGGATTTGGGAGAGTCATGCCCAAGCATTTATGTAAAGAGTTGATGACAGATGTTTTTGGATGATGATTAGTATCGGTTTGCGGGAATATTGACCATACGTGACAAGAATGGCTATGTACTCCTCTGAAGCAGAAAAGGGATTATCAACCACCCCTATCATACCAATGGAATGCCTTGCGTACGGCACTTCTCATTTGTTGCTGCTATCTTATGAACACAACTCACAAAATGAAAAAGAAAATATAGATCAATGACTTAGAAAATAAGCCTCTTAGAGGCAACCACTTTTACATTACATAAATGAATAATTCTTGGATGATTCAAATGAAAAAAAACCTCCTTTATATATATATGAGTCTGGGTTCATAATATAATCTGCTTAGGCTTATAACAATAATAATTTAAGGGCACAAAAATAATAGCAAGTGAGACTTCTAGGGCACAATAATAGCAATATGGGGGGCACATGGTACAATATGTAATATAGGGCTACTGTGGGCACAATAATAACAATGAGGGCTGCACTAGTATTATGGGGACCTAACATGCCCCTCTCCTTCAAGCAAGTACTTCCTCAATGTGGTAGTTAAGATGTACTGTATAAAAATTTCATCCTCCCATGTCAAATCTTCGGCCAGGTAGGTTCTTCCACTTGATGAGATATTCGAAATTGATGTTCATATCATCAGGATTCTTTTTCCATATTTGCTTAAGTTTCAATATGATTTTTCCTTCCTCGTGTTCTAGAAATATTGTGGTGATTTTGTCACCTATAACCTTCTTTAGCCGTAAAAATATGGAAAATTAAGGTGCACTGGGGAAGATGCGGGAAGCTCCAATTTGTATTCCATAGTACCAATAATATTTTTGCAACACCTTCAGGACCATAATACTTTGGTGATAATTTATTATCCTTCTTATCTTGTTTGAAATTTTTTTGTATGGTTGTGGCCATAAAAATACCCAGACACCTACATCAAAACTTCTTTCATTGTGATTTTTGATGGCAATATTTGTTTCATTCGATTACGTGCCAAAGTGAGGTTATCCTTTAAGAGTTAGAACTTGTTTATTGATACTTGATGTGATCTTCCCTTGCTTGAACCTTAGGAATTGTATCTTAAGTATGTTGTGATGTATGGTGGATGATATCCATAAAGTCTGCATAAATGGGGTCATTTTTGCTATAGTATGGAAGGGTGCTGCACCATCGGCTAGAGGTAACCACTTGACCATTGTGTTTGTTTATCGGATACAAACAATGAAATGTCTTCAAACATTGTTCTGTCTTGTTTTCCCATAATATTGGGGATAATATTATGTTAGGAGCTAATTGAGTACTCAAACAAGAAAATAATTCCATCCAAACATTTCTGTAAAAATGGGATCTCTGTCACTTACAATAATATTTGGCTTTCCATGTGGCTTTTGAATTTTTCCATAAATACGGGCGCAATTATGCCGTTTAATGGACAGAATAATGCATAAAGGGGTAGGAATGCGGGTAATTCTCAGTACACCATGATGATAGTATTTCCTTTGGACTTGGTGGCTTCTGTGATAAAATCCATAAGAAACCTCCTCCCAACATTGACTGGAATGGATAAAGGTTGTAATAGATTTAGGGTCTTAATTGTCTCAACTTTATTTTTGAAAGCAAACGATACACGAACTTTTGCATGTCGGTTAAAAGGCCATCTCAAAAAATCCTTCTTGACCATCATAGGGCGCATGCGCACTACGAAGGCTGACGGCCCACAGCTCGGGGATACGGAAGAGGTTATAGGACCACCTACAACACGGCGCGGTCGGGCGGTCAGGATCGGTACTTTCGGATACACGGCTCTTGTGGGTCGATGTGTTGTGACGAGGAGCCATCCTCTTTGAGGAAAGTACAATGGAAGAACCGCATGGGTTAATGCCATGATCGAAAATATGATTCGATCGTCGAAACCGATGCATGGGAGATTGTCCCAAGACCGGTTGGAGGGAAATCGATGTGGTGGGTTCGCGATGGATCTACAAGGTGAAGCGGTGACGGGAGTGTGTGAAGGGGAAATGCAAAGGCGAGATTGTGCTTGGTAACACCTGCAGTTGGGGGGATTGACTGTGAGGAGACTTTGCACTGTATGTAGGGTACTCTTCCATACGGACAATCATGCTCTCTCGAAAGCGCGGATAATTGGCACATTCATCGGACGATGTGAAAACACGTTCCTTAATGGAGTTATTGAGAGGAGGTGTACATAGAGCAGCACGAAGGTTTTGAAGATCTTCGACGATGAGTCGCATGTGCCCGACTCGAAACAACGTACGGAGCTGAAGCAAGCACCTCGTGCTTGGTACACTCGGATAAACGACTGCTTCCTTAGGGCTTGGATTCTCCAAGAGTCGGGCGGATCAAACACCAGCACGGACGGTGGTGGAGGAGGTTGTTGATCATCGTCTTGTATGTATATGATCTGATTTGGTGGCCGATGATCGATTGTTCTTTCATATGAGAGGGATCTTGCACGAGTTTGAATGGAAGGACTTGGGCATCCTTCATTATTTCCTGAGATTGGAGATTTGGCGACGTAGTGGAGAATTTGTTTGTTTCTCGAGGCAAGTATGTCGGGAGATTACGGAAGGTTCAACGGCACGGGCATAGCTGTTGACACTCACTAACTGCAGTGGTTGGAGAAGGAGGATGCTACTTCGGCGAGGTAGTGGATACTTACTTGTCTATCGACGATTCGGTGAGGTCGCCCATGTATCTTGCTCAATACACGACCCGATATATGCTATACGATTCTTGACTTATGGTATGGTTCGCCTACCAAGCTCTTTTGGAAGCGAGGCAAGCATATATTGCACTATATTAGAGAAGCACATCGGAGATATGGTCTATGGTACATACGAGAGGGGGATGGAGTGAAGCTTTACGCTTCGCGGTGCGGTGGGCGAGGAGTCAGCAGGGGCAGAAAACCTTACGCGGAGGAGTTTTAGAAGCCACATTGGGTCGTGGCCCGGTTTTCGAGTACGGTAGGGAAGCGAGAGATAAAATGACTCGATTCGACGGTAAAAGTACATGGCAGCAGGTTTGTTTGCATGCGGGCTATTTCGGATGAGGAAGATCTCGCAGGTTTGTTCGAGTTGCATTTGGGCACTACGTTGATCTTGTGGCGTGTGAGAGCTGCATCAAGCTCTCGGCTAATCCGGTGTTCCGCAATGGGTCCAAACATGTCGAAAAATCGAATGCCATCATATCGAGAGATTGTGTTCGTAGGAGAATCATGTTGCTTTCATATGTTCACGGAGGATCGAGTTGCGGAAACATCTGACGAAGGCGCTCACCGAGGAGCAAGTTTGAATTCACGAAGGAGCGGGGATAGGGGTTGAGATAATCCATATCTTGCGAGAGGAAGTGTTGAGAATACGGCAAAGATGATGGAGCTTGGTGAAATGAAATCGCCTTCACTAAGTGGGCCCCGCGAGCAGAGTTACGGCGCAAAGAGTCTGTTTTAGACTGTGTCTATTTTTAGACATACGAACGTAGTTCGAGGTTCCGGTTTGAGTTATATTGGAGTATGCAACATGTTGGTAAGTAAGATGAGACTCTGTTTTAGGTCGAAAGGAGTCGAAGTCTATTTTTAGACGCACTCTAAAAATATGAGTCAAATATTGTTACCTTAATAATGTTTAGACTATACTTTGATTTACTCTCTTGAAGCACTTCGATTCGAGTCATGGAGGTGGCTCATGCACGAACGACGGAGGAATCACGTGGTTCCTAGGGTTTGATAGCATCTTGCATGGTTGACTTCGATGGCGAAGTTTTGGAGGAGTTAATGGGAGCAGAATGGTAAATTTGTGTTCTATTTATTTTAGTTGATTGAGATGGTTAACTAGCTAATCAATTGGTTATGGTGGAGTGAATTAAATATTATTTAATTCATTAATTAATGCTCATTATTCATCAGGAACACATCAGTTCACTACGGTGCATGATCGATTCGGTGAAGACCGGTGAAAGGGTAGATGAAGAGAAAATTGGAGTTAGCTATCGGTGGCGACATCGGTTGTGCATGAGATTTGCACCACACTTGGAGAAATTGTCCATGACAATTGCGCATTCCAAGCAAGGAGATTCGGTGCTTGGATCTCTACATGGAATAGGCCATGATTGCGCAATAGAGGCAAGGCAATTGGCGGTGAGTTTTTAGAGCATTAACCTGTTAGTGAGCTAGATTGTGTGTGACTTTGTAAGAAATCTTGAGTACTTGTGAGGAGTATCTTTGGTTTTGTTGCATGATTTCTCCATTATAATATACACAATAGGTAACGATTTTCAACTATAGGCTTTCCCCATACCTCACGAGTTAATATGAATGATTTGATGTCTGGCCCTTCCCTAGCCTGCTTTCCGCATGTGACAATTAATTATGCGTAAGATTATGTGTTATACATGCAATTCGAAATTGATGTGTAATAAAGTTAATCTCCATTGAATAAATGATTTATTGACTAATTTATACACAATATAGAGCAAGATTAATTGTCGAGATCTATTACGGTGATTACGAAACTTATTTCTCGGACGAGTCTACATACGGGCCGGGAAGCCTCCCGGATTCATCTTTTCTTCGGAAAGTGAAAGATGCAGTAAACGCTCCTTACGGTCAATCTCTGATTTGGAAATAATTTGTTCTCAAGTGTAGATCGGAAGCGATAAACTTAGGTTTGGAATTCAAATTTTACGGCTGACTTTGTTTTCTTGGTCTGCGGTGTTGAAAATGTCTTTCAACGGTTTGCGACTCGGTATGCTCATGAAGAGCGATTCCGAATTATGTTGCATGGATCGCATGGGCAGTGTTAGAAGATAATGGTCTTAAGGATTTCGTGAGCACGGATGTCCAAAAGCCAACGATCTCATCTTTGAAGTCGAAGTATTGCAAAAGAAGATGGCGAAATGTCGAAGGATCTTTTGTTGGAGGCGTCGAGATCATATTGTATCCGACTTGCATGGAAGAAACTACTCCATATTTAATGTGGAAAGCTTTGACGGATTATTCCGGAAGTAAGAGTGACCAAAGGAAGGCTGTTTGTCCAAAGATAGCTCGGGAACATCCGAATGGAGAAAGGCAGCAGTATGTGTCCTCACGAAGTTCACTCAATGCGAGAGATGAGGCTGGGAAGTGTGGGGGTTTGTCGATGAAGAGGACATGAGTCGACACAGCTCTCCTCGGTCTTCAGAGGCTTGGCACTCATGTCAAGATAGTGTCAATGGTCGGGAGCCCTGCGGGATGGGAGCGCCTTCAGGCGGATCTCATGCGGGGAGGAGATAAGGAGGACTACTACGAGATGGATCTTCATCGAGGAGGCTGATGAAAAGCATTGCGCTTTGGTTGCCAAAGCAAGAAAGGAAAGAGGTAAGAAAACCTCTCATTCTGGTGCAAAGACAGAAGCGAGGATATGGCGAGGGTAGAGTGTTTTTCACTACCATGATCACGGACATTATGCTACCAATTGTCCAAAGAAGAAGAAAAAAGAACAAAGCAAGCGGGAAGATGCGCGGATGGAGCTTTGGCTTCACGATTCGAGCTTGAATTTTCCTTTGATTGCATGCTTGGTTTCAAGTGTGATGGGATCGGTGTGGTTCTTGGACAGCGGTGTGTCATTCCATATGTCGAGAGGAGATCGAGTTGTTCTCGGACTCTGGAGGACAAAGATTTGGGTGTGCGTCGAGATGGGAGATGATGGTAGATACGATTTGTTGGTATGATGCAGTATCCTTTCGGAGAGGAGTAAAGTGACCCCTTTGTACTAAGGATGTCATGCATATGCACGGATTGAAGAAGAACCTAATTTCGATGGCGATGTTGGAGGATAAGGGGTATGATGTGGTCTTCGGTGACCTTCTGTAGCAGTGAGACTCTTGGAGAGACTTGGGGAAGATAGGGGTTCGAAATCGAACCTTTATCGATTGTAGGTAGATGAGCACAACGCGGCTATAGCTGCAAAGCGGAAGGCGGGTGGCGGGATAATGAGGGCGAGCGCGAGAGATTGGTACTGCCATGGAGCTTTGGTGCTGCTGACGATTTCTACGGACTTCCCTAAGGGCACTCTTGCGCGATCGAGATCGATGCAAGGGGTGTGCCCAGAAATGTCTTAAAAGCCACCTTTCACGAGAAGGATAATCGCGCCATGACGATCTTCGAGGGTCCTGGGAACGTGTGTGGTCCTTTCTCGATTGCTTCGACGGCCAAAGCACAAGTATTATGTGATCTTTGTTGATGATTTCTCTCGAAAGTGTTGGATCTTCTTCATGTAGAAAACAATACATTCGACGAAGTTACGAGTTTAAACAACGGTAGAAAAAGTCGGGGAAAAGGTGATTGCTCTAAGGAGTGATAACGGTATTGAATTCATCTTGGCTGAATTCAAGGTTGCGGCGCGAAGGGATTCGGAAGAGAGCTCATTGCCACCCCATAACCCCGAGCGAACGGGGTGGTGCCGAGCGGAAGAACGAACGATCGTGGGTGCGCACGGGCGATGTTGCATGATCAGGGCCTACCCTTCACTTGTGGGGTGAGCATGCAATACGGCGGTGTATGTGCGGAACGTTGTCCTCACAAGGTTCTTGGCATGAGTACACCGAGAGGAGGCTTATTCGGCAAGAGGCACCGATATTTCCCATTTGCGGATTTTTGGTTCTCCTGTCTACATGCATGTGACGAAGGATGCGAGAAGGAAAGGCTGGATCCAAGCTGAGGTTGGAATATTTGTGAGGTACTGTGATACACCTCACAAGCCCCATCGGGTGTATGCCCCAGGGCAGTCGCAAGGCCCATTGTGCGACGGGATATAAAATTTCGAGGAGGAGAAGGCCATGCGGTGTTCGCTTGAGAGGGGCTACACTTGCATGCAGTGAGGAGCTGTTGGTTCTGGAGGAGCTTCCGGATGTGGATCAGCCACAAGGAGGTTCGGGAGGTGGAAGAAACCACCGAGGCAGCACCAACCATCGGAGAGCATGCACTACGAAGGTGACGGCGGCTCGGGATGCGAAGAGGTTGTAGGACCACCTACGGCCTGTTGTGAACGGGCGATGCTTGAATACGATACCAGATACATGGCTCTTGTGGGTCAATGTGTTGTGTGGAACCATCCTCTTTTGAGAAAATTTGTGGAGGAACACTTGTGGAGTTGATGCCATGATCGAAGAATATGATTCGATCGTCGAAACCGATGCATAGGAGATTGTCCCAAGACCGGTTGGGAAATCGATGGTGGGTTCGCGATGGATCTACAAAGGTAGACGGTATTTGTGAGGTGTGGAGAAGTACAAGGCGAGATTTGTCGCCGTGGCACCACGGTCGGGGGGATTGACTGTGAGGAGACTTTTTGTCGCAGGAAGTGCTCTTCCATACGGACAATCCTTGCTCTCTCGGCGCGCGGTGGGGTGGCACATTCATCGGATGGATGTGAAAGCTGCGTTCTCAATGGAGTTATTGAGGAGGAGGTGTACATAGAGAGCAGCACAGAAGGTTTTGAGATCTTCGATGGTGAGTGGTATGTGTGATCAAAGGCTACTTGTACGGGCTGAAAGCAAGCACCTTGTGCTTGGTACCTTTCCGGATAAACTGACTATCGCAGGCACTGGATTGTCAAGAAGTCAGGCGGTTAGCTTTGTGCGGATAGTGGTGGAGGGGGAAGGCTGTTGATCATCGTGCGCATGTGTGGAGTACGATTTTGACGGCGATGAGCGATTGATGCCTCATGCAAAGGAGGATCTTTCACGGAAGTTTGAGATGAAGGACTTGGGCATCGCCATTATTTCACCGGGATTGGAGATTTGGCAGTAGCAGGTGGAGGGAGTCATTTGTTTCTCGGGGCAGTATGCTAGGAGGTCCTGGAAGGTTCCGCTGCAAAGTGCCAAACACAGTGACCTCCTCTTCCTGGTGGTTGGAGGAAGGATACTGCTTTGGCGAAATTAGTGGATGCCTGTGTGAGTTGGTCGATAAACTTATGTATCTGGTCAATACACGACCCGATATATGCTGTCTGGGTTAACAGCTTTCGCAAGCTATGGTTAAGCCTACCAAGCTCTTTTGGAAGGCGAGAGCAGCGTATGTTGCACTATGTTAGAGGCACATCGGGATATGGTCTGGTATAGGCAGGAGGATGGGTAAACTTTACGGCTTCAACGTGCGAGGTGGGCAAGGAGTCCAACGGACGGAAGGCTTGCCAGAGGGAAGTTTTCGACGACAGGTCGACGAGTTTCACGAGTACGAGCGGGAAGCGAGAGATCCGTGGCACTGGAAGTTCGACGAGCCGAGTACATGGCAACAGAGATTTGGCTGCATGCGAGGGCTATTTGGATGAGAAGATCCTCGCGAGTTTGTTCGGAGGGTTTTTGTTGGAGCCTACGGTGATCTACGCGGTAACGAGCTGCATCAAGCTCCCAAAGCTAATCCGGTATTTCGCAATCAGGTCCAAACATATCGACATCGGTACCATCATATCGGAGATTGTGTTCGACGGAGAATCTGTTGCTTTCATATGTTCCCACGGATACGAGTTTCGACATCTGACGAAGGCGCTCACCAAGGAGCAAGTTCGAATTCACGGAGAGGCGGGGGATAGGGGTTGCGGATAAGTCATATCTTCTTTGAGAGGGAGTGTTGAGAATACTGACAAGATGATGGAGCTTAGTGAAATGAAGTCGCCTTCACTAAGTAGACCCTTAAACAGAATGCAGCGCAAAGAGTCTATTTTGAGACTATGTCTGTTTTGATATACGGAGCATGGTTCGGGATTCCGATTTGTAGAGATTCTTGGAGTATGCGACATGTTGGTAAAAATAGATGAGACTCATATTCTGGAGTCGAAAAGAGGTCGAAGTCTATTTTTAAATGCCTCTCCTAAAAATATGGAAGTCAAATATGCCCCTTAATATTTAGACTATAAACTTCCGTTTACTCTCTTGGAGCACTTCGGTTAAGGTCATGGAAGGTGGCTCATGCAGGCGACGGAGGAATCACGTGGTTCTGAGGTTTGATGGCATCTTCATGGTTGACTTCGATGTGAGAAGTTTTAGGAGGAGTTAATGAGACGGATAGTGGGTTGTGTTACCCATTTATTTTAGTTGAGCGGTTAGAGATTAGTTTAACTAGCTAATCGATTAGTTGTGAGTGAGTGAATTAAATATTATTTAATTCATTAATTAATAACTCATTATTCAACTCAAGAGCATCAGGTTCACTACGATTGCATGATCGATTCGGTGAAGACCGGTGAAAGGTAGATGAAAGTGTGAGTTAGCTATCGGTGGCGAGCATATCGGTTGTACATGGTTACCACACTTGGAGAATTATCCCACGGCAATTACGCAGTCCATCGAGAATTCGAACCTTGGATCTCTACATAGGCAATTATGATTACTTCTTAATGAAGGCAAGGCAATTGGTGATGAGTTTTGAATACGATTAACTTTGTTCACGTAAGAGCTAGATGTGTGTGACTTTATGAAAATCTGCAGTACTTGAGAGTAAATGTCTTGGTTTTGTTACATTATTTCTCCATTATAATATGCACAATAGTATAGGGGTTTCGTATAGGCTTTCCCCATACACTCTTGAGTTAATGTGTGAATGATTGATGTGCGACACTTCTATTCTTTCCGCATGTGACAATTAATTGTAGATGAGATTATGTGTTGCCATGCAATTCGGTCGAATGTGTAATTGGGTTAATCTCCATTGAATAAGTAAGATTATTCGACTAATTTCTACATGGTATCGGAGCAAAGATTAATTGTCGAGATCCTATTCGGTGATTGCAAACTTATTTCCTCGAACGGAGTACGCATACGGGCCGAAGCCTCACGGTTCATCTTTCTTCGGAAAGTGAAAGATGCAGTAACGCCCTTCACAGTCAATCTCGATTTGGAAATAATTTGTTCTCAAGTGTAGATCGGAAACGATAAACTTGGAGTTTGGAGTCAAATTTTGCGGCGGCTTTGTTTCTTGGTGCGGTGTTGAAAATACTTTCAACGGTTTGCGACTCGAATATGCTCTTGAAGGTAGTTCGAATTATGTTGCATGGAAGGATCGCATGGAAGACGATATTAGAAGATAATGGTCTTAAGGTTAAATGACACGGATGTCCAAAAAGCAACGATCATCTTTGATCGAAAGTATGGCAAAAGAAGATGGCGAAATGTCGAGATCACATTGGACGTCAGGATGTATTGTCCACCACAGCAGAAGAGCTACTCCTGTTTAATGTGGAAAGCTTTGACGGATCTTTTCCAGTGAAGTGACCAAGGAAAAGGCTGGCGCTCAAAGATAAGCTCGGGAACATCAAGATGGAGAAAGGCGACAGTGTGCGCCGTGCCTCCGAGTGTCCAATGCGGAGATGGTGGGGAAGTGTGGGGTGGCTGTCGATGAAGGGGACATGGTGGGCAGCTCTCCTCGGTCTTCGGGGGCTTGGCACTCATATCAAGATAGTGTCAGTAATTAGGAGCTGTAAGGATGGGGTGGCAGAGGCGGTCGGATCTCATGCGAGGAGGGAGATAAGGAGGACTGCAGTGGATCTTCATCAAGGGACGTGGAAAAGCCTCCGCTTTGGTTGCCAAAACGAAGAAGGGGAAAAGGTAAAGGCCTCTCGTCCCCGGTGCAAAGGGAAGCGAAAGTAGGATATGGCGAAAGTGAAGTGTTTTCACTACCATGATCATGGACATTATGCTACCAATTGTCCAAGAAGAAGAAAAAGAACAAGCAAGCGGGGAAGATATGAGATGGAGAAGCTTTGGCTTCCGGTTCGACTTGAATTTCTTGATTGCATGCTTGGTTCAAGTGTGATGGGATCGGTGTGGTTCTTAGACGTGGGTGCGTCATTCCTTATGACGGGGGAGATCGGGGAGTTGTTCTCGAATCCCTGCGGAGGACAAAGATTTGGGTGTGCACATCGAGATAGGAGATGATGGTAGATACGGTCACCGAGGGCGGTATCGGTCTGGTATCCTTTGAGAGGGTACGGTAAACCCTTTGTACTAAGGATGTCACATGCATGTCTGGATTGAAGAGAAGAACACAGTTTCGATGGCGATGTTGGAGGATAAGGGGTATGATGTGGTCTTCGTGAAGGAAAAAGCCTTCTGTGATAAGACTCTTTGGAGAACTTGGGAGATAGGGGTTCGAAATCGGGGCCTTTATCGATTGCGGGTAGATGACTGCCCGACTATGTACGAAAAGCGGGGGAAAGTGGTGAGCCGGGATAGCGGGGCGAACTGTGGCCTGAGAAGTTGGGCCACCTTCACCATGGAGATTTGAAGGTGCTGCCGGCCAGTTTCTCACGGACTTCCTAAGGGCACTTGCGCGGTCGAGATCGGTGCAAGGGGTGTGCGGGAAGTATGTAAGCCACCTTTCACGAGAAGGATAGTCGCGCCATGACGATCCTTGAGAGAGCTCTGGAACGTGTGGTCGCTCTCGGTTAGCCGACGATGACATAAGTATTATGTGATCTTTGTTGATGATTTCTCTCGAAAGTCTTCAGGTCTTCTTCATGCAAAGAAAAGTCGTCGTCGCGAAGTTACGTGAGTTTAAAGCATTGGTCGAGAAGGAGTCGGAAGAAGGTGATTGCTCCCTGAGAGTGATAATGGTGGTGAATTCATCTCGGCTGAATTCAAGGAGTTACTGCGAGCGAAGAGTTCGGAGAGAGCTCATTGCACCCCATAACCCACGGCGAACGGGTGGGCGAGAAAAAGAAGAACGAACGATGCGTGGGTCTTGCACGAAGCGTGTGCATGGTGATGAGGCCTACCCCTTCACTTGTGGGGGTGGGCATGCAATGCGACGATGTATGTCTGAAACCGTTGTCCTCTGAGTTCTTGGCATGAAATGCCTGGAAGGCTTATTATGGCAAGAGGCGTGTTTCCCATTTACGAATTTTGGTTCTCCTGGCAACACATGCATGTCACGAGATGCAAGAAGGAAGCTGGATCCAACTGCTAAGGTTGGAGATGTTGTGGGGTACACTTATACACCTCACAACGCTATCGGGTGTATGTCCCGACGATCGCGAAATGTTGTTGTGCGACGGATATAAAATTTCGGGGAGAGAAGGCCATGCGGTGTTGACTTGAAGGGCTACACTTGCATGCAGATGAGGAGCTGTTAGTTCTTTGAGGAGCTTCCGGATATGGATCAGCCACAAGAGGAGGGTTCGGTGGAAAAAGAAACACGGGCGGCGCCCGACAAGCCGGAGAAGGCATACGCACTACGAGCGAGAAGCGGCGGCTCGGGATGCAGAGAAGGTTGTAGGACCACCTACCGGCCACAGTGGCAGACAAAGGCGATCCTTGGGATGGGTACAACGGATACATGGCTCTTGTGGGTCAATGTGTTGTGACGAGCCATCCTCTTGAGAGCGTGGAGGAACATGGAGGTTGATGCCATGATCGAAGAATATGATTCGATCGTCGGGGAACGATGCATAAGGAGATTGTCCCAAGACCGGTTGGAAATCGATGGTGGGTTCGCGATGGATCTGAGTGAAGCGAGGGCGGGCGGCGGGAGTGTGGAGAAGTAGAAAGGCGAGATTTTTAGCAGTATTTTCATGATTGAGGGACGACTGAGGGCACTTTTTGTCGCAAGGTACTCTTCATACGGACAATCCTTGCTCTCTCGGCGCGGATGGTCATCGGCGGATGTGAAAGCTGGCGTTCCTCAATGGGTTATTGAGGAGGAGGTGTACATAGGCGGCTTTGAAAGGTTTTGAGATCTTCAATAGTGGTACGCATGTGTGCGCAGGCTCCAAGAAAACAACATGCGGTGAGCAAGCACCTTGTGCTTGGTACCTCGGATAGGCGGCTACTTCACCAGGGCTGGATTCTCCAAGTGAGCGGATCCAAACTGTGCAGGATAGTGGTGGAGGAAGGCATTGATCATCGTCATGTGTAGATGATGCGATTTTGACAGCGATGAGCGGTGATACTTTCATGCAAGGAGGATATTTCACGAGAGTTTGAGACGAAGGACTTGAGCATCCTTCATTATTTCACAGGATTGGAATTTAGCGTGTGATGGAGGGCTTGTTTGTTCTCGGAAAGTATGCTCGGAAGATGCAGAGGTTCAACATGCAAGGATACTGGCTTTGTTGACATCTCTTCTGGTGGTTGGAGGAAGGAGGATGCTGCTTTAGCGAGAGTAGTGGATACCCTTGTCTATCCACGGTTAATTGAGGTCGCTTATGTCTGGTCAATACACGACGATATATGCTATGCGATTAACCGACACCGCAAGCTATGGTTAAGCCTACCAAAGCTCTTTTGGAAGCGAACGCGTGTATTACTATAATGAAGGCTTTGTCGGGATATGGTCTATGGTATGACGAAGGATGGAGTGAAAGCTTTAAAGCTATGATGCAGTTGAGCGAGGGGTCAACGTACGGGAAGAGCATACCCGGAGGTTTTCAACATTGGTCGCTTGACATTTTCTGGTACGGCGAGCAGTCCGTGCTTTCCGGTTCGGCCAGAGGCCGAGTACGCAACGCGTTTGTTTGCATGCCGAGCTATTTGGATGAGGAAGATCCTCGCGAGTTTTGTTCGGGGTTGCATTTGGAACCTCTGATCTCTTGTGATAACGGTGCATCAAGCTCGGCTAATCCAGGTATTTCATGATAGGTCCAAACATATCGACATCGGTACCATCTGTCGGAGATTGTGTTCGAGCGGAGAATCATGTTGCTTTCATATGTTCCCCGAAGGATCGGGATGCGACATCTGACGAAGCGCTCACCGAACGAGGTTAATTCCACGGAAGCGAGGATAAGGGTTGAGATAATCCATATCTTGCTGAGAGAGTATTCGAAATGCAGCAAAATGATGGAACGAAGTGAAGTAAATGCTTAGCTTCACTAAGTGAGCCGCGAGCAGAATGCAAAAGCAAGTCTATTTTTAGACATATGCATTTTTAGACATACGAACGTAGTTCGAAGTTCCGGTTTGAGATTCTTGGAGTATGCGACATGTTGTTAAATAGATGAGACTCATAACAGGTCGAAAAGAGGTCGAAGTATTTTATTTTTTGTTTGCCTCTCCCTAAAAATATGGAAGTCAAATATTATTTACCCTTAATAATATTTAGACTATAAACTTCGATTTACTCTCTTGGAGCACTTCAGTTCGAGGTCATGGAGGTGGCTCATGCAGCGCGGAGAATCCGTGGTTCCTAGGGTTTGATGGCATCTTGCATGGTTTGACTTCGATGGCGAAGTTTTTGGAGGAGTTAATGAGACGGATAGTGGAGTTGTGTTCTGTTTATTTTAGTTGAACTAGTTGAGATTAGTTTAACTAGCTAATCAATTAGTTATGAGTGGAGTGAATTAAATATTATTTAATTCATTAATTAGTAACTCATTATTCAACTCAAGAACACATCAGTTCACTACGGTGCATGATCAGTTCAGTGGAGACCAGTGAAAGAGGTAGATGAAAGGGTGGAGTTAGCTATCAGTGGCGACATCAGTTGTGCATGAGATTTGCACCACACTTGGAGGAATTTCCCATGATGATTGCGCTGTCAAGACAAGGAGATTCGAACCTTGGATCTCTATATAGACAGGCCATGATTGCGCAATAGAGGCAAGGCAATTGGCGGTGAGTTTTGAACCAGTAACCTGTTCAAAACTGAGCTAGATTGTGTGTGACTTTATGAGAAAGTACTGAGTACTTGTGAGGAGTATTGTACTGGTTTTGTTACATGATTTCTCCATTATAATATACACATATAGCTGCGGGGTTTTCAGCTATAGGCTTTCCCCATACATACTGAGTTAATGTGTGAATGATTTGATGTGCGAGCACTTCTATTCTTTCCGCATGTGACAATTAATTGTAGATGAGATTATGTGTTATGCATGCAATTCGAAATTGATGTGTAATCGGGTTAATCTCCATTGAATAAGTGATTTATTCAGCTAATTTCTACACATAATTGTGCAATTACGCCTCATTGTTATTTCTTCAAAAGCTTTGTCATGACATTAGAGCTCATTATCTTTCCTTTCTTTCTTGATACCCCATAATTCGACTTCCTTTCCTTCTAAAAAAGAATTAATAGCTACCATCCCCAAAGATTGTCACCATTGTACTCCTAATACAACATCAGCACCACCCATTGGAATGGAGAGCATTGGACTATTCAATACATATTCCCCCATGGTTAGCTTGATATTATGGCACTTTCCAGAGCAATTTATAGTTCCTCCATTTGCAACCATCACTTGACACTTTGGTGTTGGGTATAGGAAGTAATTCAATTCCTTGGCTACCTTACAATGAATAAAATTATGGGTACTCCCTGAATTAATAAACACTATTAAATTTTTATTCTTAATGCGTCCTTCTATATAGAGATTTTGACGAGTGGTAATTCCTACCAATGCATTACAAGATATGGTCAGATTCATTTATTCTTCCTCTAGGGTTGGTTCCTGGTGTATATCCTCTACTTTTGAAGTTCCTTGTTCCTTTTCTTCCTCCTCTTCACAATCTATGTAAAATAATTTCTTCTCGGCACACTTATGACCTTTAGTGTATTTTCTATCACAACTATAGCAAAGCCATTTTTCTCTTTTTTATTCCAATTGTTGTGGTGTAAACCTTGTAGGTTGTGGAAGTCTAGGAGTAGCAATACTTCCATATTTATAGTTGTGAGTGGTAGGTTTCCTTGTCGCCATAATTTTACTTTCAAGTTTACTTGCCAACTTGAATGCCTTCTTCAATGTATCAGGTTCCCAAAGGCGAACCTCATGTTGGATGTTATCCTTTAGAGTCCCTATGAAGACATCAATCCTATGTTCCTCTAGAATATTATTTACCCTTATATTCAATATTTGGAAGTCCTCAATGTGCTCCATCATTGAACCCTTTTGTTGGAGATTTATAAATTGGCTAAAGAAGGTGTAGTGTCTAAAGAAGGTGTTTCTCTTTGTATCCTCATAATGTTCTATCATTTCCTCCATAAAAATAGACCAAGTGACCTGTTGTGGCTTGATGCAGAAGCATTAGGATAAAAGGAAAATCCATGTATTTTATTAAACTTAGGGGTTTTTGAGTTTTTAAGGGAGTTGGATTTTTATGAAAGATTTGAGTGATTTTTAATTATTTTTAATTAAATATGGAGAAGAATTGTAAATGTTCTCGAATGTTTGAGAACATGAGAGAAATGAGCTAGTTGAGAGTGTATAGGAATTTTAAGATCTAGGAATTTGTTTAAAATCCTAAATTAAAATTAGTTATAGAGGCAGTAGGAGAGCTTGTTGTTATAGAGGCTAGTGCAACTCATGGTGAGTGAGAAGCTCATGGAGAAAATGATCATGGAGGATCAGAGAAGAGGTTCAGAGGAATGCCATAGAGGTAAGATGATTGATAAGGTCAGAGAGAGAGAGATTGCAGTGCCGAAGGTAAAATTGCAAGTACTACAGGAGTGGTTGCAAGAGTAGGAAAACTAGAAAGGAGGATGGATCTTTCCACTGAAGGGAAAGAGAGTGATTTGGAAACCATTGCAGATGAGGTTAAGGCAGAGGGAGATTGCCTTATTGAAAAATGAACTTAGAGTTCTTGAGCTAGAGATGGAATTTGAAAATTCCATATGCAGATCTGTTCAAAAGGAAGTACTGGAGGAAACAACCAAGACTAAAAATTCTTGTGGTTTTAAAACTAATAAGTGTGTGTTTGCAGGTACATCACAGGGAGATGAACAAGATTTAGAGTTTGTTAAAGAGCAGGAAAAAGAATTGAATCTGGAATATGTTCAGATCAATGCTAAGATGGTAAGATCTTAGGAAGGAATGAAGACAAAAGGGTCTCATGAGAATATTCAGCAGAATATTGGAGCAAGAGAAGAAAGACCATCTAATGATGGGTCAAAAACCTGTGAAGGTATGGAAAATTGTGTGAAGTTTCCAAGTTCTACTCCTAATGAAATTGTTGAATTGTATAGGAAACTAGATCTTCAGAGAAGAGAGTTGGAGAAGCAGATTTTGAAATTTGGTTACCGGAGGACAGGTGGTTCCCTAAGGCTTTGATCTTTGGCCTAGGGAAAAGTGTCCAAAAGAATTTAATTTTTCTTTTAAA
This sequence comes from Pinus albicaulis, assembly GCA_034641835.2. Classification (NCBI taxonomy): domain Eukaryota; kingdom Viridiplantae; phylum Streptophyta; class Pinopsida; order Pinales; family Pinaceae; genus Pinus; species Pinus albicaulis. Next base: position 1,757,440,009 of record CM076580.1, read on the forward strand.
GTGACTTTATAATTTTTATAAAGTCAAGTCTAATTTAAAAGTGACTTTAAGTGATAAAGTTACTAAAGTCTAATTTAAAAGTGACTTTAATAAAGTCAATGTAAAATTAGAAAGGAAAAGTGACTTTGGAAATAAGTGACTAAGTGGGTCTTTATTAAAGTAGGGTGAATTAAAAATAGAAAGTGAGATTTAAATGAGCATTTAATCTCAGCCCTAGATCTCAATCTATTTCAGCCATTGGATTTAGGGATTCCCCAAAAGTCACTTAGGGTTAGGTTAAAGGAGGAAAAGGAGGGAAAAGATCATTCATTCTTTCATGAGCAGATTGGGAGAAGGAGAGAAGGAGAGCTGGAGATTTTTCTGAGCAGTGAGAAGAAGGAGGGCAGCAGTGAAGAGATTTCAGCAAAGGTACAACAACATTTATTGGCACACATACCGAGGCAGAAAATCCGTACAGCAAAGGAGAGGCAGTGTTTCCAAGTGAGGAGGCACAGAAATCGAGGAAGAGGGTACAACAATAAGCACGCACTCCAAGGCACAAAAATTAGGCACGTTTTTCAAGGAAGAGGGTGGCTGTCATTTCCAGCACAAAAACCAAGGAAGAGGACACCAGCTACAACTCTGTTTTTTGGCACAGATTTCGAGAGAGGTTGCTGTACAAAATCTGTACAGTCTATACAGCAAAGTACGGCTGTTCTAGCACGCTTCCCGAGGTGGCCGTACAACATTTAATGATGTCCTAAGGTGCTGTAAATTTTTTGTTTTCTGTTGTTGCTAATTTGGCACAATTTCCAAGGCGGTGTGCAAGCACGGAAATCGAGATAAGTCTGTAAATTGTTGCTGGAATTTTTTCTGAGTTTTTCCTATTTCATTGTAAAAAGCAATATTCAGAAAAATAAAAGAGAAGCTTTCGAACTGGTTTTCCCCAAGAGTTGTAGGGGGGTTTTCCAGGGTCATGTTGACCAAAAATATCAGTGTTAAATGTGTTGAATGGTTGTTTTATGCTTGCTGATTTTTTATTTCTGCATTTTCCAGCATTCTGTAAATTTTCTAGAATTTTTGTTTTCAGCAAAAATTTATTTTCCAGTTTGTTGAATGTAAGGATATGGGGGAGGGCATTTAACTATTTGGAGAAATAAGGTGAAACTGAAAACTGGGGTGGGAAAGAGGAAATTTTTACAACAGAGAACTTACACACAGGATAATTTTCTTAAGAAGCAAGATGAGAAAGTTTTCATGGATGACAGTCATGAAGCAGAGCATGGAAAGAAGGAGAGACTAGCTGACAGTCTCATGGTGAATACAAATCAGCATACTGATGTGCTGACAAAGAATTTGGAAGAAAACTCAGAGCAGCATACTGAAGTGTGGCCAGAGGAAGCTGAGGAGAAAGCTAATAAAGATTTTCTGAGTCTTGAAAGAGACTTAGAATTGCAGAAAGGAGAATTGTTGACTGGGTCATCAAATGAGACCAGTGGGTCTTGTAATTTTGAAACTAACAAATTGGTTGTGCTTACAGGTATTGCAGATGACAATCCATCACTTGGAATTGTCTTGAGAGAAGAAGAATTGTTGCAGGAAGGAAATGAGACAATCATGTCTCATAAGCAGAGGCTTGTTACCATGCGTGACAAGGAGGAGTTGACTTGTCTATATAGCCAAGAGAAACCTGGAGGACAGAATTTTGGAACTGCTATAGTGATGGAGAATCAGAATTCTATTCTGATTAAGGATGAGGATACAATGCTTGAACAACTTGATTTTATTTCCAGAATCAATCAAGATGATGATGGACAATTACTGAAGATTGTCGAAGAAGAAGAAGATGTTGAATTTAAATTGCAACATACTGATGGAAAACAAGTACAGATGAGATGGCTGGAGTGTTTGCTGAAGACATTTGAACCAGAGAAAGAAGTTGCAAGCACTGAAGTGAAAATGCTTGAAGATGTAAAAAGAATAGGAGCAGATATTAGTTTACAGAATTTAATTTTTCTTACTAGTATACAAACAGAGATAAATGAGTATGTTACTGCAGGAAGAAAATTAAATGATAATTTATTTTCTGAAGATAAATTTGCAGGTGATGAGCAAAAGAATTTTGCAGAGGAACAGGAAGTTTGGGAGGCAGCAACATGTGGGGTGACATCTGCAGGAGTAAAACAAATGTTAGCAACAATCGGGAAGATGACAGCTAAGGCAACATTGACAACAACAACATCAATGTTGGCAGCAAGAAGAGAAGTAACAACAGTAACAGCAAAAGCAGCGATAGCCGCTGAAACAACAGAAATCAAAGGCAGCAGCAGTGGGCAAAGAAATTTCTAGATAGAGGAAAGGCTGGACATAGAGATTGAAAGCATCAGAAGACTGATGATGAAGGTGTCTCAGAAGCAGCAGACAACAACAAGAAAGTAGAAGAATTGCAGCAAGGGAAAGACAAACAAGGATTGTGAAAGCATAGTTGGAGGCAAGTTACAGAACAAAATATGGAAACCTGGAGAAGTGCAGTTAGTGGATGATGCAGCTATTGGACAGCAACAAAACAAAGTATGGGATCCAGGAGGAAAAGATTAAAGGCACATGATCAGGAGATCATGATTAATTTTTACCTTGGGAGTCTAATGCAGGAGCATTAGGATAAAAGGAAAATCCATGTATTTTATTAAACTTAGGGGTTTTTGAGTTTTTAAGGGAGTTGGATTTTTATGAAAGATTTGAGTGATTTTTAATTATTTTTAATTAAATATGGAGAAGAATTGTAAATGTCCTCGAATGTTTGAGAACATGAGAGAAATGAGCTAGTTGAGAGTGTATAGGAATTTTAAGATCTAGGAATTTGTTTAAAATCCTAAATTAAAATTAGTTTCATTATTTTTGGAGTAAAAGAGGATCCTTGGGGATTTAAAAGTGATTTCAGGAATTAGAGGATATTTGGGATATTGTTGAGGAAATATTGGAACTAAAAAACTAAAATAGTTCCAAGGATTTTTGTATAAAACATGTAAGCCTCAAAGGCATAGAGCAGAGAGAAGTGTGGGAAATTAGAGTAGGAACAGGGTTTTTGTAGGCCTTTGGGAAAAGTTGGAAAAAGGCCACTGATTGAATATCAGGCCTGAAAGAAATTCTTCCATGTAAATATTGTTTTAATACAGAGGTTTTGGTTATGAATTGTAGAGTTCGCAGATAAATTGATTTTTAGAATCTGAACATTAGGTAATTTGTATTTATTGGCAAATATTCATTATTTGAGCTTGTGTGGAATTGATTGTGTAAATTTGCATCAAAATCGATTGAGTAAATTACACACTCTGTTGTGTAATAATGCTGTGTGACCAGATTCTAAAATTCACATTGAAGGTTGAGGATATAGTATAAGCCATTCGAGCTCTGAAACAAGTTGAAGTTTGATGTTATTTGAGAAAACACGCAGGATCGATGCAAAGTCAAAGTTTATGCGGTCAAAATTGCACTCTAGTGGTCTAAACCTATATGAAGAATCGTCGAATGCGTACACCGTGAAGCCGATTCGAACCTGAGCCAAGTCTGGTACATGGTGAATGTTGCGTTGATTGATCCCTCATATACATTTAGCTGTGAAGATTGGGGTTTTACAGAAATGGCACCTCGAAGTATAGGCTAATTGCAAAGAGGCCAGAATAAATAGGGCGGAACTCCGAGTTGAAGTGCGATGTCATCGTGGACAGTTAGAATGTTTACCAATTGCAGTGGTGTTAAACATAAAAGCAGTGGAATGATGATACAGTTGAATGAATAAGTGAGATGCATGAAAAGGGTTTAAACGAAATTGAGAAATGGTATAATGGAACCTGAGTTAAATCGACTAGATAGCGTAGAAGTGGCTGGTACGAGATTTAAATACGGTAGAGTGGAGCGTTAGAATCTAGTAATTGAACCAGCATTCATGTCAAACCATGAATGGGGTTACGAATTGACGGATCATCCAATTGTATTGATGATGTAATGAAGAATCCGTTTGGAACAGCAAAGGTGGGTTTCAATGGAACCTTGCAAAGGAACCTTGGTGAAAACGCAACATCAGCGTGAATAATTAAGGCGGTCTTGAAAACCATCCAGGGTTTTCACATGTAAATTGAATGGTAAGAGGTATTCCTCAAGGTGAACGCGATAATAGTCAGCGTTCAACACGTGGCTTTGGCGGTTTTAAATTTACTGCTTATTTCGCGTAATTTCGGAATGATAAGTTATAGGGGTTGAACAAGCGCGATAGTCGTTCGATCAAATGGTGCTGGGAGATCAATGTCATTCACATTGGAAGGTGCATGAAGATTAACGCAAAGGTGAGTATTATAAGTGTGGGACCACAATAAACATTATATTAATGTTTTGGTTAATTTGAAATATTCACGTGGTTTGAATATGTGATAATTGTTGACAGTTGATTGGTGAAAAATTATATGCATGGGTTATGGGTTACATTCAAAGTCGAACTTTGATATATAGTGGGTGTTGAAATGGTATCTACCCAAGTTAAAAGGTGAATGTGAATTGAAATTCCCACAAAGTGAGAGCGGAACTTGATTGGGTGTTTAATGTAAATCGAATGATTTTCGATTTCTAAGAAGTGGTGTTTTAGTATATGGGTTCAACCATAGGCTTGGAATAGAAAAAGTATATTCCGCATAAATAATTATAACCTGGGTTATATTGTATGGTTGGTTTTATAACCATGATTTGAAGGAAAAGGAAATGTAGCTTCCGCATATACATGATGAAGTTGCCCAGATCTAGATATTAATTGGGGCTTTAATTTAAAATGCAATTTTTATATGCATTAAGAGTATGATTGGAGATTTATAAATTGTCTAAAGAAGGTGTAGTGTCTAAAGAAGGTGTTGCTCGTTGTATCCTCATAATTTTCTATCATTTTATCCATAAAAATCGACCAAGTGACCTGTTGTGGCTCATTTGCATTTACTTTTGAAATATTTCTCAAAACACCAAAAAAATGAATATATGTTAGAAAATGTTAAAAAAATTGTATGCCGAAAAAGAGTTTTTGATTTATATGTTGGTGTATTAACATTATGTACGGAGATGTGAAGGTGGGTCAAGTCATGCTTATTCGCTTGAAGAACAGTTCAAGAGTCGGGTCGATTGATGCGTTCAGAAAATTACATGCTAGTGTTGAGTCGGGTTTTCTGCCTGCATAACAATGCACAACAATTTAGCCAGGGCACCTCCATTTCATCTCTGCTCCCTATCCACCCATCTAATACCACATACCATTCACTCCCCCCTCTGAAAATTTGTTTTACTATTGCCAAAACACGGCCTAAAACCTTGGTAGGACCCCTTACCTGTATCACAATTAGAGTTCGCGTAAAATATTTTCCATATTCATTTGTTACCACTCCCTACTACTTATGCAATATTAAATGGGACCCTCATCACCATGTCACCTCTTCTCCCTGTATATCGCAACTTCAAAATTTCATTGTTGATCTCCAATCCCCGATATGTTATGAACACCGATATGCGATTTGCGATAATATTTATATTGCTGATTGCAATTTGCGGTTGGCCCCACCTCCACTTGCCACGTCATCCCTACCTTTATTTCATATCTCACATTGCACATCGCAAGCTCAGGAGGAATGGCGCTCATGAACCATGTTGAAATTCCAAAATGTGAAGTGCAAGAAGGGTCGGACGAGATGCAGCTCAGAACTATGATTTAATATATTCCATTCGCACATCACACATAGCAAGCTCTGAAGGAATGGTGCTCATGAACCATGTTGGAATGCTGGGATGCGAAGTGTGACAAGGGTCCAAAGCGATAGTTTTCAAAGGAAAGTTTAAATTTATTTAAAGTCTAGGATTATGTGCAGTTGTGTTGTTTTATGAAGAAATGTGAACGCAGGCACGAGCAGAAGAGACAGAGTCGGGTAGTAGGGGATATGATAACATTGTTTGAAACATAAAGGCATAGGCAGATTTGGGAAAAAGGAGCATATGGTGACACTATTGGAAACGCAACAGTTGGGTCAAGTCGGGAAAAGATTTGTTATTGCAGAACTATTCGAATACCACATCAGAAATAGAAAACACATGACAGCAAGTAGAAAAGACAAAATATTTAACTCTGGAAGAAATGTAGGGCAAGGATGTCTGATCTGTCAGGGAGAAACATCAGCATGTCAGGGAGACACATCAACAACAAATCAGATTCAGTAAAAAGAATAATATTTCAAGTTTTAATTTGTTTTCTTTGTTTTTTAAGATCAAAGCTATAGTGATGTCCTCAATTGCAATGTAATTAGTTTTAACAGTTTATGTGGTTGAAGTAGCTTCAAGAAGTTCTAGAAGTTACGAACTGGTTTTGATGTATTTAAGTAAGATAGAAAAAAATAAAGGGGGTTTCGAGTTTTGGACCTCTCGAAGACTAAAAATTTGGTAATTAATTTTCTGAGGAATTAATGAAAGAAGCATCAAGTTTCCTGCAACTTTTGATGGTGATTCATTTTTCCTGTTCCATTTTGTGTTCCTTCTTCCGTGAATGTAGTGAAGTAAAGTAGTTGTCATTCTCTTAATTACATCTGTGAGAAAGAGTTAAATAACCTTAATTTGCGCTCCTTCACTCCAGTTGTTCCTTCTACATAATTCATTCTGAAATTTAACAAATTCTATGTTACAGCATATCATTTTGAGTTTCTTCTACAATTATTATTTTCCATTCAGATATTAGTAGTTAATGGCATTGTAAATTCTTTCATTATACCAGATTATTAAGGGTTTTAAATAATTAGTTTCCAAAGGGATTGAACGGAGACCACCTGATATAATTACCTTTGTGACACATTTTTTAAAATTTCTTAAGCACTGATTCCTTTCCACAACCAAGGAATTATCTCTTAAGAACCAACATTTTCTGGCGTTGTTGCTAGGGACAAAGAGACGAAGTTTATTTTCCCTAGTTTTTTCACATTATTTCCTCTAAGTATTCAGTGAAGAGGAAATATTTGGTTGTGTTTGTTATTCTTAGGATTCTGGCTCACAAATGGCCTCACACGAGGTCGGATACGTCACAGGAAAAGGTCCCTGCTTTTTCAGACCCTAAAAGATTGGTTTCTAAAAGGGTTCGAAGACCCAAAACCCCCTGAACACCTAGTCCTACATTGTCCGCTCCTGGAAATAGTTCTAGTAATCCTTTGTTTGAATATATCTCTAAATTACTTCCTTTCCTAGAACAAGATTCACCTTTCACACCATTTTATTTTCAAGAAAATAAGTGGGAATAACACTCCTTTGAGTCTGTTTCTTTTACTTTTACTCAATCTCAACAAACTCCAGTTGTTGGTCCATCTACCATTGTCCATCAACCCACTCCCATATCAGTTTTTACCTCCACCTCCATTCATTTTCACAGCAGGTTCATCGATTGCATATAACCAAGGAATAGTCAATCAAGGTGAAAACATGGTAGCACCAGCATTTTTTTTTAACAGATATGCTCCACTTAACCTTCCACAACCAATGAATGTGATGCCTCAAGAGTATCTTAAATTACTCCCACATTTTACTATAGAGGATGAAATAACTGCAGAAAAACACTTGCTTGTGTTTTGTAATTTTGCTGAAATTTTGAATGTTGAACATCTTGATGTGGTAAGATGGATTTTTGTTCAGTCTCTCGATGGAGAGGCTAGAAAGTGGTTTAAGGTATTTCCAAATAATTCTATTAATACATGGGAAGAACTGGAAAATCAATTCACTCAGATATGGGGTGAAAAAATGGGTCATGGATATTCACTAACAGAATTCAATGCAATCAAAAGAAAACCAGATGAGAATATATTATATTTTATCAAGAGATTCAACAAATTGTATAACATTTTGCCTGTAGAAATGAATCCCCCTCCTTTTGGAGCAAAGGTGGTTTTTACTGGGGCTTTTGAAGCCGATTTTAGTTTCACACTTAGAGAAAGGAGATCCCCTACTCTAGAGCAGATACAGACAAATTCTTTAGAAATTAAAACTAATATGACTGCATCTGGGAAGGGGAAAGGAAAACATCCAGTCCAAGAGAAGCAGAAAGCAAAAGAAGAATCATCAAAATATAAAAGAATTGAAGATATGACAAAGGTGATAAAAAATTTGTCGAATAAGTTAGTTAAGATGGAATTTGAAAGTAAAAAATCCCAAAGACAAGTACAACAAAAATGAGGAGGATTTAACCCTCAATTCAGAAGACAACCCCTCCAAATTTTGCAGAGGGAAAGAAAAGATCAAGACTAGGTGCAAGCACCATTGTACATAGAAGCAGCACCTAGAGATTCAACAGAAGATGACCAAAATGAGATTGAAGGTCAAATATCTGCTATGTACACAATAAAAGAGGATGAAGAGGAATATTGTGAAGGAGAATATGCTGAAGTTGAAGTATCTTTTGATCAAGATGAAATGGATGAATATTGTAGGCAATTCATAGATTTCATGTAAACTGAGTTACATGAAAAGTATGATTTAAGGTCTAGAAAGAGATCTAGAGTGTAGGATACTGAAGGTGAACAACGAGATTTATTCCTTCTCCAATGGCGGCTCCACAACAAAAGAGCTGAGTAAAAAAAACAGATAAAGGGAAACAACCTGTAAATCCAGTAGATAGAATAGATGTGCAACAGGGTGAACCTTCCCAGAGCATTAAATCAATTGATACTAAGATTTTGGAGAGAGTTGTTCCCGTACCTGAACAAGCAACAAATTCTAGAAAGAGTGAAGAAGAAACCGAAAAGAATTTTAAACAAACTCATGCTTCTAGTTTGACAAAAGAGTTGGAGAAGGTAAAAATTCAGGTACCTCTTCTAAAATTAGCTAAAATACCAATCTACAAGAAAGAAATTTCAGAATTTATTAATCTCACACAGATTGAAGATATAAGAGACACTATGAACTTACAAGAAGAGAAGCCAGTGGTCACCTTTGGTCCTCATGTAGAAGAAGTATATCCTTTTGTTCCACCATTCTATATTTCTCTGTGGCTTCATGATTTTACTCTCCATAATTGTATGTTGGACTCAGGAGCATCCCATAATCTCATGTTATTGTCTGTTATGAAGGAACTAAACTTGAAGATTACCAAACCTTATAGGGATCTGTATTCATTTGATTCCAAAAGGGTGAAATGTGTTGGTTTAATTAAAGATGTAGTGGTTTCTCTGGCACAAATTCCAGCAAAGAGAATAGTCATTGATGTAGTTGTTGTTAACATTCCAGCCAGGTTTGGAATGCTCCTGTCAAGATCTTGGTGAGAAAAGTTTAGAGGTATTCTAAAATTATATTCCACTTATGCTATTTTTCATGTTTTTAATGGGGAAGAAAGGATATTTTACAGGGAAACAAGGTTCGTGAAGACCACTAGCAAGAAATATGCAGGAAATTACCCTATTTGTATTCAAGAAACAGAAGATCTTTCATGTTTCATGCTGCATGAAGATGCAGAATTTGCTGAAGACACAGGGAAGCAGCCCTCTTCAGCAATTGTACATAATGAGATGCATTCAAAGAAGATTTGGAAATGATAATTTGATGGTGCCTACTCCAAGGATGGCACAGGAGCTAGATTCTTGTTGATATTACCAGAAGGTAACCTCATGCCTTTTTCTTTTAAATTAGATTTTGATTCAACAAACAACGTGGCTGAGTATGAGGCCTTAATTTTAAGCCTTAAAGTTTCTAAATAGATGGGAGTTAAGTGTATTTCAATTTTTTGTGACTCTGAATTTATAATAAGACATATTAAAAATCATTTTCAAACCAAGCATCCTAGATTAAGACCATATAGGAATGAAGTTTGGGATCTGATAGAAAACTATTTTAAAGCCTTCAATCTTCATTTTATTCCGAGGGAGGAGAATAGATTGGCAAATTCTTTAGCAGTTGCAGCTAGCATTGTCAAGCCACCTATGAATCCAAGTTTAAGGTATGAGATTGAAATTATACATAGACCATCTATTCCTGATTATGTGAAACATTCACAGGTGTTTGATGATGAGAAAATAAATCATTTCTTGAAAATGATTGGAAACTTTGACGATGCTGAGATAGATCAAGAGGAAGAACAAAGAGAGAAGAAAGGAGAGATAAGAAACCTTAATCATTCAATACGTGAGCAGAATATTATCCAATCTAAAGATAATATTCTCCCTAAAGGACTGGTTCCCCTAGAAAGACTATTTCATTCTAATGATGTTGTTGTTAATTCAAAGAAAATACAATAAGAGGAATATATGGAAGATTGTAATTTGGGAACTCGACAGGAGCCAAAAATGGTGAAATTATCCAAGGGTGTTCCCAAAAATTATAAAGAAATATACATTGATATTTTTAAGAAGTATATGGACGTGTTTTCTTGGTCATATGAAGACTTGAAAACTTATGATAAAATCATAATACAGCATAAGATCCCATTGAAAGAAGGAATTAAACCACATAGAAAAAAGCTCATACAAATTAATCCATTGCTGTTAGCTCCAATTGAAAATGAAATGAATAAATTGTTGCAAGAAAAAATCATAGTTCCTCTCATATATTCAGATTGGGTTTCTAATCTAGTTCCTGTGAGGAAGAAAAATGGAGAGATAAGATTGTGTGTAGACTTCTGGGATTTGAATAGAGCATCTCTAAAGGATAATTATCCTTTACCTAAAATGGATTATGTCTTACAGAAGGTTACAAGAACTTACAGGATGTCTATGGTTGATGGATTCTCTGGATATAATCAAGTAGCAATGGATAAGGAAGATCAGAAAAAGACAGCTTTCACAACACCCTGGGGCACCTTCATGTATACAAGGATTCCAATCGGTCTTATGAATGCAGGTGAAAATTTTCAGAGAGCCATAGACATAGAATTTTTAGGTGACAAGTAGGTGGTTATATAACTGGATGATGTAACTTTTTTCTCAGGGTTAGATGATGAACACCTGGAACATTTGCAAAAAACTTTTGAAAAATGCAGGAAGTTTGTTTTGTCACTAAACCCCAAGAAATATTTGTTTGCCTTAGAAGAAGTTAAATTATTGGGCCATTTAGCTTCAAAATAAGGATTGAAGATTGACCCTGCAAGGGTGGAAGAAATTCAAACAATTCCTTTACCCAAAAGCAAGAAATATATTCAGAGATTTTTGGGAAAAATAAACTTTCTGAGAATATTTGTACCAAATTATGTTGAGATTGTGAGAAATATAACTGACATGTTGAATAAAAATGTAGAAGTGAGATGGGATAAAGAAGCAAGAGAAGAATTTTCCAGAATAAAATAAGCACTTCAGGAAGCTCCTATTTTAATAAGTCCTGATTATCAAAAGATATTTCAAATATTTTCATTGCTTCTCCCACTACTATTGTTGTTGTGTTATTGCAGAAAAATGAGGATGATAAGGAGAAGCTAGTGGCATTCTTCAGCAAAGTTCTCAGAGATGCTGAGCTCAAATATAATATTTTGGAGAAACAAGTGCATGCATTGGTCAAAGCACTCAAAGCCTTCAGGACTTATGTGTTACAATCCCAAATAACCACTTATGTTCCTAATTCTATTGTTAAGGACGTGCTGGTTCAAAGTGATGTTGAAGGAAAAAGAGAAAAATGGATAGCTAAAATCCAGGAGTATAATTTGGACATTAAACCCACCAAGTTAATTAAAGGACAGGTTTTAGCAAAGTTTCTAATAGAAACAAATTTTCAAGCATTGGGAATTAACCTCCTGGCACTAGTGGATGGAATTGACAATAAAGAAGGTTAGAATAAGACCAAAATAGGTATTCAACAAAAATTTTTGTGTTCAGATTGGTATAAATATGTTGTTCATTATCTATGTTTCTTTTCTTGTCCAATTTCGTTGAATATAACAAATTATAGAGCCCTCAAGCTTAAATCTTAGCCATATTTCATAGTAGAAGAAAAATTGTACTGGAAAGATCCTGCTGGTATCTTATTGTTGTGCTTGACCGAAGGTGAATCCATTGAATTTACCAAAAAATACCATGAAAACCTTTGTGGATTACATTATAGTTGGAAGGTCACATCACATAAAATCCTCAAGTCAGGTTTTTATTGGCCTACATTGTTCGTTGATGTGTACAAACTAGTCAAAAGTTGTCAGAAGTGTCAATTGTTTGCAGAAAAGAAGAGACTTGCTTCATTACCTCTCATTCTTGTATTCATAGACTAGCCTTTCAGGCAGTGGGGACTGGAATTTATTGGAGAGATAAATCCACCATCAAGTGGGCAGTTCAAATGGATTCTAACCGCTACTGATTACTTCACAAAGTGGGTTGAAGCAATCCCCATCAAGAAAGAAAATGACCAAGTGGTGATGAAGTTTCTGGAGGAGAACATCTTCAGTAGGTTTTTTTGTCCAGTCAATATTGTAACTGATAATGCTCAGGTATTTAATTCTTCTCAATTCATTAATTTATATAAAACATATAATGTATTTTTTTCACATTCCACAACCTACCATCCACAAGGGAATGCATTGGCAGAGTCTTCAAACAATACATTGGTCAATATTCTGAAGAAAACAATCACTGAGAATCAAAAATACTGGGACTCAAAATTAAAACTCTCTCTTTGGGCAGTTTGAGTAACTACTAGGAGGCCCACTGGAAAAACACATTTTGAGTTGGTATATGGAACTCAAGCAATGTTTCCTATTCAATTGTCCAAACCAGTGATTTCTTTCCTTCAAGAAGCTCAAGAAGAACCTAATGCTTTGGTAAGAAGAACGAATAAGGTGATTAAGTTAAATGAAAACAGAGACAAAGTTAGAGATAATTTTCTCACTTATGAGGCAAAAATGAAATCTATTTTTGACAGGAAGGCGAAAGAAATCCTCTTTCATGCAGGAGATTTAGTGTTGAGATGGGACACTAGGAGGGAGGATAAAGGAAAGCATGGTAAGTTTGACCCTCTCTGGTATGGTCCGTATAGAATTTCTAAAGCCAGATCAAACAATACTTTCATCCTAGAAGATTTAGATGGAGAATCTCTGTAGTTTTCCTGTGAATGGGAAGTATTTGAAGCATTATTTTGATCATTAAAAGTTAGCATTCCACCATTGTAAATATCGGATTTCTCATTGTTCACATGTCACCAAGAAATATTTGACTCCATGCCCAAGGTGAAGGCACTAATCTGCGGTTCTTAGCACTTGTGTGGAAAAACTCATTATCCCCAGGTGGAGCCAGATGTTGTGCCTCATTTGCTTTTACTTTTGAAATATTTCTCAAAACACCAAAAAAAATCATATATGTTAGAAAATGTAAAAAAAATTGTATGGCGAAAAAGAATTTTTGGTTTAAATGTTGGTGTATTAACATTATGTGCGGATATGTGAAGGCGGGTCGAGTCATGCTTATTTGCATGCAGAACAGTTCAAGAGTCAGGCCTATTGATGCATTTAGAACATTACATGCTAGGGTTGAGTCGAGTGTTCTGCTTGTAGAACAGTGCACAACATTTCAGCCAGGGCACCTCCATTTCATCTCTGCTCCCTATCCACCCATACAATACTGCATACCATTCACTCCCCCCTCCGAAAAGTTGTTTTACTATTGCTAAACCACTGCCTAAAACCTTGGTAGGACCCCTTACCTTTATCGCAATCAGAGTTCGCAAAAAATATTTTCCATATTCATTTGTTACCACTCCCTACTGCCGATGCGATATTAAATGGAACCCTCCCCACCACGTCACCTATTCTCCCTGTATATCGCAACTTCAAAATTCCATTGCTGATCTCCAATCCCTGATATGTTATGAACGCCGATAGGTGATTTGCGATAAATTTTATATCACCGATTGTGATTTGAGATCGGCCCCACCTCCACTTGCCACGCCATCCCTACCTTTATTTCATATTTCACATTGCACATCACACATCGCAAGCTCGGGAGGAATGGCGCTCATGAACCATGTTGGAATGCCAAAATGCGAAGTGCGACAAGGGCCGGATGTGATGCAGCTCAGAACTATGATTTAATATATTCCATTCGCACATCACACATCACAAGCTCAGGAGAAATGGCACTCATGAACCACGTTGGAATGCCGAGATGCGAAGTGCAACAAGGGTTAGACGCGATAGTTTTCAAAGGAATTTTTGAATTTATTTAAAGTCCAAGATTATGTGCAGTTGTGTTGTTTTATGAATAAACGTGAACGCGGGCATGAGTAGAAGAGGTAGAGTCAGGCAGAAGGGGACATGATAACATTGTTTTAAACATAGAGGCATAGGTAGAGTCGGGCAAAAGGAGCATATGGTGGCACTGTTGGAAACGGAAAAGCTGGGTCAAGCTGGGAAAAGATGCGTTATTGCATAACTATTTGAATACCATGTCAGCAACAGAAAGACATGACAACAAGAAGAAAAGATGAAATATTGAACTATGGAAGAAATGCAGGGCAAGGATTTCAAATCTTTCAGGGAGACACATCAGCAATTCAGTGAGACGCATCAGAAACAAATCAGATTCAGCAAAAAGAATAAAAGTTTTAATTTGTTTTCTTTGTTTGTTAAGACTGAAGCTATAGAGTTGTCCTCAATTGCAATGTAATAAGTAGTTTTAACAGTTTAGGCAGTCGAAGTAGTTTGAATAATTTCTAGCAATTACGAACTATTTTTGATGTATTTAAGCAAGATAGAAAGAAAGAAAGGGGGTTCCGAGTTTTGGACCTCTTGAAGTCTAAAACTTTGGTACTTACTTTTCTGAGGAATTAATGAAAGAATCATCAAGTTTCCTGCAATTGCTGATGGAGATTCGTTTTTCCTGTTCCATTTTGTGTTCCTTCTTCCTTAAAAGTAGTGAAGTAAAGTAGTTGTCGGTATCTTAATTACATCTGTGAGTAAGAGTTAAATAACATTAATTTTCGCTCCTTCACTCCAGCTGTTCTTTCTACATAAATTCATTCTGAAATTTAAAGTGATAGATTATGTGTTACAACATATCATTTTGAGTTTCTTCTACAATTTTTATTTTCCTTTTAGATATCAGTAGTTAATGGCATTGTAGAGTCTTTCGTTATACCATATTATTAAAGGTTTTAAATAATTATTTTCCAAAGGGATTGAACAAAGACCACCTGATATAATTACCTTTGTGACACATTTTTAAAAATGTCTTAAGCACTGATTCCTTTCCACTACCAAGGAATTGTCTCTTAAGAACCAACACGACCAATGGTTTACAAGAACAAAGCCATCAATACCATACAAACTGATTTTATTGTAAATATAATGTTGCAATGCATACCTTTTGTGTGTTTTGCACATTATGGAGCTCAAAGTATTGCTCCATTTGTAGTATCCATGTTATTGGATCCTTTCCATCAAACTTCCTCATATATATCTTTGGAATATGGTGGGTCTTAAATATAATATTAGAGTCTATGAAATCATTCTTAACATTTATTTTTTTCTCATCACGAGTTTCTTCTACTACCTCTTCTCCATTAGGAAGCTTTTCTTGTAGCAACTTTGACAAACCTTCCATGTATTCCTTCAAATCTTCCATATTACCTTCTATACCATCGATCTTAGCTTCCATGCCTTTTATGTCATCCTTAAATCCATCCATATTAGCTTCCATGTCCACTTTTAAACCATCTATGTCACCTTTTAGTTCACTTTTGGTTGTTCTATGTGAGAGAGAAATTTGTTGCATTTGCTCTCGTAATTTTGATATATCATGCTGCAATTCTTCCTCTTCATGCATCATAGTAGAGTTTTCTGAGGGCTTAATGGGTGTAGAATTCTTTTTTGGAGGAATTTTAGAACTTAATACTAATAACTATGCTTCAATATGCCCTTGGAATCACTTCAAACTGATTTTTCAAACAAAAGTTATGAAAATATTTAAAAAAAAAAAAATACACGCCTTTTTATTGCTTTTAGGAGCTTGATCTTGAAGAAATTGTAACTTTGTAATTTCAGATATAAAATATATGAATTCTGGTCATTTAGTAGCCCTCTGAATATTCTTTCCAATGCCATAGGTTAGACCTGATTTGGATTCTTCAAGGAAAATTTATGCCCAATCTCCCACAATGATTTAATTATGGACTCATTTAGTGTAGAGAACTTGTACAGTGTGTCATGTTTCATCGTTTTTTCCTTCGACTCTGAAATCGATACACAAGAAACTACAATTTGTGCACTTTTAAACACTTATTACAAAATTTGCATCTAATTCCTGAAACGAAAGTTATGACAATTTTCCCTCGGTCACGTGTTTGAGATGAAATGATGGAGCGTGCAAAAACCCCAACTTCTACAAATCATATCTACGAAAATATTGTGAACCAAGGTTTGAAATTCGGGCACGATGTATAAATAAAGTTATAGTGAAAATTCCACAATGACCTTTTTGCAGCAGTAAAACCCTAGAATCCAAAGCTCTGATACCAAATGTTATGAACCCAACTCACAAAATAGAATAAAAGATAGATCAACGACTTATAAATCAACCTCTTCAAGGGGGAAACGTCCTTTACATGACATAAATGAAAAATTCTTGGATGATTCAAATGACAAAAAATCCTTTCTATATATAGCATTCCAAGGGGTCATAATATAATCCTAGCCGACATAGCAATAATAATCGTTGCGCTATTGCCCCTGCGCTGCTTCCCCTGCGGCTGCGCCTTCTCTCATAGGGGCCCTGCTCTTGTTGTTCCTGCTACGTCCTGCTTCGCGGCTTGCTGTGACTGCTCGCGCCCTTTTGGGCCGTGTCCTCCTGCTGTGTCCTGTCCTCCTTTCCCCTTGCTCCCCCCTCAGGGTCTCTCTGTTCCGCTCGATTGGCCTCCCTCGCCGAATCTGCTGGGTCCCGCTCCCCTGCCGCAGGGCCTCTTCCTGCAGGTTCTATCCGGTCCTTTCCTACTTCTCCTAAGCTCTGAGATGCTTCGTCTTCCGTTTTTGCTTTGTGCAACTTGGGAGTGTCGCTGCTGATCTGCTCTTCACGACCATGGAGAACCAGGGCTCGCCCCTCGGTCCTTCACTTTCTTCTCCCCCTGATACTGAAGCTGCTTTCTCCTCTTTGTTAGCTTCGTTGCCCAAGAAGAAGAAGTCTGAAGCTGCCAAGTTTTTCAAAAAACTTGCTGATGTTCCTGAGGTCGTCCTTCCTCCGGAGGGCCCAATCCAGGTTGCTTTGTCCCTGGCAGATCGTGCCCTGGTGGGTCAGTTCACGAGCCTTTGGCCCTCACCAAAAACAACGGAAAATTGGGTTGTTAAGAACTGGATCCCGCTAATCAAGAACAAAGTCACTTCTTATTTCCTGGGAAGAGGCTACTTCCTGTTCGAGTTCAACTCTAAGGAGGACAAAGACTTGATCTTCAGGAATGGGCCCTATTTCATGGGCCCTCAGGGTCTCTACCTCAATAAATGGACCCCTGAATTTGACCTGGCCGTGGATGTCCCGACGACAGTACCTGTTTGGATTCGGCTCCCAAATCTTCCTGTGAATTGTTGGAACTGGGATTCCCTCAAGCACATAGGCAATGCATTGGGAAATTTCATTGACAGAGCAAACAACAATGATCAGTATGACTGCGCCCGAATCTATGTTGAGGTGGACTTAGAAGTGGGGCTTCCAAGGGCTATCAAAATAAAGGTTGGTAGTTGGACGCATGTGCAAGTGCTGGACTATGAGCAGCTCCCTTTCAATTGCCGTAAATGTCACATCTACGGTCATTTTGCAAGAGGGTGTCCAACCAAAGGGGAAGCAGAGAAAGGAAAGGAATATGGTTGGAATCAAGTTAAGTGGTCAAAGACCTCACACAAGAAATCTGGGGCCCCAAATGGCCAAGGCCCCCAGCCTGCCTCCGCCCAAAATGTCCCTCAACCAACAAGTCAAAAAAACAGGTATGAGTTCTTAAGCTCTGAAGAAGAGGTTCCTCAGGAAGAGGATAGGCAAGATAAACCCTCAGAAAAAATGGCCTCAGCAGGATCAAGACCCGAAGAAAGTGCCACAGCAAGAAACAAGGAAAAGCAGACAGAAGCCTCCGAGGAGGAACATGATTCGGAAGAGTCAGAGGAGGAAGGAGAAATAGGAGATATGCAGACATCGGTCAGAAGATCAGCAAGGGGCCGCAAATCTGCCAGAGAAAAGAGAGACCAGGAAACTTACAAAGACAAACTTCAGGGTTGTCAGCCCACTCTGGAGAAACTCCTAGGAAAAAATCCGAAGATATCTAAAAATCAAGCACAGGGCTCCAAGGGAGCCCATCATCATAAAAATAAATGATGAAGATCGTCTCCTGGAATTGCAGAGGAATGGGGAGTAAAGTGAAAGAAGAAGCAATGAGAAGTCTTATTAGAAGAGAAGCCCCAGATATTCTTATGATCCAGGAGACCAAAATGGAGGGCAATGAGTTCCTCCAAACCAGTAAAAAATTTTGGAATGGAAGCAAAGGCCAAGAAGTTTCAGCACGGGGAGCCTCTGGGGGGTTGGGCTCTCTCTGGAATCCTCTCAAGTATAGGTTGGTCTCTGAGACCCTCAATACTCACTGGTTGTTTTTGAAGCTTCAACCTGTGGACTCGAGGGAGACTTTCTGCCTTTTTAATGTCTATGTCCCAACAAATATAGGGGAGAAAAGGGAGTGTTGGGACTCTGTCAGACATCTGTTGGAATCAGAGAACTTGGAAAACATCATTATCGCAGGTGATCTAAATCTCACTCTGCGCATGAAGGAAAAGCGAGGAGGCACAATCGTAAGGGACCCAGCAAGGGAGTGGGTGGAGGATCTCATGCAGGACTGGGATTTGCTCGATATCCCCTCTGAAAATGGTAAGTATACCTGGTCCAATAAAAGAATAGGCCCCGGTCACATTGCTGCTAGACTTGATAGATGTTTGGTGCAGAGTTCTTTTCTTTTTTTGGGCTTAGATTCCAGATTGCATATCCTCCCTTGCAGTGTTTCAGATCATAAGCCTATTATGCTTGAGATGTTGGATCACATGGATCTTGGTCCCATACCTTTCAGATTCAATCCTCTTTGGGTCAAGGATCCTGAGTTCCTAAATTTAGTTCAGGATAGCTGGAAAGTGCCAGTGAAGGGTTCACCTTTCTTCATCTGGGAAGAAAAACTTAGAAGATTGAAAGCTATTCATAAATCATGGGCCAAATCTCTCCCCTCCCCTACACAAGAGAGAAAGCAGGCCCAAGACAGACTTGCTCAGCATCACGCTCAAAATGAAGATGTAGAAGTCACTAAAGAAGTGCTTGATAAGGAAGCTGAGCTTCAGCAAACCTTTCATAAAGCCTGCCTTTTGGAGGAAGAGCATTGGAGACAAAAGTCCAGGAGTTTATGGCTTAAAGCGGGAGACAGAAACTCCACCTTCTTTCATAAACAAGCTCAAGCTAGAAAGAGCTTCAATTCTATTGCAGAAATCAAATAAGGAAACTCGACTCACAAAGACTTTGGGAGCATAAAGAGAGCAGCTTTCAATCACTTTAAAAATCTGTACAGAGAAGAGGGAGTGACTGACCCAAACTCTAAATTTCTAGAGGCGGTTCCTTCTAAGATCTCCCCTCTAATGAATCAACATCTTGAAGCTAAGATCTCTATAAAAGAAATAAAGGATGCTCTCTTCGACATGGAGCCCGACAAAACCCTGGGCCCGGATGGCTTCACTGCAAGATTCCTTCAAACCTGTTGGCCAATTGTGGAGAAAGACCTCTACAAAATGATCTTGAAATCTCAAAATTTCCAGAAAATAGGGGGCAGCACTAATTCTGCCTTCCTTGCCCTCATACCCAAGGAAAAAAGCGCTAAAGATTTTAATCGGTTCCGTCCCATCTCTCTTTGTAATATTGGATATAAAATAATCACAAAGGTGATTTCAAATAGGCTAAAAGGCATCCTCCCTGCCATCATTCCGGAAAATCAAGGAGGGTTTGTTCAGGGGAGACAGCTTGCTGACAATTTCATTCTTGTGCAAGAGGCGATCCACTCGAGCCAAATTCACAAGGAGAAAGGTATGGTAATTAAAATATACTTGGCAAATGATTTTGATCGTGTCAGACTCAGTTTTCTTTGGGAAGTCCTACATAAATTTGGCTTTGGAATGGGATTTATCAATTGGATCCGCGCTTGTATTGTCGATCCCTGGATTGCTCCTTTGGTGAACGGGAGAGTAGCTGGCTTTTTCAAAGATTCTAGAGGGCTTAGGCAGGGCTGCCCCCTCTCTCCGCTTCTCTTTGTCCTCCATGTTTCTGTCCTGAGCTTCTATCTTGACCAGAAATTTGATGATCAAGAGATACTGGGGCTCAACATAGCCAGAGGGGTTAAAAATGTTAATCATACTTTGTTTGTTGATGATACCCTCTTGCTAGGGGCTGCCTCTGTCAGATCAGCCTTAAAATTCAAGGAGGTTCTGGATGATTACAGCGAAGCTACAGGTAGCAGTTTGAACAAAGGTAAATGAAAGTTTTTTTGTTGGAATATCTCTGCCTCCATTCTTTCGGCCATCACCAGAATCCTGGGCTTTTCTCCCTCCCTTAGTTGGACCTCTTTTACCTATCTGGGTCTTCCTATCTTCTGAAAACTAGCTTACATCAGAGATTGGATCCCTCTTCTGGATAAATTCAAGGCTAAAATTCAAGCTTGGGGATTCTCATGGTTAAACCTTGTCGGAAAAACTGTCCTCATAAAATCTGTTCTCAGTAGTCTCCCCATTTTTCAATTCTCTGTAATCCTTGCCCCCATTGGCATCATCAAAAAAATGGAAGCCTTCATCCGCAAGTTCTTCTGTAAGTCTCAGAATAATACCTTTGGTTAGTTGGGAGAAAATCAGTAAGCCTCAGAATGAAGGAGGCCTAAACTTTAAAGACCTCAGCCTCCAAAATACAGCCATGGGAGACAAAATTTTCTGGAGAATCATTGGTCCACACCCAGGATGGGCGCAAAGAGCTTTATGGAGGAATTATTTCATGGGAAAACGGAAAGATGCCTGGAAACCTCACTTCCCACCTCAGGCTCGCAACTGATCAAACTCTATCTCAAAGCAGCTCCTTTAATCAGAGACAGAGCATATTGGATCCCTGGCAACGACAAAGAAATCCGAATATGGGATGACAGCATCATGATGCATCCCCCATTATCGAGCTACAGTTCTCTGCAAGCACTCCGACTGTGGCTGGACCAAGCAGGTTGTGTTTCTCTATGGGACATTTCGTTGTGGGCTGGCAGCAACTGGCTGCGATGGAGACTCCCGCCTGTTCCTCCAGAGCTGATTCAAGAATGCAACCTCCTTCTCTCTCTGTTGCACGGTAAGGCGCCTCTGCGCGTTGGTAGGAAGGACGCCCGCGGTTGGGGAGCCGCCCCAGGGCTATATACTGTTGCACAGGGGTATAAAAGCCTCCAAGATCGCCCACATTTCCCTCCCGACCCTGCTGTGTGGAAGGGGCTCTAGACTTACAAAACCATGCCAAAAGTTGATTCATTCTGCTGGCTGATATGCCACAAAGGAATTTTAACAGAAGACAGATTGAAGAAGAAAGGGTTCCAAGGTCCCTCACGTTGCCACTTGTGTTGTGATAGTGAAGAGAACGCCCAACACATTATCTTGGACTGCAAATTCTCAAAAGAAATCTGGCAGAACCTCTTGAGTCATTGGAAAATAGAATTCATCTTACCAACGTCTATCCCTAACTTATTTGCAAACTAGCGAAACTTCTACCCAGAAACGCTCCCAAAAAATGAAATTTTTAAAGCCGCTTGGCTCTCCTTGCCAAAATTTATCTGCTGGCAAATCTGGCTGGAGAGAAACAGAAGAGTCTTCAAAGATGAAAGCTTAAATCCACAATTCACCATCATCAAAATAAAAAGTCTTTGGAAAGAAAGTCTGGGGGAGCATTTGTCGGACTCGAATCTAAGTCAGAAAGACCTTGACTGGGGTGCCTCGTTGGATCTCCAATTCTCTGGAGAAACAAGGCATCACAAGGATATAAAAGAGTGGCAATTCAGAGGGAACGAGAATGATCTATCCGATTTTCTCATCAGGCAATCTAGATGCTCTCTGTTCTTCGACGGGGCAGTGAAAGGCAATCCTAGATTGGCTAGGGCAGGAGGAGTTATAAAGAATAAGGAGGGGAGAATTGAGACTAAGTTCGCTTGGGGTTTAGGTCATTCCACCAGTATTCAAGCAGAAGCCTTGGCTCTTCTTCAAGGTCTCAAGCAAGCTAAGGCCTTTGGTCTTTCAAAGGTTAATATTATAGGAGATTCTCATTCCATTATAAAAGTTTTATTGGAGGATTCTTCTCCTGCAGATCTTAGATTGGCAAGAGTGATTTCAAGAATCAGAATTTTGGTGAAATCTTTTCAGACTGCAAACTTCCTTCATGTATTGAGGGGGAACAATAAAGATACTGATCTGGAAGCCAACAGGGTGGTGCCACTTCCCGCTGACTCTCTCTTGAAAGACGGTATTGTGGAGTGGGACTCCATCCCTTAATTTAGAGTTATGTTTTACTGCATTATTTTGAAACAGTTTGTTTGTACATTTAAGATAGGAAAATTAACGGAGATAGATTCTCTAGTCTCGAGTAAAAATCGCAGATCTCCAAATTTTAGGTCCTATGATCAGTTAGTCGAAGTAAGTTCAAGGGCTATGCCCGATCTATTGTAACCGGTGAAAGGCATTTTGGCCAATTTCTAATATAAATCCATATCCGTTTCTGTAAAAAATAAATAAATAAATAATGTAAGGGCACAACAATAGAAATAGTGGGCTTCTATGGGGCACAATAATAACAATATGGAGACAACATGAACATAAAAATAACAATAAGGGGGCTACACTAACAACAATAAGGGGCTACACTAGTATTATGGGTACCTAACATGGTACTGCAACATCTTCAACTGAGAAGCATCCAAAAAAAAAAATTTTAATCAAATGTGTCTACAATTGTCTACTGGGAAAATGGTGTTGTTGTTGACTCTACTACTGAGCCTCCTTCTCTGTTCTCAACACTCCTCTACTCTTCTCATTATATTAGTGACCTTGATCCTCCTGCTACTCAATATTTTGGGCCCCTGTAGCAAGGTAATGATCCATGAGGAGAATACATCAATGGACCTTGCCCCAAATTGTTTGCACTCCTAGGACTAGGGCTCTACATCGCCCCACCTCACACCTAGAGGTATGGATACATGTGCTCCCTAAATACACTTAGAGTGAAATCTCCTCACTAGAGGTCTATGATTTCTCCTCTTCATAATCATCCTCATGTTCATCCCAACTTCCAACTAGTTGAGGCTCCATCTCAAACACAACATCTCTAGTCCTTGCCTTGCTCCTCAAGGTTGTGGATGAATATTCTTCTAATGTGTAGAGGTTATCAATCCTAACACAAAATTTATTTATTTGATATGAAGCAAGATTTTTGAGATAGGCCTTCCCATCTCTGAAGACTACCTCATACCCTTTGTCTTCAATCCTCAATTTTTTCATTAGTTCAATATTCTTGGTGTCATTTCTATTTTCAAATAGCTCATTAAGGGTCTTTCCCATGTAGTTTCAAGACTATGTGGTCTCTCACTCTCTTCATTATTATCCTCCCCACTCTAGGTACATATTTCTTCCATTGAGCTAGGTTCTAGGCACCATATTCCTATGGTTTTGTAATATTTTTCTTTACATATTCTGTGAATCCATTGTCATCCAACACCACATCCATGTGATCCTTCCATGAAATGAAATTAGATATGCCTTCCAAATCATGCTCTAGTCTCAACCTATTGAACCTCTTCTTCCCAACTCTGAAGAGATCCTACTACACTGGACTGTAAATTCGAACCTCCTAAAAAACAACTTTGAAATTCTTGTTCTAATGTGAATATTTCTCTGATACCATGTAGAAATTAGGGTGTAATTTTGCAATTATCATGAATTTTTAATCAAAATCACAAGACGTAAACCTATTCTACTCCTATGTGAAAAGTAATTCACAATTTATAAAATCAATCACAAACATGCAATGAGAAATAACAGACTTGCACATAGTATTTTTCCCGGGGAAATCAATCTTCTAAAAGCCCCAATTCCTTCCTACATTAATCTAATGAATAGATATGTATTACAATTTCTTTGCTCAACTGATCACACTTTGCAAGTGAATAACCTATCTCTCTGCTCACTGAGAATCTCTGACCTAGACTTAGCCAAATTCTACCTTTTCTTGAGTCCCTATTTCCTTGCGCAATTCTTGAGGAAATAGGCTCCTATTATTTAGGAATTCCCTCCTATTTTCTTGCCCAATTCCTCTAGGTTGATCACCTTACCAATACAATAGCTATACACTCAATCTAATATATAATTAATTGTACATTGCCTTGGAATCTCTGCCACATTTTGGAAACTCATATTCTCTGTATGCATGAGCTATTTATTAGTTGATTGATTAGATAATTATATTATCTTTGAGTTATAATGATGTCCCACTACTTAATTGGCCATCCACTAGTTCTATTAACAACTATAACTAGTTTAACTTATTACAACTGAAATTAACTCAACCTAGGCTCCTAAAATTTAGGAATACACTACATACAATTTAACTTCATGCCCCTAACTCAAATTAACTGAGTTAATTCAATGACAAGTTCCATGTCACGTCAGTTAACTAATCCAAGCTATCTTTTGATGTGGAATTTAAAATTTCTTCAATTTGACTAAGGCAAAATGAAATTAAGAATTTATTGCTGCATGTTTCCATAGTAACAATTTATCCCACTCCTCCAACTTCATCTCGAAACTAAGTGAACCTAGAGATGTAATTTGAAATGGTTTATCCTTTCTACATGTAGAATGAGCTTATCCTTCAATTTCAATTTCTTGACATCATTTTTATTCTCAAACAATTTAGTGAGGGTCTTCCATGTGGAAAATGGAGTTTTTTTTCCATGTCAATTTGAGACTATGTGGTCTTGCACACCCTCCAGGATGACCCTCCTAGCCTTTGCGATATCCTTCTTCCATTGTGAAAGTGCTTGAACATTTGCAATTGCTAGCTTGGGAATATTTGTCTAAGTATATTCCCAAACCCCATTGCCATCGAGGACTGCTTCCATCCTATCCTTCCAAGCACAAAAGTTGAAAGTGCCCTCCAAGGCATACTCCAATCTGTTAGACTCCTGTATTTCACAGTATCATAAGGTGACTCATTATTTCTTATATTTTTCATACTGAAAATAATATTCCATGATTATCATTTATTTTCAGAAAATAAAGGGAGATCCTGGCTATCAAGAGAATCAAATGAATCTATCTACCATTTAATTCAGTTGAAAGAGGAAAGTGTTGCTGATTAAGTGTGATGGTGAGCGAAATCCATACTACTCTCATTAATTCCATCTACCCTCTTCTTACCTTTAATTTTCTAAATTCTGACACTCCCATGCTCTGAATCCCATTAAAAACCCCAAAACCCACATACATAACCTTTTTTTGGACTCACTACTTTATAAAAACCCACTTCTATTAAAAAGTCTAAAATCCTAGCTCTACCCGCATTCTGCACCCCGCAATATTTGACCTTCTTTCTTAATTCATCACCAAAACATAAAAACCCCACTGATGTGCTTCAATGGGACCCATCCAAACCTTTATATATTACCAATCCGCATGCAAAAACCTTTGTTTTTGCATTTTCCTTATCCCTCCGCCTCTTTGCACCTTTCCGCATTTAAGGCATCGCACTTCGCATTGTGCTCTTTTTATAACTTACCTGTTAAAAGCGCTCGCAAGTTATTTAGATTGCGATGCGATTCCAAAATCACATATCGCAAATCTTAGGAGGTAAGCACCCACAAGTTAAATGTTCTAAGGTGCGATGCGATCTGATTGCAATCACACAACGCAGTTTTCAAAGAATTGTCGCCGACGGTAAAGTTTAAAAGTGCCTACATGCAATGTGCGATGCAGGTGGGACCCAATCGCAATCGCAAATCGCATTGTTTAAAGAAACAAGTGTGGAGGTAAATGTTAAAATCTTCGAAGTGCGATATGGACGATGTGGTAGATGATGTGGTAAGGTGACGTGGTAGGATGAAGTGGCAGGGTGACGTGGTAGCGATGTAGCAGATGACATGGTGGGTGATGTGGCAGATGACGTGGTAGGGTGATGTGGCAGGTGTCGTAGGCCTAGCCCGTGTATCGCACATTGCAAGTTTTAAGAGTTAAGCACGAAGGTGAATGTTATAATCGCTAAAATGTGATGTGTGATGCGGTGGTAGCCAATCACAAATCGAAAATGTTAATTTATAAGCGCGGGAGATAAACGGTAAAATCTGCGAAAGGCGATGTGTGATATCTTAAGATGCGATGAAATTCATAACTAAAATCTACAGAATTTCAGGTCCGGGTGAATGAGTTTCCACGTTGTTTTGTGTGTAAAACAAGTCACGTCATGCCTACAAGGTTTGGAGCTCATTTCATGAATAAAAAAGGCTAAAACACAGAAAAAAGATGTGTGGTAAAGACCCGGAAAGGAGCAAAGGTTTTCCACCTCATCCATCCACCATCATCTTTAAATCCAACGTCTTACATTTCATTCTGGCCCCTCTTTACCATCCTAACTTTATCCTTTCAAGGGGGGTCCGGAACGAGTGTTTTTCAAGAAAGGGACCCCTTATGTGTCATTCTCTCATAAATTTTCACCCTCCCCCTTTCTATTACCACTTACCACTTTAAGGGGGGTCCGGAATACCATTTTTCTCCTTCAAAAGCCACTTTCCCCAAATAAAATGGTATCAATTTGTAATAAAGAAAGGGGAGTAAGACTATAGAAGCAGCAGTGCTAGCGCCGCATTGGAATATATCATTCGACAAAGGAAGTCTGGATAAAAAGGCCAGATGTCAAAACCTCCATTGGTTGCCTCTTCGAAACCATCACATCTTCCTCCAAAGCTTATTGTTTGATCTTCCGAGGAGCCATTGAAGCGTTTAGATCCACAAAGAGTTGCCCAAAATTAATCCCAGAGGTGGTGTTGTTGTCAGAGATGTCTTATCACCGCCTGCATTTCTCCACTTGCCCATTTTCTGCTTGAATGTAATCATTGCAGTAGGCATATTAACCGACTTAAGTTCTCTATAAATACTGTATGCATTGGCAGTGTAATAGGAGGCTCGAAGGGGAAAAAACCATTGTAATAGACTCAGCTTATTGTAATAACTCTCTTTTGGATGAATAAAGGATGATGTTGTTTTCCAGATTCCTGTGTCATGTTCTATGGTGAAGTGCTTCCCTTATGTAATTTTTCATTCTCCTATTTTCCATACTTTTTTATTTTCTTTACTGCAGATAGAAAAATTTGTGTAGGATTTACCATGGGGTATCCTACTCAGTCTTGAAACAACACATTATGTTTTCCTCTAAGACATGGATGCAGAATTCAGAGACAGACTGCTCTGCATCCATGTTGAGACCAAAATGTAGAATTCAGAGATGGTTTGCTTTGCATTCTTGTTAAACCTTAAACTCCTCCTGTTTTCCATTCACAAGCTGTTAAGATCCATTATCATGGCTAGCTTGCCTGGTTTCACCTGACCTCAGTTATTCATCCATCTGAATTTGTTCACACTTATGACTCCATAGCCCAATGGCCCTTTTCTGCTACCTCAACCAAACATCTTCAAACAAACCTCATTTCTATACCTAGCCTAATATCAACACGTATAGTTATCAAGCTATATCTAACAGAGAGAGCCCTCTCTGAGTCTGGGAAGGCTAGGTCCTAGATTCTAAAGTTGGCTTGATGTTTCTATTAGAAAATTATATATTACAGAGAAATGAAACACATAAAATATGCGAAAAACACAAGCACACAAAACACATAAAACCAGAGAGACACATATATACGTGGTTCACCTAGTTTGGGCTACGTCCACCCCGAACATCCAGTCCTTCCTTTCTATTATCCAGCAAAATGAAGAGACACAACCTACAGCAAATCTGCTGTAATATCCTCTATTCTCTCTCATAGTCTCCCTATCTGTTTCTCGCTCTGATAATACACCTCCAATGCACAACCGCAATACAATACCCTCATACAAGCGAGGGGTTGCCTTCTATGGAAAAAAACCCTAAACTAAAAATAACTTCTACTGTCAGATCATCCGCCTAATGAACAGCCTAGATTGACTAGAAATTACTATACTTTTACAAGGCAATTTTACATATGTTTTAGCTTCGGGGGTGCTACCCCTGAAACCCCCCGCCAGGGGGGGCTCCATAAAGTCGCAGTCACCCCCCTAGACCCCCCAGGTAGTGTTTAATTTTTGGCGCCATTGCCACCCCATTAAGGTATAGGGGTCCAATGCTGTGATACAAAATAAACAAGATAATCAGGCTCCACACCCAACAATCTCCCACTTGGAGACTGATTGTAGCAATTACACTGCTGCTTCATTTGCTGGACAATGACTCCTCTTTGGAACTAGTTGTTTCTCATCTTCATCATCATCCTAATCTCAGTTTCTCCCAGGTTACAACTTTTGTTAGCATATCTTCAGGATTCTGGCTAGTGTGTATCTTTTCTAGCTTCAACTGTCTATCTTCCAATACTGACCGTATGAAATGGTACTTGAGTTGTATGTGTTTAGTCCTGGAATGAAATGATGAGTTATTCGCAAGATGAATGGCACTTTGGCTATCACTGTATAACGTGCCCATATCATGCTTCTTACCCAATTCATCCATAAACCTTTGTAACCAAATCATTTCCCTACTAACCTCTGTAGCAGCAACATATTCCGCTTCTGTTGTTGAAAGTGCAACAACACTTTGGATTTTTGAAACCCAACTAACAGTTGTTCCACCTATAGTAAATACATATCTTGTAGTGCTCCTTCTATTATCTCTGTCACCTGCCATATCTGCATCAACATATCCCTGTATATCAATGTTTGAACCACCAAAGCAAAATGCTTGATTTGTGGTACCTCTCAAATATCTGAGAATCCATTTCACTGCCATCCAGTGTTCTTTTCCCGGATTGTTCATGTACCTGCTTACAACTCCCACTGCATGTGCAATATCAGGTTTTGTGCAGACCATTGCATACATTAAGCTTCCAGCTACTGATGCATATGGAAATTTAGACATGTAGTCCATTTCTTCTTGGGTCTTGGGGCACATCTCCTTACTAAGTTTGAAATGGCTAGCAAAAGGTGTACTAACTGGTTTTGCATTCTGAATATTAAATCTTTTCAACACATTTTTTATGTACTCATTCTGAGACAGTGTTAATTTGTGATTTTTCCTATCTGTTATAGGTCAATTTGGGCACCATTCCCAATGACCTAGTTAACTGGGCATCATCTCCAGGACCAATGATCAAGGATTTATCATTCCCTATCATTTCAGTTGCTACATTCCCTAAGACAAGAAACAAGACAAATCAAGCAAGACTTTCATCAAGAAAAGGTTTCCATGGTTTGAAGCTTCTTGTATAGCATATGAGAGCTCACCAATGCAGGCTCTAAGGGCCTAAGTGTGTTGCATATGCAGGTAGCCCCATGCAAGGCTTCTCTGCAAAGCACTTCCCGACATTCACAGGTGTGTTGGTCGCATTGGGAGTGAAATTCTCATTGTTCCAGAATCTCCACTTGGCCAGTGCCTTCTAAAAGAGTTCACATGTGTCAAGCTTCGGATCCAAGTGTCCATTTGACATCTACATGAATGGAAACATGTCTTACCTATTTTTGGAAAGCTATTGATTGCAAAACAACCTACAATTCATATATAAATTGAACACAGATCTAAGTGTTTGAGAAGGAAGAATTTGAGTAGAGAAATGTTGGAGAATTTTCAATTGAGAACTTGGTTTGTAGAGCTACTGCTGGAGAGATTTATGCTGTGATGAGACTTGGGAACTATGCTGGAAGGTCACTCCAAATCAATCACTAGGTTTTAACCTCTCCTTCTATCATCAATAAAGAGTACTTCTTGTTTTTCCCTAAATGCATCTATGTTAAATTTGATTTTCCATATTGTAAGATCTTGGTTGATGAATGTAGTTTATGCTTAACTGCTTTAGCTAACTAGCTTTAATAGATATCTATATTATTGCATCTTCTGTTGTTTCAGTGTTCTTTCTCGCAGGAAGCATTCAGCCCACAAACTGCTTGAATTTGAAGCTGCGACAGAAGGAGCCATTTGGAAGCGACTGAAACAAGTAAGCATCAAATCCTCTCTGTGTATCTATTCTGAGTTAGGAGAAATGGTAGTATAGTCTTTCACCTGTTGTTCTAGACTAACACTTGTCTAGGGAAGCGTAATTTATCCGTAGATTACAATTCTGGACCAAAAAACTAGCAACTCTGCTGGGGAGAATTTCTCTTAGTTTTAGGTGTTTTAGTCTCTGATTTGCTTTGATTATCCACCCAGTAGCTGTTACACATAAATATTAGAATTTTTCATACCTTAATTTTCAAAGACAGTGAGCCAAACAATATTATTTTTCCTTGCTTACTGCGCCTAATGCACCCTTAGTCAGGGCACAGTGCTTTGTAGAGCACTGTCTCCCTTCCAAGCCTACGTTGCAGAGCACTGTCTCCCCTTGGAGACTGTGTTGGCTCCTGAAAAGGACCAAATTCCCTTAAAATTGACTTTGCAATTTGCTTCAGTTATGTTTTTTGTTGTGTTCTAAAAAGTTTGATGCTCAATTGACCAGTGTCTCTATATACTTCTTCCTCCTTTGGCTGAAAATTGTTTCAATGTTTGTTTAGAAAAGTTTTTATTTATCATTGACAAGTTGATTTCAAAGTATTTTTTATGGTTGCATTAAGAATCATTTGCTTTCAAAATAGGAAATTGTTGTAAAATCTCCATTTCCTTGATAGGAGAAATTGTTGTTGAAATCCTCATTTTTCCTTCGAAAGAGAAATTATTGTTTGTATTCTTCGTTTCTCGAAAGTAAAAATCATTTCGATTATTGATCTAGTGCACCTAGTTTCTTTTTAGCATTCATAACATTAAGGAAACTGAAAAGAAAAACTTGCATTTGCATGTAGGATTGTGTGTTTTTTGCAAAAGGAACATTAGGAAATCTGCATTTACGTTGTGATTCATTGATTTTGTTTTTGTTCATTGATTTGTGTGGCTCATAAATTATGTGCTCTTTTCCTAACAAACTAGCGCTCTTTTCCCTTAGTAGTTAGGTTCTTCATTGAAAAAGCTGAAAGTGAAATTTTGTTTATCATTCTTAGCTTGCATTTTAGGAATTTCATATACATCATCATGGTGAACTTGAAAGGAAAATTGTTAACCAAGATCAACATAAAATAAATCTCAATTTACTTAACAACGTAATGGAACCATAACGATAACATTTAGAAGTTCTAGGCTAGAGACGTGTTCCGGCGTCGTAAAACATAGCAGCTGTCATTAACTTGTCTGCAATACATTCCGAGTGTGATACCTCACTCCACGTACGTAATTATATCGTAGCTCATCCACATACTCTCAGGTATATCGGGCGGTGTTACAGTACGATAAGTATAAATGGGTGCTCTCACTGTGTGGTTTCACATCAAACAACGCTAATACGGACTTGGGCCTCCATGTACCTTCGGGTATATTTGGGAGGACAACATTTAGGTGCTATCCATCCATAGTGAACCGAGTCGGTTGCCCTGAAATTGTGATACACCGAACACAGCATTTGGGGAGATTACCTGCCTATACTTCTTGGTTCGCCAGGAGGTATTCTGCAGTTCACAGTTTCTTGGTAAAACCTTTTTCCTAGCATTACCATCTTTTATTTTTATTTTTTTTTGGTTAAAATAAATCAGTAATCATGGAAGAACAAAATCCTACCCCCCGTCATTTGCGTAGATTAGCTTTAAAACCACCTTTACTCCCGGAAGTTACTTCTAGTAGGCGAAGGTGATCATGATCTGCTGAATCAAGTATAATTCTTACCTCTGGTGAAACATCATCATTTAAACCAGAGTTATCTCAAATTGTTTCTACACATCCTGGTTCGTCTACTGTTGTTGAAACAAAGTCTTCACAGCTACCCATGGTCACGATCCATTCAATCGCTGAGACCATACCTTCTGGACCCAACGTTGTTCAATCACAAATTGATTCAGATCCTATCTCTTCTTTGCCAGAAAATCTGAATCCTGAACAACTGGAAGTTATTCCTACCTTGGTCACTCCAAAAATATTTGTAGCCATTGAAACTCCTATATCACACAGTCAACCGTCTGAAATATATTTTGGGCCTGACGATGAAGTTCTTCCTCCTGGTTTAATTGCGATTGAAGAAATCCCACAACCTGATACACCTTTAATTCCAACCCATTTTGGGGGAGACCTTTACCTGTACTAGTCTTTTCCTCAATCGTTTCCATCTGCTTTTTTTTATCCCATTTCCATTCAATCTCCCGTTGATTTCGGAGAGTATACATTTGGTCATACAGCCATGCCTGAACCAACATCTTCAGTTGGGTTTGTTGTTCCAATTATGTCATCTCCTACCCTCGCTACTCCTTCAATGTTCACAACCTCACCAGAGTCATATTTGCACGGTGGCCCTTCGGTCCCAACAGGTTACAAATCATTATCTGGCACTTTCTCTAGTACATCTTCAAGACCATGGTCTTTACCAATGTCATCATCTGGTGTTTTAACTGGTATTCCTATAGTCAGTACTAAACGACTTGATACATTACAAACATCATCAAGGCAATATCAAGTCGGTCCTTATGGTTCAATCCCTTTAAGTACCATATCAACTGGACTCCCAGCATTCAGGGAACAATATTTTCCATCTTATTATCCTCATTATGCTGGGGGGAAACCTTTGGTCACCGAATACGACAGTACTCAGTCACATTTTGGTCAAACTAATGTTGACATGAATGTTTGTCAATGGCATCCCACTCCGCCTATCCAACCAGAAACGGTTGTACATTCGTATCAACCATTTCAACCTATTACACCCACTTCAATACTACTTTTTAATACATCTATACCCCAGTTACAGAATCAAAATATTGTACATCAACCTTATCAGACAAGTTCTTCGACTCAATATCATCAAATGTTGGGTCAATAGACTCAAAATCCTTTGGTTAATTTACAACAACCTGTATCGGGGATCATTTATTCACAAGCTGGTGTACCATTTTATGGGATGTCGCAAACGTAACCTGGTTATACATATCAACTGAATCCAAATTACACTAATTTTGGTTATAACATTGGTGGACAGACCCCTTGGCAACCACAGGCGCAAATTCCTCAAACTTCATATCAACAAGTATCATATCCAGGTTTTGGTCAACAGAATTCTCAAGCGTTTGCGATGCAAAACAACCCCTATCTGGGTTACCAGTAGGAAATTCCATATGTTGGTGCTCAAAGACCTGTTGCCCAAGAAATTCCATCTTACCCTGACCTTAATAGACAATTTCCTTTTGTTGCAACCTTGGAATTACCAAATTTAAACCGGTTAACCAATTATCCTATCAATTATGCTCCTTGGTGGCTGGTGATACCTCATAAATTACCCTCCGACATTCCTAAAGTCAATGGAAACCCTAGAGAAGATCCATCAACTCATTTTATGACTTATCATTTATGGTGTTCATTAAATTCCCTAAATGATGATTCTGTTCGATTACGTCTTTTCCAACGAACGCTCACAGGTTTGGAAGCTAAGTGGTACATTGAATTACCTAGAGCTTCCTTCGAAAATTTCACTACCTTAGTTACTGTCTTTTTGACCCATTTCCAGTTACTGATCAGATACAAAATTGGAACAGAACTCTTGACCAACTTCAAACAGACTAATGCTACTCACATTTCCGATCATATTCATGAGTGGCGTCGCCGTCAACGAATGGTTAAGACATTTGTTCCTGATCAGATCCTTATTGAATGGTTCATTAAGTCCCTATTACCATCTATAACTAAGGATGTGGCTAAAGGTGGCGTCATCACAGAAGAGCAAGTTATCGCTCGTGCCCAATATTTAGACTTGATTTATACTCAGTCTGGCACGCTCTATGAAAAAATTCCAAATGCGCTGCGATCTAATTTCAATGTTCCTCCTCAAATAAAGGATTCTCATGCGAGAGATGGCTTGATAGGAACTGCAAACACACACCACCCAGGAAGTAAGAAAAAGGGTAAATCAAAGAAAATGCAAACTTCTAACCCGCAGGAACAATCATCTGATCAATCGTCTGGACCACGGAAACCTCGTTATCCATGCATAATCTGTAACGAGGAACACTTTGTTAGGGATTGTCCTCACCATGCTGAAGTCTCAAAAATCATCAAGACTTCTCATGCATCAGTTGTGTTGACAAACCCATTTCCAAATCTGGACACAAATTTGGTTGCTACGGTTCCAGCTCCTAGTTCCCAAGTGTTAATGTTATCCACTACAAAACCTTCACAAGATATTTTGGTGTCGACGTGGAATAAATACTATGGTAGTCCGGCCACTGATCAACCTACTACCTCGACAACGAATCCATATAATGAATCGATACCACCTCCTGTTATTCCTGAATTGACGATTAAGCCATCGAAGGGAGTAATTCATAAATCGACATATAATCCTCGAGCAAGAGCTGCACAAAATTATAATATAGTTGAAGATTTGGCTATATCCCCTTTAGCTATGTCTTCTCTTGAGGTATTACAAAATTTTCCCTCCCAGAAGCAGGCTTTATTGTCGACCATTTGTGGAATTGATCCGACTGATTCTAATCTTGTCGTCTTTAATCATACGGGCTATGTGCCGCAACTACCAGCAGAATTGGCATTCTGCATCCAAGTAAATGTTCTCAATCACCTTGTTCATCGTACTATTATTGATGAGGGAGCATCTACATGCATCATATCTCTAAATTGTTGGAAGTCACTTGGCTCGCTGCGATTATCACAATCATCAACGACGTTGAAGGCTTTTGATGGAAGAACATATAAACCTTGTGGTATTATCAATAACCCACAAGTTAAATTAGGGGGGAAAACAGTAATTATTGATGTTGAGGTTGTTGACGGACCCCTTGACTATAATATTTTACTCGGAAGACCATGGGTATATGCGATGACTGCCATTGTTTCTACATACTTTAGAATGACTGCCTTTCCACATAAAGGTACAATCACATTCATTAATCAATTATCCTATTTTGCCTCCGCTTCGCAGGTAACTGGAAGTGTTCCGTATATTCACTTACCCCAACTAGTAATCCAGAACATTGGTGTAGGACTCTTAAAGGATTCCACTCTTATGGGAACCTTTGCATTACTGCCGTCTGCGATGTCGACAGAAATTGCAAGCACAGAGACCTGCTACATGATCTCTTCCACTCTATCTAGCTTAAGGAAGAGTACGGGTGATTCTGATATTTCTATGTTGGATGATGTTTTACCGCTCAGCCCTATTGAGCTACAATAGCAATCAATCTATTTGGCTTGGGCAGAAAATAAGAAATCAGCGTTGCCAATTGTTTGGGTTGATCGTTCATTAGATTTTGGTACTCCATCTGATCCATTTTCCTCAAAAATTTTGACAAATGAAAATATTTTGGAAGCTATGATGGTAGAAGAAGAACCATGGGAAGATTATCATCATCATTCCCATCTTCCAGATTATGAAGAAAATAATCTTAGTGAACTATATCACCCATCCATTCAAAATTTCTTTTCGAATTCTTTTCCAATTAATGCAATTGAATCTGAGCGAAATTTATCTAATATCGAAGAAATGATTTCTATCAATATTTCGACTAAACCTGGCATTTTAGAAAATATTCATGTCAGTGTATCTTGTTCTCCATCAGAACTTGATGCATATCGCTCTCTTTTTCATGAATTTCGTGATGTATTCGCTTGGTCTTACGAGGAAATGCCAGGCATAGATACTAGTATAGTTGAACACGCTATTAATATGTATCCTGATGTCAAGCCGGTGCGTCAACGGCTTCGTCCTGTTCATCCAAAGAAAGTCGTTGCCATCAAAGCAGAAGTTGAAAAAATTTTGCGTGCTGGTTTTATTTACCATGTTCCGCTAACTGAGTGGGTTTCCAATATCGTTCCTGTTATGAAAAAACAAGGAACCATTAGAGTGTGCATCGATTATCGGAATGCCAATCGGGCTTGTCCAAAAGACAACTATCCTACTCCATTTATCAACCAAATTATTGACGATTGTGCTGGATTCGAAATATTTTAGTTCATGGATGGATTTTCCAGCTACAATCAAATCAATATCTGCCCAAATTACCAACATAAGACAGCATTCATCTATCCTTGGGGCACATTCACATATAGGAAACTTCCATTTGGTTTAAAGAATGTTGGGGCAACTTTTCAGAGAGCAATGGATTATGCTTTCAACGACATCAAGCACATTGTTCAACCATATCTAGATGGTTTACCAGTGCATTCACGAAATCGAACTGATCACCCGAGGCATTTGAGAGCCATTTTCTTACGCTGTTGACACTACAAGATACATCTCAATCCACACAAATGTGTGTTTTTTTTTTGGTTCTGGTCGATTGCTCGGATTCGTAGTCTGAAAAGAAGGAATTTTAATAGAACCACTGAAGGTACAGGCCATTTTTGATTTGCCTGCACCATAAAACCTACTTCAGATATAGAAACTTCAAGGAAAGGCTAACTTCCTAAGAAGGTTCATTCCAAACTACGCCGAAATGGCTAAAGGATTTACTCGATTATTGAAAAAGGGGGTTCCCTTCCATTGGGACCAAGTTGCGCAAGCTTCTTTTGATGTTGTCAAGGACCATCTTGTTCGAGTGTCATTAATGTATCCTCCTAATTATCAAAATGATTATTTCCTATATATCATTGCGGCTGAAACGACCATCGCTATGGTTTTGGTCCAAGTAGAAGATGGAATTGAACATCTGATCTATTATTTGAGTCGTAATCTTAATGATATGTAAGTTAAGTACTCGTACATGGAAAAGCTTGCCTTGGCATCCGTTCAAGTTGTCCAAAGATTTCGCCATTATATCCTGCTCCGAAAAACAACAATAGTTTCAAATTGCAACCCAATGACTTACATCTTATCACGTCAATTGCTGGGGGGGGATATTCAAAATTGATTGTCATTTTGTAGGAATTTGATTTGGAATTCATAAAATCCAAGTCAAAGAAGTCTTTAGTTTTAGCTGAGCTTCTCTGTGACCTTCCCTCTGATACTAATTCAACTACGTCGGAACCATCTATTCCAGACAAGTCTCTGTTTCTGATCAGATCATCTGATCCCTGGTATGGAGATTTCATCATTTATATCCAAACCCAAAATTTCTGACCTAATACCTCTTGCTCTGATCAGTGATGTATTCAATACCAAGCCAAAGATTATCTGATCGTCGGCGATACACTTTATCGTCGTGGTTTCGATACCATTTTAAGGAGGTGCCTCACTCATGAGGAGGCCAAACAATCATTAAATGGTTGTCATGTTGGGGCTTGTGGTGGAAAATTATCTGGATATGCTACCGCGCAGAAGATACTCCGTGCCAGTTACTTTTGGCCTACTATTTTTCGAGATTGTATCCTCGCAGTCAGAAGTTGTCATACATGCTAGATTTTTTACCGTAAAATCCGCAAACCGCCAGTGCCAATGTATCCTGTTGTCTCTGTTGGACCATTTACGAAATGGGGTTTGAATTCATGACCTATAACCCTCCTTCATCTGAGAGGCAGTCGACTATTTTACCAAATGGGCCGAAGCGATACCTACATTCAACAACACAGGAAAGACAGCTGCATTGTTTTTCTTTAACCACGTTATTGCATGGTTTGGGGTCCCACAGGAAATAGTTACGGATCATGGGAAGCATTTTCGCAACCATATGATGTCTAAATTGATAGCCAAGTTAGGATTGTCACATGATAATTCTACTCCTCATTATCCACAATCAAATGGACAAGTTGAGGCTATTAACAAAATTCTTAAATGAATGCTTCAACAAATGAATGGAGTTCGTAAAAGGAACTAGCACTTGATCCTGTACTCCACCTTGTGGGCATATCGAACCTCGGTGAGAAATGTGACCAGATTTACTCCTTTTCAATTGATGTATGGTCTGGAAGTAATCTTACCGATCCAATGTGAAATATCATCGTTAAAACTCATGATAGACTTGTTACCTGACACCTCAGAAGAAGAAGCGCATCTCCTTAACCTCATCCATCTAGATGAAACACGCCGTGAAGCCCAATTTCCAAATGAAGTGCATAAGAAACATATAAAGGCACAATACGACAAAAATGTCCAGCCTCGCATCTACTCAGAGGGCGACTTGGTCCTTTATGATCAAGAAGCTGATGTTATAGGTACAGGGAAATTCGAACCATTCTGGCATGGCCCCTATATTTTCAAAAGAGTTCTTGCTAAGGGTGCCTACGAGTTAGTTGATTACAATGGAATTCCATTGGCACAGCCTAGAAATGGGTTGTATTTGAAACGTTACTATGCTTAATCATGAGCATAGTAATTTTTATTATTATATTGTTTATATGTTGTTGGTTTGCATTCACTATCTTAATTTTTTTTTTAGAGTTTTCTTGACGTTAGTAATCCACTTTACATATTATGGCAGATGTCTAAATCTTCGGAACCATTTGTTGGATATGCTGATGGTGCTAGTTGTAGTATGCAGAATCTATCCTCTGCAGCGTGGGCCATTTTCACTCTGAACGGCGAGTTAGTGAGTTTTCAAGGGATTTGTATCGGTAGATCGACGAATAATATCGTTGAATATAGTGCATTGATCGAACTTCTCTCTGATGCCATTTCATTTGGTATTAACTGCATAATCATAAGGTTAGACTCACAACTTATGGTACTACAACTTACTAGTATTTATTCTGTTAGAAATCCAACACTTCTTTGATTGTTCCTAAGAGTTTGACTTTTGGAGAGACATTTTAATTTCATTAAATATTAACACATTTCCATAAATCTGAACACTTTAACTG
This sequence comes from Pinus albicaulis, assembly GCA_034641835.2. Classification (NCBI taxonomy): domain Eukaryota; kingdom Viridiplantae; phylum Streptophyta; class Pinopsida; order Pinales; family Pinaceae; genus Pinus; species Pinus albicaulis. Next base: position 1,757,479,047 of record CM076580.1, read on the forward strand.
ATTCATTAGCTAATCAAGTTTTAGACAGACATTTTCGACATAGATAAAGAAAACATTCACATCATTGAATTGTATTACACATTAAACATAGGAAAAACTCTGAAAACACATAGACATATAGTTATAGGTTTTTACAAAATTTGTGCCCAGGACACGTTGGTCATCTGACCTCAAAATGTATGCAAAAAATCACAAGTAAACTAGTGGTTCTCATTGTAGCACGCTATAGATCTAGCAATTCTACGGAGCAACTGCATCCAACGGTTAGGAAGCCCAATAGTGTGTCATTGCAGTCACATGGGTAACTCTTCGAGGCGGAAATCTAGAATCCCGAAGGTTAATCCCTCTATGTGCTACTGAAGCTTAGCTAGAGTCTTAGCCATACCAAGGTCCTGAAGGACTGCTCTCCCGACAACCCTCTCTGCTAGCGCATCTACCTCGCGCTCTGGTTCCTCTACTGGTTGAACGCGACCGATATCTGCATTGCATTAAACATTAAGTTTAGTCTTGGAAATAAATCAAAACCAAAAAACATTGTATAAACCTTAGGAAAATCAAAAAACGTGGTCGAATAATTCTTACCCATTTCACCCCATTGAGCGCCTTCTGGTAATACTAGATTTGGATCTCCTCGAAAGTTGACGCTTGCGTATACATACTCATCGATGGCTATAATGTGTCGCCGAAACCAGACGAAGAATGCAGTCGAGAAAACAATGGTCGATTGGCCTGCATTCCGACCCATGAGTTCTACCCATCTCTGCATTTGAGGATCTCTAGGACTAGATATATCCAATGTTACATGTTGTGGCTGCATCAGTGGAATCTGTTCTAAAGCGAAGGAGATGAGGATGGAACAATAACTGAATTTTTTCTTCCTTCCTCCCTTTTCTTTATTCAGTTGTTCCTTTATCTGAGATAGAATAGCTTCAGACTAGTTGAAGACTTTTGGCTCTAAACACTCTAGCGCATACTGCATATACGATCGGTTCCCTACATGGAGTGTAATGGTGCCAGCAAGTTTAGCGATCGTGAAAAGGATGGTTTTCAAAGGCAAATCCCTAACATCCCATATGTTTATTTTTCCATATTTGCTAGGTTCTGACCCTGGATAGCAATACTGCATAACATAATCCCTCACTGTCTCTCCTCCAACGGTAGACCCTGTGAGATAAAATGGGAAAACCTATCCTCGACAAATCTGTGATAAAATACACATCCTCAACTGTTATGGACAACACTTGATTTTTTATGTGAAATTCCTCTATCGCCAGATCCCATGCTTGAACTAAGAACTCCAAGAGTTCTATTTTTTGCCTCATTCCCGACAATTTAAAGTACTTAAGCAACCCACAATCTCTTAAGGCTCTTACGGTACCGTCTCATTCAAGGAAATCATATCTTGTTCTTCATGTTCTCTTTCTCTCCATGTAATCGTCATTATAATCTGATGCAAACCTAAAAATCAACCATAAGATCCATTAGATACCATTCATTGCAAAAACCTAGGCAAATTTTGGACATAGCATGAAAACCAAAAAATTCAACTATGCCCAATGCACTCCCTGGGCTGAGACAGTGCGTTGCACATGTAGATACACTTCACTGTACCTGCTATGCAACGCAGGTTTCAACGTTCAGGGGTGCGTTGCCCTCATTTTGGGCATAATTTACCCTAGGGGCCCCAAAACGCTAAAAACTGCAAGGAATGGTAATGAAATGAATACTGAAAGGAAGAGGAGGTTCATGGCACTAACCTAGATCAAACGGAAATTAAATCCGTCCACAGAAGTGACCGCAATCAATGACTGAAGTTCGAGGGAAAAATTAGGTTCAGAGCTCCAAAATGCAAATGGTAACTATGGAATGGTAAAAATGAAAAGTGAAACTACTTTTTATAGTAATTTAATTATTTGCAAGTTAAATTTATTGCTATGGCTATAGTTTTATTATGTTTTTTATCATGAAACAGGTATTTTTAATCCATTTGATGTTGTTCTGAACAGGAAATACAACTGATGAACAGATTAGTCATGCAGATTTATTCAAAGAAATACTAGACCACAAAGCATACTTTTTCTCCTTATTTTTCGAGCTTTGTTAAAAATGAAAAAGGATTTGAAGCGCACTTTTATCTCTTTTTCAAGCTTCGATAACAGCGAAAAAGGAACCCCTGGAGTCTTCTTTCAGCTCTTTTCAAAGTCCTATAATGTGAAAATATTGTCGAGCACTTGTCTTTTCGAGCTCGTTAAAGTAAATGAATTGATATCTACTCAGTATAAGTTTAACCCTTTTCCGGACTGAGATGGATTATTTACAAAAAAGGAATACCTTGGTTAAACATGACCAAATAGGTTCTCTTAGATATTATTTTACACTTTTTCGGATCTGAGAGACAAATTTACGAAAAAAGTACTTATGGAGTTCTCTTTCATAATCTTTTCCAGACTCTCTAAATATGAAAAAGGACCGGGCTATCACTGTCGTTAAGCTCGTTAAAACATAAAATAGTGACGGGCTTGTCGATCATGGCAAGAATCGAGTTTCATTCATCGCTAGACTCATTAAATTATTAAATAGTGATACTTTATTCACCCGAAGGGTTGAATTATAGATCAAGCAAATGTTATCCTCCGTAGCTTGTTAAAAAATAAAGAGGTACTGGTCGACAAATGACCAGGGAAAATTTGGGAAAAGCAAGTAAAGTTTCTTTTTGGTAGCAAGTTGCTCGTGAACATGACACTTCTTTCACTCCATGTCCATGACTATTTGGGTTGGGTAATCATCTTGACGGTTCATTCACACCTATGGTTCATCATACCTTCACTTCGGTTTTGGGTCAATGTTGCCAACTCATCATAATGTCGCCGATATGTTCAAGAGAAGTCATCCAGTGATTAAAAAATAATCCATCTGCAATACTCGTAAACATTCATTTTCATGACCGTCATCCCTGAAAATTTCTATATCAAGTCATACCCTTGTCTCTGAAATCAGTAACTCCTGTTTTGCAATAAGGTGACTTCCTGTCAACAACAAATCAATATCCAGGAAGTTCACTTAGAAACATCAGATTCCAGTACCATGAGGCTTGTTACAACATCGACAAGATCCTCACTTCCGAACCTTTGACCGAAAGATTTTGTTTGGCGTTCGACATCAAATCATCTATTCACGCCTTACGAAATATATTGCAGTACCTTGAGGGCCATTGACATTAATGGTGGTTCTCTCGCGTTTGTTAACAACTCACATTATTGGCTGGTAATCAAATGATGTCTTTATATGTTCGGCGACAAATCATATATTTGCATGGCTAGACTTGTACCCGAATGATCGAGTGAACAAGATAAGAAGACCCTGGATCTAGTTTCATCCATCCGGGCTACGATTTCAAGATTGTTGTACACAGCATCTGTACGGTGACCTTACATACAGATTGTCATCCAAACATGGGGCTATATCTGTAGGCATGTCTACATCTGGGCAACATTCCAATGTAGACGACTTTCTGAATTATGTACATGTTATTAGATTGTTTTATGTGTTGAACATGGGAATGCCTACCCTCAGAAATTATGATCAATAGATGATATATCATGATGAAATGTATTGTAATATTGATGCAGGTGACCACTCCACTTCGTTTCTGGCTCATCACAGCGTAAATCATCTCAATCAAATGTTCTTATTATTTGGATTTCATGCTTTAGGGGGAAATTGTTATAGGTCAATTTGGGCACCATTCCCAATGACTTGGTTATCTGGGCATCATCTCTAGGACCAATGATCAAGGGTCTATAATTCCCTATCATTTCATTTGCTACATTCCCTAAGACAGGAAGCAAGACAAATCAAGCAAGACTTTCATCAAGCAAAGGTTTCCATGGTTTGAAGCTTATTGTATAGCATATGAGAGCTCACAAACGCAGGCTCTAAGGGGCCTAAGTGCGTTGCATATGCAGGTAGCCCCATGCAAGGTTGCTCTCCAAAGCACTTCCCAACATTCACAGGTGCGTTGGTCACATTAGGAGCGAAATTCTCATTGTTCCGGAATCTCCACTTGGCCAGTGCCTTCTAGAAGAGTTCACATGTGTCAAGCTTCGGATCCAAGTGTCCATTTGACATCTACATTGATGGAAACATGTCTTGCCTATTTTTGGAAAGCTATTGATTGCAAAACAACCTACAGTTCATTTATAAATTGAACATAGATCTAAGTGTTTGAGAAGGAATAATTTGAGTAGAGAAATGCTGGAGAATTTTCAATTGAGAGCTTGGTTTGTAGAGCTATTGCTGGAGAGATTTATGTTGTGATGAGACTTGGGAACTATGCTGGAAGGTCACTCCAAATCAGTCACTAGGTTGTAACCTCTCCTTCTATCATCAATAAAGAGTACTTCTTGTTTTTCCCTAGATGCATCTATGTTAACTTTGATTTTCCATATTGTAAGATCTTGGTTGATAAATGTAGTTTATGCTTAACTGATTTAGCTAACTAGCTTGAATAGATATCTATATTATTGCATATTTTTTTGTTTCAGTGTTCTTTCTTGCAAGAAGCATTCAGCCCACAAACTGCTTGAATTTGAAGGTGCAACAGAAGCGACAAAAGGAGCCATTTGGAAGCGACTGAAACAAGTAAGCATCCAATCCTCTATGTGTACTATTCTGAGTTAGGAGAAATGGTAGTATAGTATTTCACCTGTTGTTCTAGACTAACACCTGTCTAGGGAAGCGTAATTTATGTGTAGATTAAAATTTTGGCCCAACACTGTCTCTAGTTATTCTCATACCAAGGGTTTGTTTTGCAGCTCCCAAATCCTTCATTGCAAATGAATTTGCCAATTTTCTTTTGAGCACATTTATTTCCTGCATGTTAGACCCTGCAACAAGCATGTCATCTACATACAATAACAATATAATATAGCTACCATCATTTTTCTTTTTCAAATAAACACAATGTTCTGAGTGACATCTAGTATAACCCTGTTCAAACATAAACTTGTCAAATTTTAGATACCACTGCCTTGGAGCCTATTTTAAGCCATACAAGATCTTCTTTAACCTACACACTAATTTTTCCTTCCCTTTGACCTCATATCCTTCTGGTTGTTGCATATAGATCTCTTCCTCCAAATCTCCATGGAGAAATTTTGTCTTTACATCTAACTATTCAAGATGTAAATCTTTCGCTGCTACAAGACGTAAAATAGTTCTGATTGAAGTCATCTTAACAACAGGAGAAAATATCTCATCAAAATAAATACCTTTCTTCTGTGCAAACCCCTTCACCAAAAGTCTAGCTTTGTACCTCCATTTTCCTCCATCTTCTTCCTTCAGCCTGTAAACCCATTTATTCTGCAATGTGGTTTTACCTGCAGGCAACCTAACTAAGTCCCAAGTCTGGCTATGCATGAAGGATTACATCTCTTCTTCCATGGCTAGCTCCCACTTCTTCCTGCTTTCAACCTGCATTGCTTCTTCATAACATTTAGGGTCACCAAAATCAGTCAGCAAAAAATAATATAATGAAGGAGAGTATCGTTCAGGGGGTCTACTTATCCTAGTAGATCTTCTAACACCACGTTCAAGTGTTTGAGGTGTCTATTGTTGTTGTGGTGGTTGTTGTTGTTGTGGCTCTTGATTATTATTATTTTCAGGGACCTTTACCTTTTCTGTAATCTCATCAGGAACTGTGTATTCTTTGTTTTCTTTTTCCTGTTTATTTTCCTGCAACTGATTCTTATACAATACCTTTTCATTGAATATTACATCTCTTCTCCTAATGATATTGTGATTTTCATAATCAAATAAGCAATAACCAAAATCATTAACACCATATCCAATAAAGGTAAATTTCTTTGATTTTGCCTCAAGCTTTGTTCTATTTTCTTTATTAATATGGACAAAGGCCTCACAACCAAAAGGCTTTAAAAAAGAGTAGTTTACCTTTTTACATGTCCATGCTTCCTTTGGAATACCACCATCCAAGTAAATTGAAGGCCCTCTATTTATTAGATAAGCAACAGTATCTACAGCATCTGCCAAAAATTGTAAAGGCAATCCTGCATGCAATCTCATGCACCTTGCACGCTCCATGATTGTTTTGTTCATCCTTTCTGACACACCATTTTCTTGTGGTGTTCTTGGAGTTGTCTTCTCTCTGAAAATTCCATGCTTTGAACAGTACCTATCAAACTCTTTGCTACAATATTCACCTCCATTGTGTGATCTGAGACACTTCAACTTCTTTCCTATCTCAATCTCAACCAAAGATTTCCATTTCTTGAAAGTGTCAAATACATCATATTTATTCTAAATACAATAAATCCAAGTTTTTCTATTTGCATCATCAATAAAAGTAACATAATAATGAGAGCCACCAAGATATGATACCTGAGCAGGTCCTCATACATCTGTATGCACAAGCTCTAATTTTTCGCTCTTCCTTTCTTTCCCAACTCTAAGAAATCTGACTCTCTTCTGTTTTCCATAAATGCAATTCTCACATAAATCCAAAATAAACATTCTTCAAACTTGGCAACAAATTTCTTGAGTGAATAATCTTCATCCCCTTCTCACTCTTGTGTTTCAGCCTATGATGCCATAATGTTGCATCTGCTCCTTTGGAAGTTAAAGCATTAACAGAGTTAGAAATACCATTGCATAAATACAATGTACCAACCTTTTCGCCTTTTGCTATCACCAGGGCTCCTTTGGTGACCTTCCAGGTTTTATCTGTGAAAGTTGTCACACAACCTTCACCGCCTAATTTCCCTATGGAAATCAGATTTTTCTTCGGATCTAGAACATGCCTTACCTCCTTTAATATTCATCGGTTTCCATTTTTCTATTTTACAAGAACCTTACCCATTCCAACAATTTTACGAGGTTTATCATCACCCAAACGGACTTGTCCAAAATCTCCTTGAACATAGTCATGAAAATATTTTTTATCAGATGTGGCATGGAATGAGGCCCCTAAATCTACAACCCAAGAATCAGTAACATTTTCAAAAGAAAGAATCAAAGCATCTTGTAACACATCACCTGTCACATTTGCTTCATTATTGTTTTCTTGTTGTGTGTCTCCTTATTTTCCCTTCCGAGATCTACAGTCTTTCTTTAGGCTTCCTTTCTTTCTGCATTTCCAGCACACTATCCCCGATCTAGACTTGGATCTGCCTTTCCTTGATTTACTACGATATCCCGAGCTCTTTCCTCTTTCCATTATTCTTCCCCTAGACTCTGCACTCAAAGCATTACCCGATGTCTCACCGAAGATTTTCCATCACATTTCCTTGCTAAGGATAGCACCAACAACATCATCAAACTTTAAAGTTCTAGATCCAGATAGAGTTACTAATGGCTATAACTAAACCATTCCAGCTTTCTGGCAATGAGCACAAAAATAACAGAGCTTTAACTTCATCATAAAAGTTTACCCCTACAAAACTTAACTGACTGGTAACTATATTAAAATCATTTAAATGGTCTGCAACAGATCCACCTTCCGACATCTTCATATTAAATAAAATTTTCATAAGAAATACCTTATTTGAGGCCGAGGGTTTTTCATATAGTTTTTCCAACGCCTTAATCAAACCCTCTATTGTTGTTTCCTTCGAAATATTGAATGCTACCGATGCCACGAGGCACAACCATACTATTATGAGTGCCTTTCTATCAAGAATATCCCATTCTGCACCTATCATAGCCATCGGCTTCTTTGTTTTTCCGCTCAATGGTAGGTACAGATCTTTCTGATACAGATAATCTTCCATCTGCATCTTCCACAGTAGGAAGTTTTGGCCGTTAAACTTCTCGACCCTAAACTTACCGTCTTCTGCCATTGCTCCCACTCGAACCAGGAACCCTTCTTTCTTGCGATTTTATCAGCCAAATAGACCTTCGGATCTGATACCAGTTGTTATAAAACTATATATTACAGAGTAATGAAACACATAAAATATGCGGAAAAAATAAGCATGCAAAACACATAAAACTTGAGAGACACAAATATACATGGTTCACCCAGTTTGGGCTACGTCCACCCTGAACAACCAGTCCTTCCTTTCTATTATCCAGCAAAATTAAGAGACACAACCTACATCAAATCCATTGTAATATCCTATGTTCTCTCTCACAGTCTCCCTATCTATTTCTCGCTCTGAGAATACACCTCCAAGGCACAGCGGCAATACAATACACTCATACAAGCAAGGGGTTGCCTTCTAGGGCAAAAAACCCTAAACTAAACATAACTTCTACCGTCAGATCATCTGCCTACTGAACGACCTAGATTGACTATAAATTACTATACTTTTACAAGGCAATTTTACATTTTTTTTTAGCTTCGGGGGCGCTGCCCCTGAAACCCCCTGCCAGGGGGGGGGCTCCATAAAGTCGCAGCCGCCCCCCCTGGAACCCCCAGGCAGCATTTAATTTCAGGTGGCGTTGCCGCCCCATTAAGGTACAGGGGTCCAACACTATGATACAAAATAAACAATATAATCAGGCTCCACACCCAACAGTTTCCCTCCATAGTTCTGTCTTTAGCCCTCAAAAACTATAGAGTGATAACATAATGGTGACTCTGCTGAGGAGCACTTATCAAAAAATATTAGTGTTCCTTCAGAACTCAAAAATCACATCAAAGTTCAAATCTGATTACTGATGGTGGACAGTGACCAGACACAAGAAGGTTGCATTATTCACCTGATGACTCCATGATTCAAAGAACCTAGGTTTTGAGCATTCATGGTGACTCCACAACATTTTGACTAGAGTTCCTGCTGAACAAGATGACAAGGTTTGTGGAAAACCTTTTATCTGGTGAATTTTTAAATGCATTCAGGAATCAGTAATCATAATTTCAACTTGATGAAGATTTTCTAGCAGTTGTATTTCTCATTTTGAAGTCAAGCAAATTTAATCCTGAAGCTAAAAAATGTTTTCTGGAGATAGTTTTTGAACGATATGTAAATGATATTTAACTTTTGAATTCTCAAATTCAGTCCTATAATTTCTGAGATCCTCAAGAGTTCTTCGAAAATCTTCCTTCCCCTAAGCAAGAGAAAATTGTACTACCTCTTGACTTACATAGTGAGTATGATTGTGCTTACAAGTACCAAACTAAAGAGGTGGGTTCAAGGTTTAATATTGAGGACATAAGTACTTAGCTAGTCACTGAAGGCATAGAAGCAAATATCATACATCATGCTTTTATTGATCCTATAGCAGAGTATATGGAAGTTCTTCTTAGCTCAAGTTTTCAAAAATATATTCCCTATAAGGATCAAATGCATCAACAATTGCCATTACATATTATAACTTTGGTTATGAGGACACATAATCAAGTTATACTACTGATTTTCCTGACAAGCAGTCAAGTTGTCTATATGTTTCTGCTGCTACTTGACTGGCTGCACTGGCATTATTGTATCATTTAGAACGACAGAAATTTCAGTAGAGTAGAGTAGGTAGGTGTGCAAATACACTCAGTACTCTGAGCATCTTTCTAGTTCTAGTTTCAGATTGCTTCCCAGTTTTCAGTACAAGTATTTTTCAGACTTCAGTTCGCACAGAGTTTTGATTCTGAACTAAGCCTTCTCAGCCACAGAGGTTTTTGTAGCAAATCAAGTTGCGTATTTGGGATCAGTCCAATGGATCAGGCCACTAGTATACGGTGTTCTTGACACCTCCTAAAGGAGCTGCCATCCCCAATTGGAGCCACTGTTAGACTCCTGTGTTTCACAGTATCACAAGGTAACTCATTGTTTCTTATATTTTTCATACTGAAATTAATATTCCATGACTATCATTTATTTTCAGAAAAGAAAGGGAGATCTTGGTTGTCAAGAGGATCAAATGAATCTATCTGCCATTTAATTCAGTTGAAAGAGGAAAGTGTTGCTAATTAAGTGTGATGGTGAGAAAAATCCTTACTGCCCTTATTCATTCTATCTACCCTCTTCTTACCTTTCATTTTCCAAATTCTAACACTCCCATGCTCTGAATCCCATTCAAAAACCCAAAACCCACATACATAACCTTTTTTTGGACTCACTACTTTATAAAACCCACTTATATTAAAAAGTCTAAAATGCTAGCTCTGCCCGCATTCCGCACCCTGAAATCTTTAACCTTCTTTCTTAATTCATCACCGAAACATAAAAACCTCTCTGATGCGCTTCGATGGGACCCATTAAAACCTTTATATATTACCAATCTGCATGAAAACCTTTTTTTTTTCATTTTCCTTATCCTTCTGCCTCTTCTCACCTTTTTGCATTTAACGCAATGCACTTTGCACTGCGCTCTTTTTATAACTTACCTTTTAAAAGCGCCCGCAAGTTATTTAGATTCTGATGTGATCGCAAAATCGCTGTTACACCATTTTTTTGGTCATCTAACCCATTATTATTAGATGAACCCAAGTACACCATGTAAGACCAATTTTACCCCAAGTAAAATTGCTTTCACCATATAAAATAACATTTGTCCATATTCCCTAGTCATATTTAACCCAAAACAAGGAAATTGATTAAATAAATCATTATTTATTTAATTATTGCCTAGGAATAAGTTATTCAAATCATTATTTAATAATATTCCTAGTTAAATTGGACTAAATCATTTGTAAATAGTTAAAGAAATCATTATTTATTTAATTATATTCCCATCATCTCCCTAAAATAATAAATAAATTATTTATTTATTTATTGTTTATAAATAAAGGAATTGACCCAAGTCAAAAGACCTTTTCCCTCCAACAAATATAATAAAATATTCCTAAAGGGTGATTCTAGAATGTGATTAATAATATTTTATTCATGCACCGAGTTCTAGAACACCCCAATATTTTGTTATAAATAGAAGGGTGTTCCCCATTCATTAGTCACCTTCATTGCATTAGATCACTCTAGATCTACTCTTGGTCACCATTTTCCATTCTGCTTTATGAACTCCCATTGAGTTCCATGTTTGTTTTTCTACACCAATAAGAGAGAGGAATTTTAGATCTGAAACACTGAGGACTTCCAAGAACCCATCCCACTGAGGAGAGCCGGAAAACACCTTTTTTGTTTTCCTCTCAGGTGCCCCATTCTTTAATATAATACAAATCATTCTTTTAAACACTTTGTTCTTATCTTGTCTATTGGATGCATGGAGCCATATTATATTTTATCTTCTTAATGTATTTTTGTGTTTAGATCTGAATTTGTGCAGCAAACTTAAAGATATTTTGCAGCCATAATCGATGTTAGGGCTATTTTTTATGCGTAGCTAAAGTGATTTTTTATGACGAAAGATTCATACTAACAATTGGTGACTCCACACGGGTTTTCTTTTGCGACCACTGTCGTTTTATATATTCCTGCATATCCAGTTGTTTCAGACCCTAGGGTTTCTCTTCCATTTTCTGTTTTTCCTATTTTTATGGTGCTTTCCACCTCTAAAACCCTCAAACAGTCAAATTTTGAACTTCTGTGTGTTTCTGGCCTTATTGCGTAGGTGACAGACATCAGTCGCAGCCGAGACGACAAATTTTTCTGAAATCTGCCGCCGAGAGAGCCGGATCTGCAGGTCACACTTATCAGCCCAAAAAGTGTGACCTGAGCTTGAGGGCACACTTTTCTGCCCCAAAACTGCGACCTGGCCTGAAAACAGGTCAGAACCTGAAACCTGCACTTTTTCTGCAAATTTTTCAGCACTTTTTCTGGGTTTTTCTGAAGCTTCTGTCAGGGTTTTCCAGCCTCCGTCTCTACCCGTTTAGACCTGTTTCTGATCTGCTTTACTCAACTAAGAGGGAATCTTGCCCCTTAGGGCTCTAGTACCCTCCACTTTTTGTGGGAGAGTCTTTGCTGTTTCAGAAGTCTGAATTTTCCGAGTTTCAGCCTTATTTTTCTCAGATCTGATACCTCCCTTTTAGATCCCTTTAGATCAGCTCTTCTCCCTCTCAAATCACCTCATATCGTTTTGTTTGGGTTCCTTTCCACGGCCACCACCTTGTCTCTCCTATTTTTAGCTGATCTCCCCCTTTTTAGCAGCAACCTTGCTTCTGCCTCTTTGCTGTCCTCTGCACCACTTTTCAGCAGATTTCTCCTTTAGATCCCTGTCCCTCCTGACCTTCGATCTATTGGCCTCTTTTTGCGTGCGTTGCCTAGTTTTTTTCCCTCTCATAGACCTGTTTTGAGAGACCCGCCTTCTTGGGTTAGATTGATGCATTTGTAGCTGTTAATTTTATATTCTTTTCGTTTTATTTACTGCAGATTTATTTTTCAAGTTACACAGCGCACTTTTTCTTTTACTCTCAAAACGTCTAGGCTTAAAAAATTAAAAATAACACACGCCACACACTGACCCTAAGTGAAGAAGCACCTGGTTAACACCGCCTGGCAAAGACTTTAAAATCAATTGTTGCTACACCTCTCTGCCCTTGACCTCACTTGATTTTGCCCCTCCCCGCCCTTGTCGGTTTTTCTTTTTCCCGTCATCATTGCGCCCCCAAGGCGCCTCTCCCGGAGACTTCTTGGCCTTCACCCTCAATTTCTGATCGGTCGACTTCCTCCTTCCCGTCATTCTCGAGTAAGTCCTCCCCTGATTCCACACTCCGACTCTTCTTCTGATTGTTTGGGTTCTCCCCCTACTTCTAGTTCTCCCTCTTTTACCTTCACCATGTCTAGTTCCAGACCTAGCCCTAACCCCAGTTCTACCACTAGGTCCATTTCCAATGGAACCACTACGGGACCTACCTCGACTGCCCCATTACTCCCTTATATGGCCGGCCTCAGTCTCCCCGATTTCAATCAGCTGATTAATGATCCTATTCGCCACGATGTTAGTTTTCCTGCTATGCCAACCAAGCTCCCCTCCGACACTCCCAAGTTCGAAGGCCTTGCTAGTGAAGATCCCTCTAACCATAGCCGATCTTTCCACATGTGGTGTTCCTCCAATTCCATCATCGATGACTCCATTCGTCTTCGTTTGTTCCAACGCACGCTTACCGGCGAAGCTTCCAAATGGTATGTTGATCAAGCCACCTCTTCCCATAGCACCTTTGCGACCATTGCCCAAGCATTTTTATCCTATTTCCAGCTCCCCCTCCGATACGACACTGGCACTAAACTCTTAACTTATTTCCATCAATCCTCTTCGACCCGCCTTTCTACTCATGTCTAGGAATGGCGGCGAAGACGGAGCTTGTGTCGCGCTCCCCCCTTTGAAGATCGGGTTTACATGGACTGGTTCCTTCGCTCTCTCTTACCTCCCATTGGCAAAGATGTCACATCCCATTTTCCCCAAACCGAAGAAGCCGCCCTCCAAATAGCCTTGAAATATGACCTTATTTACGCCCAATCTAGTTATGTTTATACCGTCCTTCCTGACCTTCCCAAACCCGGTGGCCCTAATGCCTCGGGGGCATCTCACTCTACCAACGATATCATTGGAGCCCTGTCAGATACCTTTGCCCAACCTCTTCTGAGCCATGGTTTCCCTCCAGGAGGGGCCAGCCCCTCCGTCACTTTTTTTCCCTCCAGGTAGCATGTATCCAGAATACGGCATGCCTCCTCCTTTTTCCCACCCTCTTGCTTACCTCAATGTTGCCCATCCTACCCCTTATCCATATCCACAACCTGGTGTCCCAGCTCCTCCAGCATTTGGACCATCCACTTCCTTGCCTTTTCCACCCCCGCAACCGCACTTACTACCCCCTCCAGGGCAATTCTTTGCACAGCAGGGAGCACCTAATTTTCTTCCTTCTCAAAGAAAGAGGAAAGGCAATCAATCTGCCCCTGGTAATCATGGACCCAATCCTTCAAGTATTGATCCTCACACTGCTAACTAGCCACAGGGTTCTCTGCCCAAGCCGAACAGGCCACTTCGCACCAATAAGCCTTGTTCGTGTTACGGTGTGTATGGTCATTACACTCATGATTGCCCCTTATTACCACAAATGCGACAAATGTGGGATTCTCAGGCCACCGTGCGGGGACAACATTCCTCCCCTACTGTCCCTCCCACCCCAGCTACTTCTCAACTCGCTATGTTTACCGATCCTTTCCCTCAACAAGGATTTATGGCCACTCAACCCCCTCATGCCCCGGTAACCACTCAACCTTCCCCTTCTGGTTCCTCTGATTACCATATTCTCATGATGGCCTCTGACCCACCTCTCACCGTCGACCTCAACCTTCAAACTTGGTCCCGTCAATCTTCCACACCTCCCATTCCGTCTTCCTCCGCGTCTCCATCTTCAGGTCCTCCAGAGCCTCTATCGACACCCAATGGTCCCTTGCAACTCCCTCCGCCCAAAGCTGAGGTTCATCCCAAGACTCCTCAAGGACCATTACGCCGAAATGCTGCCTTTGGTCGGGCTGCCCAGTCATACAGTATAGTAGATGATCTGGCACACTCTCCTGTTGTCATTTCAACACTGGAACTCCTCAAGTCATGTCCTTCTCAAAAGAAGACCCTACTATCTGTTGTGGGTGCCATAGATCCTACTAATGACCAATTGATTGTTTTCGACGCCCGTCAGTCAGACCCTCCCCCTCTTCCTCCTTCTGTTTCTTTCCAAATCCCAGTCAAAATCCGAAATTCCATTGTCGCTCGGTGCATTATTGATGAGGGGGCATCCACCTGTGTGATGTCTGCTTTGGTTTGGAAACAGCTTGGATCTCTTGAGCTGGCCCCTTCCACAATCACCCTTCGTGCGTGGGATGGCCATACCTCCCAGCCCACTGGCCTCTTTCGTAATTGTCCTATCACCCTTGTAGGCAAAACTGTTTGTGTCAACGTTGAAGTAATCGACGCCCCTCTTGACTACAACATTATTTTGGGGCGTAGTTACACCTATGCCATGTCTTCCGTCCCATCCGCAGTCTACCGTAAAATTTTCTTCCCTCATAATGGCAAGATTGTCACCATCGACCAGTTGACATACCATGAACCAAAATCTCAGACCTCCCCTGAATCCACCATCTCTACTGTCACCAATAAACCAACTGTTGATTCTTTGACCAGTGTTTCCCCTGGCGTCTATAAAGACTCCTCCTTGCTTGGAACCTTTTTAGACCTTCCTCTCGTACCTGATCCTAGCATGGCGAAAGTTTGCATGATGCAATCTTCATGGGCTGACCCTGCACAGCCCATCCTGGCTAGTAAGCAAACACATCCTCACCCAACTCCACCCTCTCCTAGCCCTTCGCCCCCGCTAGCCCACCTTCTTCCTTCAGAATCTCCTTCCCTGAACACTCCCCCTAGCCATTTCCCTGCTGGTCAGATTCCTTTCCTTGCTCTCCCTCCTGGCGCTCATTCTGTCCCTATCTTGGCTACCCTATCTCTCCCCAACTTGACCTTAGGCATACCCGTTTGGTACCTAGACCCCCCAACCCCTACTCTGCCTAGCCAACCCAAACCTTATCTTTCTTTGACCCCAGTTCAACCGATACCCATGGCTTCTCCCACTACACCTGTACCTCAGACCCCTCCTCAGATATCACCCCTTATGGCAACCATGCCAGGTGCCACTAGCAAAGCTCACAGGGGGGCATCCAAGGACAAAGCCACCCCGACAACTTCTGCCCATCCTCGACCTCCAAAGCATCCCATCCAGTGTGCTTTGTGCGATATTTTCGGACATGCTACCCATACTTGTCCCGAATTACCACATCTCAAAACCACGGTCAATGAGATGTTTCCTGAATCTTCTCTCCTTGAAGTCTCTCTCACCATCCCTGATTCTCTCCCTAAACTTAAACACTTGCGCACCAATCACCCTTGTTCGTTGTGTGATTTCCATGGCCATTACACCCATCTTTGCCCCCACCTTGACGAGTATCGTGCTTCTTTAGCCACATATCGCCAATTTGAAGCCGTGCTTGCCTGCCATCCTTCTTCCCTACCACCAGACCCCAAGCCTCCCCCGATTACCATTCCCCCTCCTGATACGGAAATGACTGAAACTTCAGCCACTATTCTCTACCTTTCCTCCTCCCCGCATCTCCCGGCACCCAACCCCTTAGTGCCTTCTGCCGTTGATTCACTCACTCACTCATCTGTTCACTTTTTTGTCACCCCTCATGCTGACACGCACGTGAACCTTCCCCCTCCAAATCAGGTGTCTCATATCTCTACCTCCTCTGATACTCATCTTCCTCCCAACCTTCCCATCTTTCAGACCGATGAAGACATCATGGAAGTTATGACCGCACCTGATTTTCCATGGGACGACATGCACCATCGTGCATACTTCCTACCACACGAGTCCCATGACCAATATGCCCTCAAATCTAGAGAATTAATTCCCGCCAAAGTTGATTGGTTCAACAACCCCATCCGTGCACTTGACGCTTTTGAAGAAGGCAATATGGCTAATATCTCTCCTACCATTAAAATAGACATTTTTGTCAAACCGGGTATTGAATAACATATCACCATGGGCGCCCAATGCACTCCAGAAGAAATTGAAGCCTACACCAAACTCTTCAAAGAATTCCGTGATATTTTCGCCTGGTCCTACTCAGAAATGCCCGGACTCGATCCTGCCATTTTCGAACATCACATCGACACATGGCCTGATGCCATTATGGTCCGTCAAAAGTTGAGACCCATTCATCCTTCTAGACGCGAAGCCATCAAAGCTGAAATCGATAAGCTTCGGCAAGTTGGTTTCATTTACCCCATCGAATATACCACCTGGGTGTCTAACCCAGTTCTCGTCCTCAAAAAACAAGGCACCATTCGTGTTTGCACCGAATTTCGCGATCTGAACAAAGGTTGTCCCAAAGACAACTTCCCCACACCATTGATTGACCAAATCATAGATGAGTGTGCGGGGCACGAGATTCTCTCCTTTATGGATGGCTTCTTTGGATACAACCAAATTGTTATCCGTCGTGCTGATCAACTTAAAACCGCGTTCATTAGTCCCTGGGGCACTTTTGCCTACCGAGTCATGCCATTTGGCCTTAAAAACGCCGGCACTACCTTTCAACGCGCCATGTTTTATTGTTTCCATGACTAAGCCCATATTATCCTTGCCTATTTAGACGACCTTACTGCTCGTTCTAAACATCGGGCACAACACCTTCATGACCTGCGTACCATTTTTCTCCGATGCCGCAAGTATAACATTCGCCTTAATCCATTGAAGTGTGTCTTCTGTGTTCCTGCCGGTCGTCTCCTCAGCTTCATCATGTCAAAAGATGGGATAACTCTCGACCCTTTTAAAGTTCAAGCCATTCTTGAACTTCCTATGCCTCATACCTTACGCCAACTACAAAGTCTCCAAGGCAAAGCCAATTTTCTTCGCCTATTTGTTCCTGACTACGCCACTACCGCTCATGGTTTCCTTAGACTTCTTCGATCTCACACCCCTTTTGTCTAGGATACGTATGCTCAAGATTATTTTGACGCCCTCAAGCATGCTCTTACATTCGCTCCCTTCCACCTATTCAGTTGTTGGTGTCCTTATTCAGAAGGATGATAACGGTATCGAACATGTGATCTATTATGTCAGTAAGAACCTTGCCGGTCCACCTGTGTCCTACTCGCATGAAGAAAAATTAGCACTATCTGTCGTGTTCTCGCTCCAAAAACTGCGTCATTATATCCTCATGCATTCCACCAAGGTTGTGACTGATTCCAACCCCATGAATTTCCTATTGAGTCGTTGCATCCTCAATGGGAAGTACGCCCGTTGGGTCGTTATCCTCCAAGAATTCGACCTTGAATTTGTCACCCCAAAAAGTAAGAAAGGTTTAGTCCTCGTTGAACTCATTTCTGATCTGCCTACCAAAACGCAAGATACCCCAATTAATGATGCTCTTCCCGATGAACATTTGTTTGCCATCACCACCGACGATCCTTGGTACGGTGACATCCTTACTTACTTGCGAACCCAAGAGTTCGCCCTCCATCTTGATCGAGATGCTCGACGACGTATCTGACACCAAGCCTCTCGCTACCTTCTAATCGGCGATGACATTTATCGTCGCGGAGTAGATACTGTCCTTCATCGTTGCCTCACACACGCTGAAGCCGAGCAAGTCCTCAATGCCTGTCATAGTGGCGCTTGTGGTGGCCACCTCTCCAGCCTCGCCACAGCCCAAAAAATCATGTGTGTTAGGTATTTTTGGCCTTCTCTCTTCAGTGATTGCATTGAAGCAATCAAACACCATTCCAATTGCCAACATTTTGCCTCCAAGGCGCGAGCTCCTCCCGCTCCTCTCCATCCTGTCGTCACCGCCGGTCCTTTTTGTAAATGGGCCATCGACTTTATGGAATGCCAACCCCCATCTACTAGTAACCACAAATATATCATCGTGGCGGTTGACTATTTCACTAAATGGTCCGAAGCTATGCCAACGTTTAACAATACGGCAGCCACTACAGCCCTCTTTTTCTTTAACCATGTCATTGCTCGATTCGGAGTTTCAAAACAGTTAGTCTCAGACCATGGCCGACATTTCGAAGATCAAATTTGGCAGGAGCTATCCTCCCTATTGGGTTTCGAGCACCAATATTCATCTTCTTATTACCCCCAAGGTAATGGCCAAGTTGAAGCGGTCAACAAAATTCTTAAGACCATGCTTCAATGAACGGTGAATAAGCACAAAACCAACTGGCATCTCATGCTCTTCCCTGCTTTGTGGGCTTATCGTACTTCTGTCAAAACCGCCATCAGTTTCACTCCTTTCCACCTTGTCTTTGGAGAGGAGGCAGTCTTACCAATCGAGTGTGAAATCCCTTCCCTTCACTTGGCCGTCGAACTTCTCCCTGATACCCAACCTCTTGAACAATGACTTATCATGCTTGAGTGCGCCTCTGAAGACCGTCGTTTTGCATTGCAAACTCTTGAAGCAACCAAAAAGCGCACCAAATCTCAGTATGACCGAAAATTCCACCCTCGTACCTTTCACGAAGGTGATCTCGTTCTAGTATATGACCAGGCCCACGATACCCTCGGTCATGGGAAGTTCGACTCATTATGGCTAGGTCCTTACATCATCAGTAAAGACCTTGGTAAGGGGGCATATCTTTTAGAGGACTTTGAAGGCCATATCCTTCCTAATCCTCGCAATGCACTCTATCTTAAGAGATATTACCCCTAGCATTTTCCCTGCAAAATGCGGGTTTTCTTCTCTTCTAGATAGCTAGCATCTATTTGTTTTGCATTTTGTCACTTCACCAGGACACCTGTCGTCCACGAAGCATTACTTCACCTCCCCTCAAAATCATATTTTCTCACTTACTACACATGTCATTGGGGGCACCACCTTGCCTCCACACTCATTCCTGTTTGTGTTAATTTCCGTCATGAGATACCATTTTGTACTCATTTTTTTTGTGATCCCCTTTGGATCATCCCTCCTTCCCTCATCATCATTAGTCTCTAGCTATTCGTCGCTTTACTCTTTTCCCTCGTGCCTCAGTTGGGGTTTCCTTATTGCTTCACCTATGGCAGACCTACTTCTGTCAACATCAGCTCATTTACTCCAGAAGCCAGGTCTAGGGGGCAATGTACTTTGGTTCGAGCTCTTCTCAGCCTTCTCGCGATCTAGACACTTGATGGTCCAGTGATGCAGCAGCAGCTATTGGTGATTCCCGAGCGTGTGTGAGATGTCTCAACCCTCATGAGGGGGTGGCCCTGCAGGTAGCCCCCCACATGCCCAGATGACCTCTTCATTTCCGCCCTTGATGCAGCTCCTCTCATTTTATGATATCGGCCTCAACCGCTCACAGCACCTCTTCAATTTTCATATATCAGTCAGATTTTGTGAGCCCTTCCCCATGTGTAGGGGGCATTTGGGTATATTTGTATCTCATGTACTAAAATCTTCTTGTATAAGTCCTGAAGGTTATTCCAGGCATCACATGTATGTGGGATTCATCATTTTTATCTGGCTCATGTTTAGGCCAACACATGCTTCATTATTGCGTTCCGTGGTTTTTCGGGCACCTTCTTCTTTGTACTATTGTATCGGCGGGCATAGGTATGCCTCCCTCGTCGCCTTTAAAACTGGTACTACTTCATCACCTAGAGAATTGTTGCACCTGTAAGTCTCATCTCCTCCAGGTCTAGTCCTTTAGCACATTAGACTACTTTACATTCCTATCTCTCACTCCCCTCTTGATGCCTATTGATTGAGTTCTTACAATGTACTTCGGTCATATGATTTTCTCCTAACACTAGTACGCTGGGGGGCAATCTGTTACACCATTTTTTTGGTCATCTAACCCATTATTATTAGATGAACCCAAGTACACCATGTAAGACCAATTTTACCCCAAGTAAAATTGCTTTCACCATATAAAATAACATTTGTCCATATTCCCTAGTCATATTTAACCCAAAACAAAGAAATTGATTAAATAAATCATTATTTATTTAATTATTTCCTAGGAATAAGTTATTCAAATCATTATTTAATAATATTCCTAGTTAAATTGGACTAAATCATTTGTAAATAATTAAATAAATAATTATTTATTTAATTATATTCCCATCATCTCCCTAAAATAATAAATAAATCATTTATTTATTTATTATTTATAAATAAAGGAATTGACCCAAGTCAAAAGACCTTTTCCCTCCAACAAATATAATAAAATATTCCTAAAGGGTGATTCTAGAATGTGATTAATAATATTTTATTCATGCACCGAGTTCTAGAACACCCCAATATTTTGTTATAAATAGAAGGGTGTTCCCCATTTATTAGTCACCTTCATTGCATTAGATCACTCTAGATCTACTCTTGGTCACCATTTTCCATTCTGCTTTATGAACTCCCATTGAGTTCCATGTTTCTTTTTCTACACCAATAAGAGAGAGGAATTTTAGATCTGAAACACTGAGGACTTCCAAGAACCCATCCCATTGAGGAGAACCGGAAAACACCTTTCTTGTTTTCCTCTCAGGTGCCCCATTCTTTAATATAATACAAATCATTCTTTTAAACACTTTGTTCTTATCTTGTCTATTGGATGCATGGAGCCATATTATATTTTATCTACTTAATGTCTTTTTGTGTTTAGATATGAATTTGTGTAGCAGACTTAAAGATATTTTGCAGCCATAATCGATGTTAGGGCTATTTGTTATGAGTAGCTAAAGTGATATTTTACAACGAAGGATTCATACTAACAATCGCATATCACAAAGTTCAGGAGGTAAGCGCCTGCAAGTTAAATGTTCTAAGGTGCGACTTGATCTGATCACAATCGCACATCATAGTTTTCAAAGAATTTCCACTGGAGGTAAAGGTTAAAAGTGCCAACATGCGACGTCCGATGCAGGTGGGACCTAATCGCAATCGAAAATCGCATTGTTTAAGGAAACAAGTACAGAGGTAAATGTTAAAATCATCGAAGTGCGATATGGGCAACGTGGAAGATGACGTGGCAGAGTGACATGGCAGGATGAAGTGGCAGGATGATGTGGTAGGGTGACGTGGCTACAACGTAGCATATAACATGGCGGGTGTGTGGTAGATGACATGGCAGGGTGACATGGTAGGTTTCATATCCCTGGCCCGTGTACTGTACATTGCAAGTTTTAAGAGTTAAGCATGAAGGTGAATGTTATAATCGCTGAAATGCGATGTGCGATGCGGTGGGACCCGATAGAAAATCACAAATGTTAAGCGATAGGCACGGGAGATAAACGGTAAAATATGTGAAATTCGATGTACGATATCTTATGGATGCGATGAAATTCATAACTAAAATCTACATAATTTTAGGTCTAGGTGAACCAGTTTCCACGTTGTCTTGTGTGTAAAACAAGTCACGTCGCACCTACAACGTTTGGAGCTCATTCAATGAATAAAAAAGGCTGAAACATAGCAAAAAGACTTGTGGTAAAGATCTGGCAAGGAGCAAAGGTTTTCCACCTCATCGATCCACCATCATCTTTAAATCTGACGGCCTACGTTTCATTCCGGCCCCCCTTTACCATCCTAACTTTATCCTTGCAAGGGGGGTCTGAAATGAGTGGTTTTCAAGAAAGGGACCCCCTTATGTGTCATTCTCTCATAAATTTTGATCCTCCCCCTTTCTATTACCACTCACCACTTCAAGGGGGGTCCGAAATACCATTTTTTTCCTTCAAAAACCACTTTCCCCAAATAAACTGGTATCAGTTTGTAATAGAGAATGCGGAGTAAGATTAGAGAAGTAGCAGTGCCAGTGTCACATTTGAATTTATCATCTGAAAAATGCAGTACGAATAACAAAGCCAGATGTCAAAACCTCCATTGGTTGCCTCTTTAAAACCATCACAGCTTCCTCCAAAGCTTACTGTTTGATATTCTGAGGAGCCATTGAAGTGTTTGGATCTACGAATAGTTACCAAAAATTAATCCCAATGGTGGTGTTGTTCTTAGAGATGTCTTATCACTGCTTTCATGTCTCCACTTGTCCATTTTCTGCTTAAATGTAATCACCGCAGTAGGAAGATTAACCAACTTAAGTTCTCTATAAATATTGTATGAATTGGCAGTGTAAGAGGAGGCCTGGAAGTTGAAAAACTATTTTAATAGACTCAGCTTGTTGTAAGCACTGTCTTTTGCATGAATAAAGGATGATGTTGTTTTCCAAATTCTTGTGTCATTTTTTGTGGTGAAGTGCTTCCCTTATTTAATTTCTCATTCTCCTATTTTCCATACTGTTTTCTTTTCTTTACTGCGGATAGAAAATTTTGTGTAAGATTTACCATGGGGTACCCTGCTCAGTCTTGAAACAGTAAATTATGTTTTCCTCTAAGACTTGGAAGCAGAATTCAGAGACGGTCTGCTCTGCATCCATGTTGAGACTGGAATGTAGAATTCAGAGACGGTCTGCTCTACATTCCTATTAAACCTTAATCTTCTCTTTTCTATTTCACAAGATGTTAAGATCCATTGACACGGATAGCCTACCTAGTTTCACCTGACCTTAGTTATTCATCCATCTGAATTTGTTCACACTTATGAATCCATAGCCCAATGGCCCTTTTTTGTTGCCTCAACCAAACATCTTCAAACAAACCTCATTTCTATAACTAGCCTAATATCAGCACTTATAGTTATCAAGCTATATCTAACAGAGAAAGCCCTCTCTGAGTCCAGGAAGGCTAGGTCCTAGATTCCAAAGTTGGTTTGATGTTTCCCTCCTTAGTTATGTCTTTAGCCTTTAGAAATTATAGAGTGATAACACAATCTCAACCTGATAGAAGACATCTTCCTACCTATTTCCCTAAATCTGTAAATCAAAAACTCAGAAGGAAAATATCTTTTGATTGGTTTCTAGTGTGATTCATGCTCTGATACCATGTAGATTTTTAATGGAAATTACTACTACTAATGTATTCAAACTAAAAATAAGAGATTATAAACCTCCTCTACTATACTGTGGAAATGAAATCATAATCTATAAAAACATGCAATAACATGCAACCATCAAAACCATAATAACAACAATGATTTACTATGGAACCCAACTAGGAAAAACCCCTATGTCACTTTCAATTAATTGGATGAGACTAAGAACCTATTACAATTGCTTGCTTCAAGTATGAAGCACAGCCTACACTTGCAAACTTGTTCTCCTGCTTTTTGTCCTACACTGGCAACACTTAGCCAATTCTCAAACTCCACAAGCTCTTATTTCCTTGTGTAGTTCAGGAGAAATTAAGCTCCTAAATAATAGGGAATTTCCTATTTCCTTGCGAAATTCCTAACGAATTGATCATCTGATTAATTATCCAACATGTACACTCAACTAATATAAAACTAATAATTTCAATATGCCTTTGACATCCACTCCAGTCAGGAAATTCGAATTTTATGCATGCATAGGCTATATTTAGTTGATTGACTAGTTAAGTGATAGATCATTGAGTTAACAATAGTTCTGCTACTCAAATGAACTTTAACTGACTCAATTAAGGACTTGCACTCATTTGACTGAGATCAGTTATACATAACTATATTGGATTGCTAATTTTTAAAAATAACTACATGCAAAACTCTACTTCTAGACTCTAACTCGAATTAACTAAGCTAAATAAGTGACAAGGCCATGTCACTCAAGATAACTCCCACCCAAGTCATCTGCTAATGTAGAAATTTGATTTTACTCAATTTGACTAAGGCAAAAGTCAAATTGAGATTTCTTTCTACAATTTCTATGAATGGAGTCATCTCCTGAGAAAACTTCACCACAATCAAATATTTCTTGTGAGGAATCATATGAAGGGATGTTCTTGAGTCGACCAACCATGCCCCATGATCTACATATTCACATGAAAAATTCAAGTACACATCCAAACCTTCATATGGGTAGGTTTCTTCTTTTTTGGAAGGAACATCTTTAGATCCCTCCCTTTCTTAGGAATTTTATATACATAGTCTTTCTTGTAATGCCCTTCTTTTCTACATCTCTAACGTATCTCTATGAAATTTCCTAGAGACTTATAACTTCCTCTAGATTTAGATCTCCCACTCGAGGAATTATTATTTTTTCTATTCTAGCAGCTTCCTCTTTGCTGAAGGCTTGAAATTATCTGCCTCAACATTATAAGGAGACCACCTGATAGGTACCTTAAAGCAAATCCTCTTACATTTGGAATGGTGGTTTCAGCTGGATAAATTAGGTCTAGTTACCTTCTCTCTATCTCTAATGGCTTAAAGTATGAATTTCACTTACCAATAGAGAAGAGACATCAGATCAACCCTCTTGTTGATCAAGCAAGAAAGTGATCATTAAGCTGATTTGGGGCTCATCCAAGCTATAACTAAATTTTTCCTCTTTGATAAGAGGACTTCTAGAAATGTAGAATTAAATCTAAATGCAAATTAATCCTAAAATACAGGCAAAAGGAAAAGATCCTAACCCTATCTTGATTAGGAAGATGTAGATCTAACCCAACTGACAGCAAAGTATTTAAAAGATTAGGGATTTAAATATGTCTGGCTTATAATGAATATCAAGCTAATGAAGTAGTTCAATTAACTGATATTATGAATACCAAAACACATTATGTTGAGAGATCTATTAACTAAGATAATTAATCAACGACATTTAGGAAGTAGTTTATGAAATGATGATGATTATTAAATCAGGAACTCGAATGATTAAACAATAATATAAGGAAATAGTTAAAAAAATATTATTGTTTGTTAAACCAGAATTAAGAGACTAATTTCTGAGTAAATAATTACTCAAAAATCATAGTGCAGCCCATAAGAGTAGAGATAAATAATAACAGATTATTGAGGAAAATTACTCACATTGACAATAGTGCACAAATATGAATAAAAATGACATATTTATGCAATTATAAAATGAAACCATTATTAAAATAATAGTATTTTAAATACCAATTTATTGAACCTGTTTCTCTAGCTCTGATCTCCAACGACCCTCTACAACTCATAACTCTGATGTTAAAACAAGAGCTGCAATAATGCAATCTCTGCTCCCCATACATAGTTCATAATCCAAAATAAAAATCCTCAACAATCCCTCAGATCTAATATTTGCTCTCCTCTCACCTACAACTCTAAATCCCCATTACAATAGTTATTTTGAGAATTCCAGAATTGTAGAGAAGAGAAGCTCTTTGCTTATACTACAAACCACTATTTATAATTTACAAAATGTATTCCAAATAGGAGAGTTGTTGAAGAATAATTTTGCTCCAACAATTTTCATTGGTCCAAATTCCTATTCTTCTATTGCTAGAGAAATCCCATTGATTGAAAACTTGTTTTCTCATCTCTTCAATTGTTTCTTTGTCAAAACCAATCAAAATTTAATTAAAATGCAAATTAAAATAAAAAAATACCAAATTTGGAATACAAAATATCTCCAATAAAAGCTTAATTAACTAAATAAATAAAAATAAAACTTAGATTTTCATTCATCTCTGTAAAGATCTAATTTTTCAAGGAGAACATAGTCAAATGGATCTTCACTCGGTAGAGGCTCTGAGCAAATGAAAATATAGAAGATTAAACTCAGAAAAATAATTTTGTTTAAAAATTCATAGCTTGATATTCTGCTCAATTTTAGACTCCTTAAATGAACAAATCTGATTAGGCAACCACTTCAGAAATAATCTCCATGATTTTATCTATCCAACGGGTTGTCATGGGCCTCATTTGGCCAAGTAAAACTCAACTTATGAACTTCCCAAGTTGAAGAATCAAAACTACCAAAATTCTAGAAAATTTGTTGCCAGGACCAAAAATATAAATTTTAATTAAAATCTAATCCTAAATTAGATTAACAATTATTAGTTAATTAATATTAATTTAATTTCAATTACATTATTAAACTTAATTAATTATAAAATAATTATTATATAATTAAAATGAATTCAAAAGATAATTAAAAATATAATTATATTATATTAATATTATAATTATATTATATTATAATTAAAATATAACTATATTATATTATTAATATAATATATTTATATTAATAACAACCATACTAGCAAAATTCAAAACCAAAAAATCTTCACATGTTTTTTTTTAATTATTAACGAATTGAATGAATAATCGAGGTGGCAAATGAGTGAAGTGGAGAAGGAGGATGACGTAGGGATGATGGAGGTCAGGAGTCATAAGGTGGGGGAAATTTATAATAAATAAAAATATTCACGACATGAACTCATATCGGGTATCAGAGGAAATTGATATCGGAATATTTTGAATGCACACAAAACAAAAAAACATCGATACTTCGATGTTTCAATATCGAGATATCAGAGGTTTTGAATATCGGAAGATTTATATCGGAGATTTTAAAAATCGGAAATTTTATTTCGGGACTATTAAATTTAGGAATATTTGTTTCGGAAGGGAAGATGTAATGCCCACGAGATGGAGTCGTGATGGGCAAGTGCGGGTGTGCCTTGTCGCGCCAATGCCTGACTTGGTGGACATGTGATCAACGAAGGTCGGCAAAGTGACGAAAACTACTACGCGTAATTGGATGGGCGCACCAGCGGATGAAAGTGACAGACGCAACATTGGGCTAGTATGCGAAGATATATTGGTGGTCGTGCGATGAATAGGATCAACGGATGAATGAAGACGTGCGAAAATGGCTAAGTGTTGGCGGACGGTTTATAGGCTGCCTTGGTGGCAAGCCGACATTAATGAAATAACATCACATGGTAACTAAGCCCTTCATGGTGAAAATTATGGGTCATCTCACATGTGGCCGAGCCCCCAACCATGGAGGTGAACGCATTGGAAAATGTATATATTGGTGGACGTGTGATGGAATGGAGAAAAATAAGCAACAAGTGCATCAAAAACTTGTTGCTCACCTTTGGAAAGCATTCGAGTAGGGTCAAAGGTGGAGCTAAAATTAGGCCGCAGCAAAGGACATGCATCTTGGGTCGATTCAGGTCAATCTACGTGCAGAACAATGTTTCAGGGAATCTGCAGGGCGTCAGGTCGAGTCAGGTTGAACTGCGTGCAGAAAATTGTTTCAGGGAATCTGCAAGTCGTCGGGTTGAATCGATTCAGCTGCGTGCAGAAACGCGTTCAGGGCATCCGTAGGTCGTCGGGTCGAATCAGGTCAACTGCGTGCAGAAACATGTTCATCACATCCGCAGGGTGTCGGGTCGAGTCGGGTCAACAACATGCAGCGTTGTCAAGTCGGGTTCATGAGGAACGGTGTGTGAGGGCGCAGAAGGTCGTTCATCAGCGTCGGGTCGGGTCGAACATGACCCGAACGCGTTCAGGAAACGTGTGCAAACCATGACCCTGGTGACTCGCGTTTAGAAACGGGTTCAGGGTGCCGAGGGCGTTTGTGATCCGAGTGACCCACTTGAACCAAAATTCATGTAGGCTTCAACAAACATGTTCTAAGTGGATTTTTGGGATCCTTACAAGCACACTTGGAAAGGAGTGTAAGTGTTTACATAGACTTGGGCTGTATAATTATTGTAAATTGTAAACTTATTGAAATATAACATCAGGCAGACTTATAATCAGGGAGTTGCCCCTCCCTTGAATGTATGGGTGTTCTTGTGGATTGATGTTGAAATTTAATGTTGAATTTATTTCTGCTACGTAATTGAAGAACACTAGAAGATTAATAATTGAAAGTGTTGAGTTAGGCATAGTCTACATACTTGAGTATTACGAAAAGAAAAATAACGGTGGTGCCACACCCGCTATAGGTTGGTTGAAAGACTACCATAATTATAGGACCGTGACAAGTGGTATCAGAGCTACCTTTTCAGGGCTTCGATTATTGAAGCAGGGACACAGTTGGAGGGTTGCAGGTGGTGTCGAAGTTGGTCTTTTGAGACCTTAGCAGAAGCAAGACATTTTTCAGCTGAAGCTGCAAAGAAGACATGCATAGTTGGGATGAATTCCAGGAGAAAGCCTTTGAGGCCTTACATTGGATAAGGCATATGAGGGATAACTTACAAATTCAAGACAAGATTTGACTCTTGGGAAAAGAAGAGGTTGAATCTATAAGAAGGGCGAAAAAAATTGTAGAAGAGAAAAATGCTGCAACATGAGCTCTTAAGGCCTTGTATGAGGAAGGGGTATGTGACTCTAACAGGGATGAAGCTAATCGATTTTTTTAGAAGATGATCCATTTCGATGATTGGATTGATATATGTTATGAGCTAGAGGCACTTCAAGAGGAGATTGTCGAGATTGGGAAGAAGAACCAGAGATGCAGGAAGCCTACTTTGGCCAAACTAAAGGATGTTGTAGATGTGATACCAAGCACATTACCAGCATTAATGGTGTATGATTCTCATGAGGATGTTGTGGATGCAAATATGATCAAGGATGAACATGTGGAACAAGTTGAACCTGGACCAAGCACATTGCAGGCATTGGTGGATGAACCACATGAAATTGTTGCAAAGGTGACAATGATTGAGGAGGAAATTGATGAGCAGGTTGTTCCAGGATCAAGCACATTGAAGACATTAATGAGGATAGAGGACACTCACTTAGAGAGTCTTCATGCCAGATATTACTTGTGTTTCATTGGATCATTTGGAGGATGGTCCGTATGGAGGAGTAAGAAAAGAGATGACTTCTTTGCCAACACCATGGATGATCTCTCCTTGGATGCCTGTGATGATACCTTGTACATTAGAGAAGCAAGGAGCATTGCTTGTTGCAAACCTTGATAGGGAAATTTGTGACCTCACTCTATTAGGTTCAAATTCTCGTGACAAGGGTGGAAATTGATGATCTTTGTGATGGATATGGATCATGCTTAGCCACATGGAGATTGGCTAGCTTCCCAGCATGACTCATGGACTGCCTTGCTGGTAGGGCACATTGTTTGGGTAGACTTCTTCATGGCCTACAACCAATAAGGAACTCTTGGTGCACCTTTAGTGGGGGATAATCTTTGAAGGAAGTACTCATGATGATTTATGGTAGAAGTGACCAAGGGAACTTTACCAATAAATACACACATGATGATGACAAGAGTTGATTTGAGTTCACTTGGATGAACACATGGGCAGCCAAAGTCAAGGACATGGACTACATGGAGATATTTTGTAGATGGACTGATGGATGTTGTTCACTTTGAGCCACAAGACATTGGTTGGATAAGCAGCTTATGAGCATATTCATATGACTTTCAGGGTGAGAACAAATTATGATGGCACTCATGGACAATACAATTATGCTTGTCAATTCTTTGGATATAATGATGCATGGTATTTCATGATGGATTTTCATTCATTGGAGGATTCATACTACAATGATCTTGCAGTATTTGGTTCATTAAGGTGCTAAGATCAAGATTGGCCTTCATTTTGATGCATTATGGGATGCATACCTTTGAGCACATTTATGGGGTGTGTTTGTGAGGAGTCATTTGATGCAGATGATCAACAGGACACTTTGGAGCTTGATGCAGATGATGTGATGAGATTCCTTGGTGGTATCCACTTGGGCATGGGTTGAGTCTTCTTGACTTAACTTTGGTACACATGTTGGATGCACATTGTAGATGGGATGTGTTGCGGTCCTATAATAATAGGATTCATAATTATGAATTGACTATGATTAGTCTTGTAATATGTACATACTTTTCTTTCTGCAAATTTTTTTCCCATATTAAAAAATGTAAAGAGGGTAAAAGTCCTAAAAGAAAAGTAAAAGGACTGAAAGAAAAAGATCAAAAATGAATATAAAAAAATGAACCCCAACAAAAAAGAGATAAAAATAGATCATGAAAGTGATGAAAATTCAAACGCCACTACTTTTAACTTTACTTTGAAAAATAAGATTGTGTGCAGCTTGTCAAAAATGCCACAATCCAGGATAATCAAATGGCTTAATCTTGATTATTCATGCTTTAAATTTCATGTTGATAGATAGAGAATAAATATCTAGCCAAATTGTTTAATCTTAGCAAATCAGTAGTTAGGTAGAGAATAATAATGAGCTCAACAGTTTAATCTGAGCCATTGAAATTAATAAGAATAGAATTAGATAGTTTGTTGTTAAAAGAAAAATAATAAGGGTCTGCAAGCTCAAATTCACCTAAATGAATGAAGAAAAAATGTTAGGATAGATGATGGGTAGGCAGTAACAGTTTTCACAAGACATGGATAGCAGAAATTGGTCATTTAATATTACTAACTTCCTTCTTGACTTATTTCCCTTGTAAAAATATCCCTCCCCTTCATATTAATCTTTTTCCCCTTACTTCACTCTTTTTTCCCTTACAAAAACCATTTTCCTAGCTAAAAAGCATATTATCTTTGGAAAAGTAAAAATCCCTTTACTAATTTCCCTTTTTTACCCCCTAAAATAAAATTTTCCTAAGTCTAAATTTAAATTAATATGTCGGGTCCCACACTGATAAATCCTTCCCAATATTAGTTTTAACACTATCCTTAGTATATTTTAAAATCTCGCACTTATTAACATTTCACTATATATTATTAACCCCCATATGTATTAATCCCCGCATACATATATTAAACCCATTCCCATACTCTATTAACCATTATTATATTAACTCTTGAATATATTACATTTAAACCCATCTAAAATATATAGTTAAACTCATTCATATGTTTAACTAATCGTCACTATTATAAAGTCCCAGCCCTATACATATTAAGCCACAACTTATATCATAACTCATCGCATTGACTTAAGATCTGAGCCCCATGCCTATCAAATCCCCGTCAGGTCCCCCCCATTCGCCCATCCGTCTGATCGCGATTCCTCAGATCTGATGACCAATAGCTCTTATCAAGCGCCCGAAAGCTTGATCTTTAACATCAACCAGACCTTGTGAAATGATTTGTTTTCGCAGCCCCGCTCCCTGCTACATGGCATCACTTGATTTTGTTGCATCCTCCAAAATAATACTGCCCGACTGATTTTTATGATGCGAAAACCATCAGGTCTATTTATTCCACCCGTTAGGAAAACCACCGATCTCATTTGAAATTAACCCCGCACATTTAAGTTTAATCAATGCTGGTTAAAAATGCATAAAGCCACCCTTTCCAACTTTTCACCATTTTCTGTTCAGATTAGCACAAAGACAACTCTGTCGACCTATTTCTAAGCCAAATAACCAATGCAGACCTATTATTAAGTTAATTCAACCAGAATTGAATCCTTTCACTCCCACAATCATTACAGAAATAGTATAAAGATCACCGAAGCCTCTGAAAGTCTGCGCTGCTCCTAGAGAACCCCTTCTGCAAACATAAAAGCTTCTTTTTTTCCAGGTATTCCTAAAATACTAAGGCCTGTACTTACAACAAGAAAGTAACAAATTAATTGAATCATTTTAGGTGCCTTTGCAGAACAAAATAAAGCCCATGTTGCTTCCCAAACCTTTTTCTGCAGACCCTAGTCATATTTTCAGAGAATTCCCAAGGCCTAAAACTATTCTTGATCACAGAGAGTAATTATTTGATCAATTGATGCATAATAGACCAGAGGAAAAGCCATTTTTTCATCCCAAACCCTTCTGCGGACTGTAATAATCTTTCAGAGGTGCTCCCAAAGGCCTGAGCTTGTTTTCTTAAAAGCTAAAAGAGTAATTAATTGAATAAAATCAAACAATGTATGGCTTCCCAAGGTATTGTAACTTTCAATCCCCTGCAACCTCCTATTGTAGATGTGGAACATACTACCCTTGCAGACAGAGACTTTAAGATTAGTGACCCTGTCACTGAGTTTAACCTCCTTGAGCTCCACTGTTGGAGACATGACAAGTCAATTGACCAAGCTGATGAGGTTTTCCTTTGGGAGTCAAATTTGCCCAAATATATTGTCCCACAGACCTTCTAGTGTCCAGAGGTTATTAGACTTTGCCAAAATTTTTATTTCCCTTATCAAAGATCCATTGTAACCCTTGGTAAAGAAATCGTATTCACCATCACAGCTAAATCAATTAATCAGATGCTGTTAATTCAACCTAGACCTAATGAAACCCCTCTATCTATTGAGACCCTCACACAGTTGTATCTAAATCTAGACTTGCCCAAGAGGTTCCAGACATTCCAAACATTCATTCCTTCATCAGTAGAAACTCCCAAGACTATTCCTCCTTATCCAGCAGCTATATTTTCAGAAAGAACCAGGCATATCATTACAATGCTATCTTGTATTTTGGGTTATTTTACTGATGAGCATGTTGATGCTTCAGTCTTAGGATTTCTGTCTATTTTCACCCCTGGTCAGCCTCCTGCTACCATATTCAATTTTTCCTAGTACCTCTCTGATACAATTCATGAACAACTTATTAAAATTCTTGAAGAAGGTGTCTTCAAGTATTCATCTGTTCTATTTCACATGTTTTTATACTTCCAATCCGAAAGATTTGCTATCAATCTTCAAAAGCTGGATGTTGAAGGTAATCCATAGTCAGTAATATTTTGGACTTCCTTAATCAGGAAAGAATCAACAGAGTTCACATACACAGACTTTATTGACTCATTCATTTATCCTATTGTCAACATGTTGAACAGCAACATTCAACCAAGAGTCAGTGATGATATAAAAAAGGTCCTACAATTATCAAAACATAGTAGGATGGGATATTGCTACCTTTATCAGAACCACGCAGAGATTAAGGTATATGGATCTAATCTCTTTCCATATAAGCTGCCCAAATACCTCCCAATGAGGTTATTTTCACTTGAATATATCAGGCAGATCCTTCACTCTGATGAAGTAAATTTCTTGTCAGCCAAAAAGAATACACAGTTTAAGATAAAGAATCAAATTGGTCCTTTTATTTGCAACAATAGAGGTGCAGGTCAACAAGCAAAAAAATATTTGTAGGAATTTAAGTTCAGTCAAAGTTTCGAATGGTATTATGATCCTTTAGGAGTTATAATCAAACTAAGGATTAAATTTAAGTTAACTCCTTATATACATGAGTCTAAGCTAGACATTGAGAAGTACTCCAATCAATATGAATGGTTGGAGAACACTTTAAAATAGGCAGAGAAGCAAGGTGATACTAGTTCCATATTGCAGACTCTAGCCCCACAGGATAGGAACTCCAAAAGAGAGAGAGAAGAAGGATCATACTCAGCTTAGACTACAGCTGAAAAAAAATTCAAAATGATGTACAAAAATAAGCCCAAATTAAATCTTGTAAATGAAGAAGTAGAAACTATTGAAGTGATTGATACAGATACAATGGTAAAATACAATGCTCCTCCAACAGTTTCAAAGGAAACTCACCAGCCTTCAACATCTAACACTCAGACTATTCAGAAGCAACATAGTGTTGAAGTTTCCTCATCTAGTAAACTAGTAGAGAAAGAACAATATATTATGCAAAAGTATAAAGAGATCAAGATCAGGAATGAGGCATTAAAGGCTGAGACATATACCCAATACTGGAAGTAGTCACCTAGTGACCAAAGCGGATTGCTTTCTGCATTTGACTACAAGACCGGGAAGATGCAGATGACTTTCTTACAGCCAATAGTGAAGCATCCTAAGTCTTCAATAGATTATAAAAAGACATCATATGAAGTTCAAGCAAAATATATTCATCCTATAAACCAGATAGAATTTCACAAGCAAGCTGGTGAACTGTTGTATTCTACCATGAAAAAAAAATCCATGAGTGTACAGAAGCTGCAAAACACTCTTGAAAACATCAGAGTTCAGCTAAAGTTAGAAAATGCATCCTCACAGGCTAAAGATAACAAAATTAAATCTCTGGAAGATTTGGTTATTGAAGTAGGATATGATCCAAAAAATGTCAAAGTTGCATATGAACTCATAAAGAAAAAGAATGCAGAAATTGCTGCATTAAAGAAACAACTCAAATTGCCTCCTACTGAACACCCACAGGCCAAATAAGTATTACAGGATGCAAGCCAAAAAGATGAGATGATGAACCGCATTCTTTAGTTAACTGCCCAGTTGAAAGAAATGAAAAATGAAATGGATAAGTTAATGCAGGAGAAAAAGGTCAGCTCAGAAGAAATCCATATCACTGTTATTCCTACAGTCATTACAATTGTTCCTTCTACCTTAGAAGAATCATTGGCCCCATCAGTTCCATTAGCTACAGTACTTCCTATTTCATCGGCAACTACTTCAGCTACATAGTCATCTACAACAGCAGTACAACCAAATGATGAAGCAGGTAAAATAGTTAAATAAATGCAAGAAATTTCCATCCAGACTAATGAAATCAATAGACTTAAAGAACAGTTGAAAATTCTAGAGGATGAGAAGAAACTAGTTCAGATCATGCACAAGAATGAAGTGTAGAAGACAAACAGATTGAATAAGAAATTACAAAAGCTAGAGAAAGAGCTGACATTGAAAGAACCAATGGCACAAGCCAAGCAGCAACTGTGGGCCAATATCATTGAATCTGTCAATGATATTTGGCCATCCATTCAAGTTATTTATGAACAAAAATATCTTATCAAGTCAGCAAGTGAAGCCATCCAGAAAATAAAGGAAGAACTTGGTAAGAAGCCAGAAGAGGCCAATGAAATCATAAAGTTTCTTAATTCCAAGAATAAGCAGGAATTGGAATAAATGTGAATTAGTGACAAGACAGAAACAATTCTTGAATTTAGAAAGGTGATTTCTAAAAGGAACTTGATGGTACATCTAGAATAAAAGTGTCAGAACATGGAGCTTCCCATAACCAGATTTATGATGAAATTTGATATTCTGAGGTAGAAAGGCCTTCCAAATCCTCTGGTTATCAATGATAGATTGATGAAACAAAAATATTATGATAAGAAAATCAGAGAAGAGGCAAAGAAACAAGCAAACAATTCATCCATGAAAGGAATTCCAATAGGAAAAGTACTCTACAAAATTTTTGAGAACTTATTTTACCTACAACATGAGGTAAAACATTTATTCAATAACAAGCCTACATTTTCAAAGAGGCTGATGAAATATTCAGAAGAATGGTGAAAATCAAGTTACCAGATGCAGAAGATTGGGAGAAATTGACTGATTTAATGTGAAAGCAGTCAAGGTTAAAACAGATTAGGTAGTTTAAAGTGAAAAATAGTTGTTACAGTAAAGAGTATCAGTTAAAGTGTATCAGATGAAAGTCAGATGGTTAAAGTCAAAACAAAGATAAAAAATCAAAGTTAAATTTAGCCAGCGTAAAGGACACTCAAACAGTGTAAAAGACAACCTTCGTTGAGCAACAATCAAAGACAAATCAGCAAAAGATCAAACAACAAACAACAACAAATCAATAAAAGCAAGGACAACTTGCATTAGTTAGATAGTTGTCTCTATCTTCTTGCATGAAGATATTTATTTTTCCTTGAATAATTCTTAAAATAATTTAGGATATTTTGTATTAGTTTTTTGTATAAATACTTTACAATTCGAAGTATTGGGTGTGGATTGTGGATTGCTAAACATTTCTATAGATGTACTAATCTGAACCAGAGGGTTCTTTGTACCATTTTCAAGTCAGCAGACTGGATTGAGCAATAAAGGTATTATATTACAGGATTCATGTGTTGGGCCACTTCAGTGAAGTACTCTCAATTGTTCTTTGTTATTATCTAAAGTTTTCACATGCATGTTTTCTAAATCTAAATGTATAACATGAATATTATTTCAGAATTTGTTTAAAAACACTTTTTCTTGAACTTTTATGTCATTTTCATGTTTTCTACTGATATCTAGATTAGGGAATTCTTAATTTCTCCCTAGTTTCGATTGACCTTTGTCATTTCTCTCATTATCCGGATCTGAGAATTCTTAATTTCTCTCTCATCCCGATTGAAACCATTTCATCATTCAACCTAAAGATCTGAAGTTACTCAACTATCTTGTCCTATGAATACTTCCCTTTAGAACCTTGATTCTGCTTTGACTGCTTAATACATTGACTCCATTAGCCCAATGGAAAAAAACCTACATTTATCCATCTGAATCAGTGATTCCACCACCAAACCAAACCCAAAATAAAATCCCAATCAATCTTACATAACTAGCCTAAAATCAACTAAAATCAACAAAGTTAAATCATATAAAGAGAGCCCTCTCTGAGCATTAGGAAGGCTAGATCCTAAAGCTTAAAAGTAGGCTTGTGGTTACCTCTAATATTCTTTAAACAAAAATACTAACAACCCTGAGAATTATTGGAGTGATAACAGGATGAACATAGCTTCATGGACCTGGATATGGCACATTGTTGAGAGTATGTTCTTGACTTCATTTGATGAGGACCTTTCACACATGGATGATGCTTGATAGTTGTGCTTGTATTTGAACAGCACATGGATATTAGCATCATGGGCAGCACATTTCATGTTGAGATTCAACAAGATGATGATCCTAGTGAAAATTAAGCACCTACACTAGGTGGGGCCCGTAGGCTATTTTTAGGTGTATGTCTATTTTTAGAATGGTGAGAAAATTATATTTATAGTGGGAGTCTATTTATAGATGGTTGAGCAAACTCTATTTATAGATGAGGTTCTATTTATAGATGCATGGGCGAACTCTATTTATATATCGCATGTCTAAAAATAGAATGCATGTCGATTATTATTATCTCTTAATAATAATTAGACAATAAATAATAATCTATTCTCTTGAAGAACTTGATTTTAGTTAACTGATGTGAAAAACCGGTTTACTGAAGGAATTACGATTTCTAAGGTTGGTTGGTGGACATGCAAGTGGACTTCGTTGTAATTAAGTGATGCAAAGTTTTAATAGAGTTGGATGTGTAGTTATGTGAGTTGTAAAGTAGTTTAACTTAGTTAAGTGAGTTAAACTCAGTTGTGCTAGTTGTAACTAGTTGTAACTAAAGATACACTAGTGAGAGATCAGTGAATCAAATATTAAATTAATTCACATGGAGTGATCTCACATGCAACTGAAGATTTACTAATGTTAACTACATGCATGTCAGATCCAGTGGAGACCCAGTTGAGAGATAGGTGAAAGGGACAGTTTGAATATTAGTTGTGACATTAGTGGGTGCACTTTTGCAACCACACACACATTGGAGATGCCAATGAGGATTGCGTAGTCAAGGCAAGGCAAGATCGAATTCATTCAAGGATTGTGATCAGCATGGATTGCACATTGGAGGCAGGCTATCAGGAGGCAGTAAATTGGCACATGTATTTACCAATTTTTGTATGACAGTGTGAGACGGTTGTATATTGTACTGAGAGATCTTGGATTAGAGCTTTGTATGAGATTGTTTCATGATCCATGATATATACATAATATATGATAGTGGGGTTTTTAGCTTTATGATTTCCCGGTAAAAACATCTGTGTTATGTGTGATTGATCTTTCTTCATGTGTTTGCAATTGGCGATTAAATTTCTGCAAATATTTTAGTAGAAGGATTTTGTATTTAACAGTGGCATATAATTGTTAGATCGGGAGAATCCAGGAAATAAATATTTGTATTAAAATTTCTACATAGTATTGGAGCAAATAATATTGCAATATTGAAGCAGTAGCTGAGTTTGTTGGTGGAAACAATTCAAATTTTCTGCAAGAATTTCTTGGTGCGATGGTTAAGTAAACATCGAAATGGCTTT
The DNA here is from genome assembly GCA_034641835.2 of Pinus albicaulis. Classification (NCBI taxonomy): domain Eukaryota; kingdom Viridiplantae; phylum Streptophyta; class Pinopsida; order Pinales; family Pinaceae; genus Pinus; species Pinus albicaulis. The sequence goes on from CM076580.1 coordinate 1,757,517,112, forward strand.
CAATGGTTTGTGGCTAGAGTATGCACTCGAGGGTAGCTTGAACTACATTGCATGGAAGGATAGGATGGAGGCGGTTCTTGAAGATAATGTCTTGAATTAATTCATCGACAGTGATGTTCCTAAGCCCACTTCGACAGATGTTGCATTACTTGACGCCTGCCAAAAGAAAGTAGTGAAGACGAGAAGGATTCTATTGGAAGGTGTACGAGACCATATTGTCTCAAGACTTCATGGGAAATCCACTCCATTTGCTATGTGGAAGGCTTTGACGGATCTTTTCCAAAGCAGAAGCGACCATAGGAAATTGGCGCTGAAGGATAAACTCAGAAAGATCAAGATGGAGAAGGGCGACAATATTCCTAAGTATCTCACAAAGTTTGTCCAATGTCAGAATGAACTGGGGAGTGTGGGAATCACAGTTGCTGATCATGATTTGGTGAGTTTGGCTCTCTTGGGACTTCCTAAGAGTTTGCACAGTTATCAAGACTCTGCCAACGAACGGGAAAAATTGTCGGATTAGGAACGACTGTGTTCGGATCTAGTGCAGGATGAGTTCATGCAGAACACCAAAGATGGCTCTTCATCAAAGCATGATGATGAAGAGGATTTTTCTTTGGCTGCCAAGGCAAGGAAAGGGAAGGGGAATAAATCCCATTAAAATCTGAGTCTAAAGGCAAGAAGTTGGATTTGTCCAAGGTGAATTTTTTCACTATCACGAACATGGGCATATTGCCACTAACCGCCCACAGAAAAAGAAGAACAAGAAGGTTGTTGGAGCTACAGCTGGTGAGGCCCTTGCCTCGCAATTTGAACTTGATTTATCCTTAATCGCATGCTTGGTTTCAAGCACAATGGTATCAATGTGGTATCTTGATAGTGGTGCTTCCTTCCACATGACGGGAGATAAGGAGCTTTTCAGTGACTTGGAGGAGAAAGATCTCCAAATGCATATAGAGATGGGCGACGATGGATGATACAGTGCGACAGGCATTGGGAAAATTACCTTTGACAGGCATTCAGGTAAACCATTTCTACTGAAAGATGTTATGCATGTTCCAAGTCTGAAGAAAAACTTGGTCTCAGTCGCGATTTTGGAGGACAGAGGTTTTGACATTGTTTTCAGCGATGGAAAAGCTTTCCTGCGACATAAAACAACGTGTCAAGCCAAGAGGATAGGGATTCAAATTAAGAATCTCTACAAGCTGGCGGTAGATGATTGTGCTGCAATGGTGGGAAAAGAAGAATAACTGGTGGGCCTACATGAGGGCGAATTATGGCACAGCCGATTGGGCCATCTTCACCATGGCGCCCTGAAAATTTTGCAGCATATTTCTACTAGACTTCCCAAGGGTACACTTGCATAGTTAGATCAGTGCAAGGGATTTACTATGGGAAAGTTTGTAAAGTACACCTTTCATGAAAAGGAGAACTGTGCTTCAGTGATCCTAGAGAGAGTTCACACAGATTTATGTGGACCATTCTCAGTTGCTTCAACAACAAAACACAAGTATTATGTTATTTTTGTTGATGAATTTTCTCGTAAATTTTGGATCTTCTTCATGCAAAAGAAGGATCAAACATTCTTAAATTTATGTGAGTTTAAGGCATTGGTTGAGAAAGAGTTGGGGAATAAAGTGAAGGCTCTACAGATTGATAATGGTGGAGAATACATCTCGAACGAATTCAAAGACTTCTGTAGCAAAGAAGGAATTCGAAGAGAACTCATAGCACCTCATAACCCACATCAAAATGGGGTCACGGAGAGGAAGAAAAGAATGATCGTGGGTGCCACACGAGCTATGCTGCATAATCAGGACCTATTAATGAATTTGTGGGTGGGAGCATGCAACACTGCGGTTTATGTGCAAAACCGTTGTCCTCATAGAGTAGTTGGCATGAGTACACCTGAAGAAGCTTTTACTAGTAAGAAATCAAATGTTTCTCACTTTAATATTTTTGGCTCGTCTGTTTATGTGCATGTGACCAAGAAAGCCAGGAAGAAGCTGGAGCCGACTGCTGAATTTGGGATATTTTTGGGGTACACAAAAACACCCCATAATTATCGTGTGTATTTTCCAAACAGTGGAATGATTGTGGTGCGACAGGATATAAAATTCAATGAGGAGAAAGCCATGAAGTTGTCGCTTGAGAGGGAGCTAGACTTACATGAGGAGGAGGAAATTTTGGTTCCCAAATATGAATCTCTAGATGTGGATCAGCCACAGGAGGAGGTTCATGGAGTGGAGGATTCCACTCACGCAGAGCTAAACATCAGAATTGGCATAAGGCGTACCACAAAAGCTAAGAGGCTGAAGCTTGATGCGGCACAGAATGTAGGATTCCTTACTTCACAACGCAGACAGAGGCAATCTCCTAACCGATTCACTGGATTCATGGCTCTCATGAGAAAATGTATTGTGACTGAGCCATCTTCCCTTCAGGAAGCAGCGCAGGAGCCCACATGGGTAGATGCAATGGCGGAGGAGTATGACTCCATTTTTAGAAACAGTACTTGGGAAATTGTTCCAAGGCCGGTTGATAAATCAGTGGTAGGTTCAAGATGGATCTACAAGGTAAAGCAAGCTTCTAATGGGAGTGTTGAGAAATACAAGGCTAGATTTGTGACCCGGGGCTTCTCACAGATCGAGGGGATTGATTATGAAGAAACCTTTACACTTGTTGCACGGTATTCTTCCATAAGGACCATCCTTGCTCTCTCAATGCAGATGGATTGGCACATTCATTAGATGGATGTGAAGACTGCGTTCCTTAATGGGATCATTGAGGAAGAAGTGTACATTGAGCAGCTTGAAGGATTTGAGATCTTCAGCAGTGATTCGCATGTGTGCAGACTCAAAAGAGTGTTGTATGGGCTGAAGCAAGCACCCCATGCTTGGTACACTCGAATTGACAGCTCTTTCACCGGACTTGGCTTCACCAAGAGTGAGGCGGGTGCAAACCTATACTAGATTGTGGTGGAGGGTAAGCTTTTAATCATTTTTCTTTATGTTGATGATTTAATACTGACTGGTGATGAGCAACTAATACACTCATGCAAGGAGGACCTTGCAAAGGAGTTTGAGATGAAGGATATGGGCCTCCTTCATTATTTTCTTAGATTGGAAATATGGCAGCGAGATGGTGAACTTTTTGTGTCTCAAGGAAAGTATGCAAGGGAGATATTGGGTAAGTTTCACATGGAGGGTTGCAAACCCATGAATACTCCTCTTCCAAGAAACTGGAGGAAAGAGGATGCTACATCTGGAGAGGTAGTAGATGCTACTTTCTATCAACAGCTAGTGGTTTTGCTAATGTATTTAGTAAATACAAGACCGGACATATGCTATGCAGTAAAACAGCTTAATCAAGCAATGGTTAAGCCTACCAAGCTCTTTTGGAAGGCGAGAAAGCATATCCTGAGATATTTCAGGGGCACATCTAAGTATGGCTTATGGCATAGACATACGGATGAGGTGAAGTTGCATGGCTTCACGGATGCAGATTGGGCAGGCAGCCCAACAGACAGAGAGAGCACATCAGGGGGGGTCTTCAATATTGGATCTACAGTTTTTTCTTGGTACAATAGGAAACAAAGATCCGTGGCACTTAGTTCAGCAGAAGTGGAATACATGGCAGCAAGTCAAGCTGTATGTGAGGCTATCTGGATGAGGAAGATCTTGGTCGGTTTGTTTGGTTCTCATTTAGATCCTATAGTGATTCATTATGATAATCAAAGTTGCATTAAAATCTCAATTAATCATGTGTTTCATGATATATCTAATAATATAGATATCCGGTATCATCATATCAGAGATTGTGTGCAGCGGAATATCATGTTGCTTCAATACATTCCTACGGAAGATCAAGATGCAGATATTCTGATGAAGGCGCTCACCAGGAGAAAATTCGAATACCAACGAGACAGGATCACGGTGAAGGATAATCCCTTTCTTGTTGAGAGGGATTTTTGAGATTCAACAAGATTATGATCCTAGTGAAAATTAAGCACCTACACTAGGTGGGGCCCGCAGGCTATTTTTAGGTGTATGTCTAGTTTTAGAATGGTGAGAAAATTCTATTTATAGCGAGAGTCCATTTATAGATGGTTGAGAAAATTATATTTATAGATGAGGTTCTATTTTTAGATGCATGGGCGATGTTATCACTCAGAAAAAATGAAGCATCATTTGACAAAGTCATAAAGGTTCATGTGTCAAAGGTAGGGTTATAGGATTCATTTTTCATTACTTGGTCAAGGATAATTTTTAATTTTTCTTATTTAGCTTACCCTAAGGTCTAAACCCACCCTCTTTCAAATCCCCTCATGTCATATCAATCATAATTTTCTAACATTTTTCATTTCCCAAGGCCTTAGCACCGAAATGGTCGTTTTAGCCAAGAAACCATAGTTTCGTAGCGAAATACACTAAGAAATTTCACTTTTCACTATGAAATTTTCGATGCTTTCGTAGCGCCCAGAAATACACTAGGAATGCTACGAAAGTGAGGTTTCCTATATGTCATGTAAAATTAGCTATTAGGTGTCAAAAAATGATTTGAAAAGGATAAGTTATATGCCATTCGAGTCAGTTAGGGTAAATATCAAGGTACATGGTTAGGGCTGAAGTCATCATCACCATTTTAAGAATGTATGAGTCATCATTACGTTATGAGTGGTCATAGAACTTCAAAATATTTCCAAATTGAATCATTTTTCATTCTCCATTTCTTATTTGCGTGTTTTTGAGCTCTAGAGAGCTATTTCATTAAGGCCAAGCTGTGGCTGGTTCCTTTCAAAGGATTGCAGATGCCACCGATCAAGTGAGGCAGAGAATTATCAAGTGAGGTGTTATCACCAAAAAAAATGAAGCATCATTTGACAAGGTTAAATAGGTTCATGTGTCAAAAGTAGGGGTGTAGGAATCATTTTTTACATTCTTGGTCAAGGGAAATTTTAATTTTTTTTCTTATTTAAGGTTACCCTAAGGTCTAAACCCACTCATTTTTAAATCCCCTCACGTCAAATCACTCATTATATTCTGACAGATTTCAATTCCCAAGGTTTCTTTACCGAAAATGTCACTTTAGCCAAGAAACCACAGTTTCATAGTGAAATACACTGAGAAAAATCACTTTCGCTACGAAACTGTTGATAGTTTCGTAGAGAAAACAGCCAAATTTACACTAGATACGCTACGAAAGCACAGTTTCATGTTTGTCTTATCAGCTTAGTTTTTAGGTGTTATAATATCGTTGGGAAAGGGTAATTTAGATGCCATTCGAGTCATGGAGGGATAAAATCAAAGTACATGGTCAGGTCTGAAGTCATCATCATCAATTTTGGTATGTAGGAGTCATCATTGGGTCATGGGAAGACATCAAAACTTCAAAATATTTCCTAATTCAGTCATTTCTCTTTTCTCGTTCCTTCTTGTGTGATATTGAGCTCTAGAGAGCTATTTCATTAAGCCAAATTTGTGGCTGGTGTTTTCAAAGGTTTACATTGAGCACTATCAAGTGAGGCTGCGAACTATCAAGCGAGGTTGTGAAGACATTAAAATAACCATGGCAGAAAAAAGAAGGACAAACAAGGGTGGCCAATGCTTGAGATATGAACCAACATATACGAATTTGATCAATGAAGACCCCGCAGCAGTGGAAGTCTTCAGAAGGACAGGTTGCTTACAGTTTTGTGAGAAATTACAAGGCTACCATGTATAGGTTTCCAAATAATTTGCCTTGAATTTGAGTGGAATAGCCACCAAAGTGGGAATGCTCAATCTGTCCATCACACTAGAGGTTATTGCAGTTGCTACAGGGATTCCAAGAGGTCAGGAGAAGTGATTCAAAGGTTTCAAGTTTAACATGGAGCAGTGCAAAGAATTTATGAAGCCTGTAAATGTGAAATGGATCTCACCATTGCCATTCTAAGGAGCTGCATAAAGGAAAATTACTCAAAATTGTTTGTCATCATCCAAAAGTACTTTAATTGTGAAGGGAGATACCACAAATTCTACTCATATCATTTCAAGCTACTTCTACACTTTACTGGTTCGATTTCCCTTGGTCTGCCTTTCTATTTACATAGAAGTTTATCAAAGATGGAAGATAAGGTCCAAGAAAAATCTGAAGGGAGTGAGACTTCATTGTTTCATCATGGTTCAATGAAACTGTTGGTTTTATATTAACTCCAAAGGTTAGGGAGAGACTGGTCATCATTTTTTTTTGTTAGTGGTTTTGAGTTGGATGCTCTTACTCCTTCAAGAACTCTTAAACCCAGGAGAATTCCATCACCATTAGCAGCAGAACAGGGTGAACCATTGGTAGCAAAACCAAGTGAACCTGCAAGAGTAGAACCAAGTGAGCCAATTATGATGGAGACAAGGAAATTGTAGAGTTTTGATACACCAAATGTCCCACCTGCAAAACAGAAGTCAAAAGTGGTCAGACCTGCAAAACAAAAACAAGTTGTGAGTAAACAAGGAACAAAAAGGATGACAAGGAGCCAAACAGTGGCCTTAGAAGAGAAAATTGTGGTTGTAGAAGACAGAGAAGTAGCTAAAGGAAATCTATAATATATCTTACATTCCATTGACATAGAAGAAACTCCTATAGTCCAGGCTAAGGACATAGAGGAAGGTGGACAAAAGTTTAAAAAGGCTAAATCTGCAAAGAAATTAGAATTTGAGGGAGAAGATGTAGGTTTTATGTTCCAAGCAATAAAGCCTATGACAAGGCATGCTAGGAAGCTATTAGAGAGCAGTAAAGAGGTTCATCCACCTATTGACATAGTCCAGCCACCACAAGAGATTATTGACCTTTCATCACCTGCAGAGAAAGATACAATTAACAAATCAAAGAAAGGAAAAGAGAAGGTGATGGAAAAACAAAATTACAACTCCTTGAAGAAAAATTGAAATTGGCCAATCATGAAATTTCTTTTATGAAAATAGAATCAAGGAAACACAATGTAGAGAAGATTCATTTTGAAAAGATGAAGGAAATTTGGGAAGAACAGGTTGACATTGTTTCCAAGACTTTGGATAATACACAACAGCTTATCAGATGGACCATTCCAGTGAGGAAAGAGGCCAAATATGTCAGGAGGAAGAACACACATTTGAAAGCCACCAATAGAATGTTTAAATATCAGGTTAAGGACCTCTAGGAGTAGCTTGAACTAATTCATGAGGAGTTAGAGAAAAAAGACCTTAAAATGACAGTGCTTGAAGAGCTAATAGCTCAACCCATCATAAATGAGGAGGAAATGCCTCAAGGATCATAAGGTGAGTTTATTTATGGTTTTTAAGGCTAATGGAATGTTAGAAACACGTTTTTGGCACTTGTGAGGTTTATTTTTCAAGTTATATAAAAATTTGGAATTTTAGCACTTCTCAGCAGTTTTGTCGGTGTGCCTGGGCTTGAAGGACAGCAAAACGCTATGAAACTACTATAGCTTTTCTTCTTACTTTTTAAACCTGTTTTGGGAGCTTTCAAGAGGTGAAATTTGTATGAGAGATATGTCTAAGGATGATGAATACCATACCAAAGGAAAGAATCAAAAATATTAGGGGTGAATGGCATTTTTGCAGCGCTACAAAACTGTCTTACTTTCGTAGCGTATAGTGTGGGAGCTTTTTAAGCATATTTTTGGGCATCTATGGATAGCTAGGTATTATCCAAGTTCTAGAAGATAATGAAAATAGTTATTCAACACTTAAAGACCATGAAACGAAGACAAACTACCAGCCAAAGTATTTGTTGAAGATGAAGACCATTTTTCCTAAAAAACAGGGTTTTGTTTCCAGTTTTAAAGGAGGTCAATTAAGTGGTCATATAGTGATGAGTCCCATCACCCCAATTCGAACATGTGAAAGCATATTTGTCAAAATATGTAATTTTTGTTAGAGATAAGGTTGTTAAATGAAATAATGAACAGTTTGAGTCCTATTAGGAAAAGAACTGTCAATTAGGATAGTTGTCAATTTCTCATTAAATAGATGTTTTATGGTTATGCAAGGTGTCATTAGGAAAAAAATCGATGAATATAGCCAGGAGGCAGATAATTTGATGATGTAAGAAGTCTATTAAAGGGCATAGAGTCGAATTTGTCAAGCGTTGGAGATTTTTTGGCAAAACTATAGCTTTATGTAATTTGACTGTTTCAATAATACAGAGACTTGTTTCTTGACCAATCTGAGATTCTGATTGAGTGTTTAGTTCTTTCCTATCTTATCTATATATTTTATGAGTATCATTTGCAGTGGTTTTTATCTATAATACTCATAATTCATTCATGTAATGCTCTAGCTTCCTTTATAGATGAATTGACTATGTATTTTCCTATTTCATGTGTGTGTTAGGATATTCCGACACATAGGAAATAATTAAGAATAACTTATTCTAGGGTAGAGTTAGGTAAAGTGTGTTTCTTTACCATGTACATTTGTAACTTATAATCCGATGGTCATGATTTGCAGTGATCCGATGGTTATCTCTCACCTCGGTATTAACGGCACTTGATCCGTGGCTTAACACCCGATTGGTCCATGATCTCTATTTAAAGAGCATGGAGGGTCATTTGTCTGGTAACCGTTTATGAGAGAAACATATGTAACTTTTATTTTTATATTAATAAATTCCCTGAAGTGGCCGCGTTGGCTCAGGGCGTGGACTGTTTCCCTCTTTGAGGGTTTTAACCACATGATTATACTGGTGTACTGATTTGTGATCTGTTTGTGAGCGGTGACCTTTGGTTCTTGATCTACGGAACTTACCCAATAAATTCCTACATGGTATCAGAGCTATTTTGAGGGCCCCGTCCATTGTTAATCAAAATCCAAAGCCGGTTTGACTACATGTGAATGTCGTTTTGTAGATCTACTATTTCTGAACATTTTTGTGCTTGGAGAACTGCTTGGTTGTGTCCGGATCATTTGTTACAGTGACGAGCGCCTTTCGTTTCATGTGAAAATGTTTCCGGCTACCCAAGTTATGTCAGTTTAGATCTAGAGGTATAAAGCATCTATTTTGCAGTTATATTTGTTAATAGTTCTGCTTATTTCGGTTTTTTTCTGTTTATCTTCGGTATTAAGGTTTTATTTATTTTCTGGATCTATACCCTCTTCTCTATGTATGCTCTTTGATATGCGCTCCGTGCAATCTCGGCAAATCAGAAACAGGAAAAAGGGATTTTTTTTGCTACGTATGCTCTTTCCCCACGTCTTTGTGCGATCTCAAGAAATCAAAAATAGTGAAAAAAGTGATATTTTTCAGTAAGGCTAACTGAAAATCTAAAATTTTGTCATAAGGCTTTGCATTTCTTTTCTTTTTTTTCTCCTTTTTTTATGTTTTTTTGTGTAGGAAAAGGAACGCACACCGAAGAGTGTTTTAAAAATAAAAATAAGTAAAAAATAAAAAATAAATAAAATAACCCTTCCTCCTTTCATATAATAACGTGGTCCTTTTACTATCTTACTTGGTGAGGGGTTAGTTTATGAGAATAGAGGTCTTGGGTTCAAGTCTCATTCTCATGCCGCTTTTGTAAAAAGTTTTTGTTCAAAGGGGCAGAATTTTTTTTTAAAATGCCACATTTCATCCCGTTCCTGTAACTATTCGGCATCTACAACTCAGATTTTTCAAAAGGCATAACTTCTTCATCCGGAAGCCGTTTTTTTAAATGGCCTAATTTTTCGAGATCTTTCCATTGGAGAAGTTAGTTTCAGCTTTTCTCAGCTTCAGTTTTTTTTTTTTTAAATGAAAAGTGCATGCCCAATTATTCTTAACAGCACTAATTATTTCCAATGGCTACCTCACATGGTAGATATACTTAGAAGTAAAGGGATTTATAGAATAGCCACAGGACAAGAAACTAAACCTTCCGATGATGATAAAGCTGCTAAATTGGAAAATAAACAAGATTAAGCACGAGGGTTGATAGGAATGTCCATTGCTCAAGATCTTTGATTTCATATCCTTGACATTGACACCCCTGATGAGGCCCTGGAAAAGCTAAAAAATATTTTTGGCATTCAAAATCAAATCCGAGCCCACCAGCTTGAAAATGAGTTGCTTACTTTGGACCCCAATAATTTCTCCTCCATTGAAGAATTTTTGTCCAAATTTAAGACCCTCGGAATTCTTTTATAAGGTTGTAAGATCAAAAAGGATGATGGTAGCCTCATATATTGCATTCTTGATAAGCTTGGTCCTACATACTCTGTATTTGTTTCCGCCTTCCATTCCACTAGAGAAGCCATCATTTCTTCAGGAACCACCTACAAGAATCCCTCTTTTGATGCCTTTTGTGATTCTTTGATAAGAGAACAAGAAAAACTTTTACACCTTGGTCTTATCACTGCTGGAAATGCTTCTAAGAAAGCCTTAGCAACCCAACAACAACCATATCAAAATAATCCCAAGAAGAAATATCCTAAAAAATATGCTCCTAAACCAAACAAGGGCCCTAAGCAATTTCAGCCGTAAACTGAAAAATCAAATCACTAAAATAATAAGGCAAATCAAAACAAAGGGAAGAAGACAGATAGACATTGCAACTTTTGCAATCGGGATGGCCATATAGAGTCCAAATGTTTTAAGAATATGGAAGCCTTAGAATCAGCAATGAAAAATCACAACATCAATTTGGAGCACTCTTCACCTTCATCTCCAGGCATGGCACTTTCTGCTTATGGTTGTCAAGAATAAAGATTTGGTTATGCATTAAATGTATCTTCTTCTTCTTCTCATGAGTGGCTCATTTATTCTGGAGCTTCTTATCACATGGCTAAAAATAAATCCATGTTTTCTTCTTTAAATGATTGTAACACCAAACATATTTATGTTGGTGATGATAGATCTCTTAGTGTTGTAGGATCTGGAACCATTCATCTAGATAATGGTCAATTTAATGATGTACTATGTGTTCCTACCTTGTCATGCAACCTTCTATTTGTTTATCAGATAACTCATTCAGGTGAAGGGAAAATAGTATAATTCTCACCTCATGATGTTGTAATCAAGGACCTCAAAGATCCTAAACATATTTTAGCTATTGGCATTGCTGATGATTCCACAAGGTTGTATAAGTTTGACAACTTTGGGTCATCCTCTCTTCCCTCCGTTTTTGTTGCTCATAATGATGATGTGAGCAAACTTTGGCATGAGCGATTTGGTCACTTAAACTATCGCTCTCTTCAAACTCTATGTAAGGAAAATATGGTGACGAGCCTTCCTATGGTATCTTGTCGAGATGGTGTTTGCTTCGGATGTGTACTCGGAAAACATCATCGGGACAGTTTTGACAAACGTGCCTCTTGGCACGCTTCAGCCCCTTTGCAGCTTATGCACAGTGATTTATGTGGTCCTCTTCCTGTTGTTTCTTTCTCTGATTGCAAGTGCTTCTTAACTTTCATTGATGATTTTTCCAGACGCACTTGGGTATATTCTTAAAACTCAAGAGTGAAGTTTTTAACATGTTCTTGGCCTTCAAGGCCTTTGTTGAGAAACAATCTGGACATCAAATTCTTAAGTTAAGATCAGACAATGGCAGAGAATATGTTAACAACAAATTTATCAACTTTTGCACTGAGCATGGCATTCAATTGCAACATACTATTCCATATACTCCACAAAAAAATGGTGTAGCTAAAAGGAATAATTGCACCTTAAAAGAAATGGCTAATTGTATGCTTCAATCTAAAGGACTTGGTCTCAATTTTTGGGCAGAAGCCATTAACTGTGCAAATTACATAGTAAATCACACTCCTACTAAGGTTTTAAAGAATATAACTCCAGAATAAGCTTGGAGCTCAATCAAACCAGATGTAAGTCACTTTCGTGTTTTTGGAAGTGATGCTTGGGCCCATATTCCAGATGCGAAACATAAAGCCTTAGAACCTAAGAGTGAAAAATGTATTTTTGTTAGATATTCTGAAGATTTCAAAGGATATAGACTTCTTCAACCAAAATCCAAAAATATAATCATTAGAATATATGTAAAGTTTGATGAAAATATATCAACCTGCGAGCCTAGTTCGGCGGGTATGCCACCTTTGGCCTGTGAGCCTAATTTGGCATATGTGCCACCTCTCTCTCTATCTTCTATTTTTAATAGCATTCCTTCTAGTTCAAATGAAGAAGTGAAGATGAAAATCCTCCTCCAGCTCGTGAAATTTTTCCTTATACTCCACCGCTTCCAAGACGGGTCCGCTCTACTCGGGATGTAGTAGGTTATCTTGCAAGTTACCCTGCTGATCGACAACGTACATGTTCTCAGTTAAAAAGAGCCTCTTCCTTATTAGCTCAAGCTCCAGAAAAACTTGATCCAGAAACTTTTGAAGAAGCCTCCGGTCATCCAGATTGGGATGAAGCTATGAATGAAGAGTATCATTCCTTATTGGCAAACAATACTTGGGATCTTGTTCCTCTTACAAAAGGAAGAAAACTTGTCAGATGCAGATGGGTTTACAAAACAAAGTTTGGACCAGATGGAAAAGTGGATAAACATAAAGCTCGTGTCGTCGCTAAAGTTTTTTCACAAGTTGAAGGCATTGACTATACTGAAACCTTCTCCCCTATTGCCAAAATGAATTCTATCCGCCTTGTTCTTTCCCTTGTTGCCTCCTTTAAATGGGAAGTTCATCAGATGGATGTTAAATCCGCCTTCTTACATGGAGATTTGCATGAAGAAATCTACATGGAACAACCCCATGGCTTTATCCAAAAAAACTCTAGCCTTGTTTGTCGCCTTAGGAAGTCTCTCTATGGTCTCAAACAATATCCTCGGGCTTGGTATGCCAAAATGGATAGATTTCTCTTAGATAATGGCTTTTCTAGGTGTCATTCTGACAACATTGTCTACACCAAGAAAGTGGGTAATTCCATCACCATCCTTATTATTTATGTTGATGATCTTATCCTTACTGGTAGTGATCCAAACCATATAAATCATGTGAATTATAGCCTCAAAAAGAAGTTTGAAATGACAGACTTAGGACACTTGCATTATTTCCTTGGTCTTCAAGTCTTGCAATCCAAGGAAGGCATTGCCCTTGCTCAGTCCAAGTATGCGTGTGATCTTCTACACCACTTTCACATGGAAGACTGTAAGCCTACCCCTTCTCCCTTTTAGTCTGGAGTCAAGATTTCAGTCAACTGTACTACCCCTGAAGTTGATGCTACCTTATACCATCAGCTTGTTGGTAAAATTTTGTATCTAACCCATACCCGTCCTGACCTTTCCTTTGTCGTTGGTCTTGTCGCTCAGTTTATGCACCAACCTCATGAAAGTCACTGGAAAGAAGCTAAAAGAATACTTTGATATATTCGAGGTATAGTTTAGTTTGGGATTCATTACAGTGCAGGAGCATCTCCCTTGTTGATTGGTTTCACTGATTCTGATTGGGTTGGTGATCTTGATGATCAAATGTCCACTGCAGGATATGTATTCACTCTTGGTTCAGGACCTATTACTTGGTCTTGTAAGAAACAAAGTGCCATATCCCTTTCTTTAGCAGAAGCAGAGTATCATGGTGCAATTGAAGCCAACAAGGAATCCATGTGGCTTCGTCAGATCCTGTCTGAATTTGGTCTTCTTCAGCAGCATCCAACTACACTTTCGTGTGATAATCAGAGTGCCATTCAACTATCTAAAGATCCATTTCAGCATCAGCGTATGAAACACATTTAACTCCACATACACTTCATCAGAAAGCTTATTCATGATCGTGTTCTTGAAGTGTAGTATTTTCCGACCAATGATCAAGTAGCCAATATCTTTACGAAGGCTCTCAAAGAAGTGAAGTTTACCAAACTTTGATCCATGCTTGGAGTTCAGGAAATTTGTCATTAAGGGGGGATAGGCTCTAATGCCTCCTTCCTTCTCCTATTGTGTCACTCTTTTAAGTCCTTCAATCCCATCCCAAATTTTTCTTAAGGGGGGATGTTAGGATATTTCGACACATAGGAAATAGGCTCCTTTTGTGTCACCTTTGTAAATCCTTCAATCCTATCCCAAGTTGTTCTTAAGGGGGGATGTTAGGATATTCCAACACATAGGAAATAGTTAAGAATAACTTAGTCTAGTGTATATTTAGGTAAAGTGTGTTTCTTTACCATGTACATTTGTAACTTATAATCCGACGGTCACGATTTGTAGTGATCTAACGGTTATCTCTCACCTCGGTATTAACGGCACTTGATTCGTGGCTTAACACCCGATTTCTCCATGATCTCTATTTAAAGAGCATGGAGGGTCATTTGTCAGTAACCGTTTATGAGATAAACATATGTAACTTTTCTTTTTATATTAATAAATTCCCTGAAGTGGTCGCTTTGGCTCAGGGTGTAGATTGTTTCCCTCTTTGAGGGTTTTAACCACGTGATTATACTGGTGTCCTGATTTGTGATCTGTTTGTGAGCGGTGACCTTTAGTTCTTGATCTATAGAACTTACCCAATAAATTCCTACAGTGTGTTTGTACTACTGCTAAAAGCTCTTACCTACCTCATCTTCCATGTCAAGTGAACACTACTGAATCACTGAAAGTGTTGACTCCATAAGCCCAATGTTTTGCATATTAATGCTATTTTCAACCTACACTCATCATAATCAACTTGTTTTCCAAGTAGGGTTAGCCATCTAAATACATATTTATTTAATATCATTAACCCTTTGAGAGAGCCCTCTCAGACTGAAGAGGCTAAGCTTCAGTCAAAAGATTGGTTTGAAACAGTTACATGAGATTTTCTGATTAGCAGCCTATCAAGTGCAATTTTGTGATAACACAAGGCAGAGAAGACTTCAAAGAACCATGGCTACAAAATGGAAGACAAATAAGGGTGGCCAATGTCTCATATATGAGCCATCAGATATGAACCTAATAAATTAAGACCCAACAACTGTAGAAATCTTCAGAAGGAAAGGATGTTTACAGTTTTGTGAAAGACTACAAGGTTTCCATGTACAAGTTTCCAAATAATTTTCCCTAAACCTCAGTGGAACAGCTACTAAAGTGGGGATTTTGAATCTCAACATTACACCAGAGATCATTGCAACAGCAACAGGGATTCCAAGAGGACAAGAAAAATGGTTCAAAGGGTTCAAATTCAACATGGAGGAATGAAAAGAGTTTTTCAAGCCAGAAAACAGTGAAATGGACCTTACAAATTCCATTCCAAGGAGCTACATGAAGGATAATTTCTCAAAGTTGCTTCTTATCATCCAGAAATTTTTCACTTGTGAAGGGAGATACCATAAAGTCTATTCTTACCATTTCAAGCTTCTCCTACACTTTTCTGGTAATATATCTCTTGATATGCCTTTCTACTTACACATAATTTTAGAAAAAATGGAAGATAACGTTCAAGAAAAATCTGAAGGAAGTGAAACCTTAATGTTTTATCATGGTTTAATAAAATTGTTGGTTTTAGATGAGCTACAAAGATTAGGCAGAGACTGGTCTTCGTTCCTATTTGTTAGTGGATTTGAAATGGATACCCTTACCCCTACAAGAACTCCTAAACCTAGGGGTATGTCATCACCTTTAATGGCAAAGCAAAGTGAACCAGTCGTGATGGAAACAGAGAAGTTGCAGAGATTTGAGACACCCATTGTTTCACCTTCAAAACAAAATTCAACAATGAGAAAACTTTCAAAACAAGAACAAGTTGTGAGTAAACAAGGAAGAAAAAGGATTACAAGGAGTCAAACAGTGGCTTTAGAAGACAAAACAATCACTAAAGGAAATTTAGAATACATACTACATGCCATTGATATTGAAGAGACTCCTATAGTTCAGGCTGAGGATATAGATGAAGGTGGACTGAAACTCAAGAAAGCTAAATCTGCAAAGAAGCTAGAATTTGAAGGTGAGGATGCAGGTTTTATGTTTTAGGCTAGGAAGCCCATGACAAGACATGCTAGAAAATTTTTGGAAAGTAGCAAAGAAGTTCATCCATCCACTGACATTGTCCAGCCACCACAAGATATTATTGATCTTTCATCTCTTGCAGAAAACGATCCAGTCAACAAGCCAAAGAAAGGAAAGGAGAAAGTTATTGGAAAAATAGAGTTTGAACTCCTTGAAGAACAGTTGAAGTTTGATAATAATGAAATAGCAGTCATGAATAAGGAGGCAAGGAAACATAATATCCAGAATATTTAGTTCGAAAAGATGAAATAGGTTTGGGAAGAGCAGGTTGAAACTGTATCAAAGACCCTAGACAACACACAGCAGTTAATCAAATGGACTATGCCATTGAGGAAAGAATTGAAACATGTCAGAAGAATGAAACTACACTTAAAATATAAAAACATGAAGCTAAAGGATCAAGTTAAAGACCTCCAAGAATAGCTAGAAATAATCCATGAGGAGTTGGAGAAGAAAGGCCTAAAAATGGCAGTAGTTGAGGAGCCAATAGCTCAACTCATCATCAATGAGGAAGAAACACATCAAGACTCATAATTTGAGATGGTTTATGTTTTGAAGTTAAATAGCATGTTGAAAACAAAATTAACACAACTAGAATGTTCATTTGGAAGCTAGGTAAAAATCTGGAATTTACATTGTTTTCAACAGTTTCGTAGCGTTTCCTAGGCTTGAAGCCAGGAAAACATTACGAAACTAGCTGTAGCTTTATTTTTGCATTTAAAAGTATTTTTGGAACCTTCCAAGGGTTTAAAATGATATGGAAGATGTTTCAAGGCATGATGAGGACCATGCAAGAGAAAAGAAGTAAAAATTCTGATGGCAGAGGTCATTTTTTGTATGCTACGAAAGTATGCTATGAAACTGTCATACTTTCATAGTGTGTTGTGTTGAAGGTTTATGAGCATGTTTTTGGGCATTTTTGGACAGGTAGGTACCTTCAAAGGGTCAAAGTACTATGCCAACAGTCATCCAAGACTTGAAGACCATGAGATGAAGACAACTCATCAACCAAACCATTCGTTGAAGATAAGGACTAGTTTTCCTTAAAAATAGGGTTTGTTTCCAAATTTGGAGGAGGCTAATTAATATGTCATGTAGTGATGAGTTCAATCACAGCCTATTCGAACTTGTGAAGGATTAGTTTTAAAATATGTAACTATTTTTAGGAGATAGGGTAGTTGATGTAATAAGTAGCAGTTTGAGAAGGACTATTTCATAGTGTAGCTATCATTTTATCATTAAAGCGCATATTTTATTTTTATGCAAGGTGTCATTAGGAATAGTTTGATGAATCTAGCCAAGAGGATGATCATCTCTCATGTAACAACTCTATTAAAGGGCAGAGATTCGAATTTGTAAAGGGTTGGAGATTTTTTGGCAATACTGCAGCTTTATGTAATTTGACTGTTTTCAGTAATACATGGAACTTTTACTTGACCAACCTGAGATTCTCATGGATTTTTTAGTGCTTACTTGATATATACTTTCTATGTGTACCATTTTCAGTGGTTTTCATCTTTAATACTCAGAATTCATAGGTGTATGCTCTGACTTCCTTTATTGATGAATTGTTTGTGTTATTTCATGTTTCATGAGTAATTTACCTCTGCTAAAAATTCTTGCCTAACTCAGCTTCCATGTCAAGTGAATTTACCACTAAACTACTAAATTTATTGACTCCATAAGCCCAATGATTGCATACTTATACTCTTTTCAACCTACACACATCACAAGCAAGTTATTGTCCACGTAGAGTTAACCATCTAGTTTCATCATATTCAAATATCATTAACCCCTTTTGAGAGAGCCCTCTCAAACTTAAGAGGCTAAGCTTTAGTCACAATTTGGTTTGAAACAGTTACATGAATTTGTTTGATTAGCAACCAATCAAGTGCAATTTTTTTATAACATTTTGGTGTGTCTACTGGGAGCCTAAAGATTATACTTTCCTGAAATTTTGAAGCTGAACTTCTTAAGGTAGCAAGAGCTTAGAAATTTGTTCGAGGCTGCATCTACCTTGGTGACTCCATTCAAAATTCATATTTTCAAAGGTGCCTTCGAGAAGGAGATACACGAGGAGTAATCCTGACCCAGATCCACCTACCATTGTGGAAAATCCAAACACCATCTCCAGAGGCAGTCAAGGCAATTCTGAAATATCAGGTACTCCATTACATACAAAATCCTTGTCCTCTGAAGTTTTAAGAAGTCCTGAAGATAAAATATTTGATGATAAAATTCAGGAAGTCTTGTTTAGGTCTGAAAGTGAAAAATAATTAACTAAAATTGTCTTAGACCAACATAGAATAGGTATTGATACCTCAACCTTAGTGACACAAAAAGATAAAGAGGAGTTTTGGGAAGCAGTCACTTCAGAGTTACTATTAGAGAAAGAATCTTTGGATAGGTTGAAGGAACTAGACCCATTTGAAATTTTGTTAAGAAGTAAAACTAGTGTTCCTCTTCCTGATTGGAGTTCAATTGTGACTGGACAACAAAGACCAAATAGCCCTCTTCCTAACATTTCCTCTTCCTCTACTGCTGCACCTGCTAGATATGCTCCTCTTTCCCTCCCAACTATCCTAAATGCCCTTCCTAGAAAACATTCTGCTAGAATCAAAACTTGGGGAAGTGATGAAGAGATTACAGCTGAAGAGCATGTAGATCAGTTCAATGACTTTATAGACAAGGAGGAGTTTGACCATGAGGATGTCAAGATGCGATTTTTTGCTCAAAGCTTCACTGGTGAAGTTAGGAAGTGGTTCAAAGCCCTTACTCCTAGAAGCCTACATAATTGGAATGAATTTGAAGATAGCTTCTTGAGGAAGTGGGGAAATAGAACCAACCCTGTCTAAGCCCTCACTGAGTATAATAGTTTGAAGAGAGTTGTTGATGAAACTGTTCAAAAAATTTCAAAGAGATCTAACTAAATGTATGATTCTATCCCTGCCCATCTAAAGCCTCCTCCAGGAGCAGCTGAGCTGAGATATGCTGAAGTTTTCTTATGACTTTTCTATCCTGCTAAAAGAAAGGGAATCCCCTTCACTTTCTGAAATGAAAAATGATGCAGTGAAGGTGGAGGTCAATATGATAGCAGCAAAAAAGTCCAATATGGGTAGGACTAAGTTGAAAGAAGAAGATAAGCCTTCCACCTCTGATGACAAATTTGATTCCATGATGAAGACAACGGAAAAACTGATGGATAGGCTTGCTCTTGGGAATGCCTCTGCTCCTCCTGCACAACATGAACCTTAATTTAGAAATCCTCAATTCAGAAGACCTAAAAACTAGTAGATACCATGATCCAGGTGGATATCGGTGGCCACCCACCTATTCCATTTGGACCCGCACCATCAATTCTTGCAGCTTTTCCAATTCAGCACAACTTACTATTTTTAGCAGGTTTTCGGGTCTTGCACTCCCGGAGCCAATTTGGGGCCTTAATGATCTAGGTGGATCTTGGTGTCCACCCACCTATTCCATTTGAACCCCCACCATCATTTCTTTTATTTTTTAAGTTGCAGCACAACTTACTATTTTTAGCATTTTTTCGGGTCTCGCACTTCCGGAGCTCTTTTGAGGCCCTAAACGACTTTTTTGGGAAAACCAGGAGCAACATGGGTCCATGGACCGATGTTGCTCACACCAAAAGTTGTACTCCTCAGATAGATATTTCTAATGAGGTATGATACGCTTCAAACGGAGATCGTATACCGAAGTTACATCCCCGGGAAGTTGAAACACAAATTTACCCAAAAGGGGCCCATAGTTTTGGCACTTCATCTCCTAGGGTTAGGTTTTTGGAAGTTTAAAGTTATCCATTGTTTCTCAATAATAAATATGCCCTTGAGCCTCATTGTAACACAGTTTAGAGGTTTTTAGCCACCACACCTCTTCTCAGAGATACGCTACTAGCACCCTAGCTATTTTTATTTCCGTTATGTCTGTAAGCATATTTCAGTCATTCCTTTATTAATAAAATGAAGTATTGTTTTCGCTACATCTCTGTGTTTATTTCTATTTCTATATTTTATTGTGTTCCTACATAAATCCATATCATTGGTATCAAAGGGGGTCTGATCTTTCTTTGTTTTTTCTTTGCGTGTCCCCAATGCGGTCAAGGTATGAGTTAGGGCTCGATCTTGTTGAATCCTTGCAAGATCAGCCTCGCAAACCCCAACGACCTCCCATGGCGGAAGAAAAGAAATATGAGGGAGAAGAAGATCCTATCAAAATATTGCTCGAGGATGCCCTTGAGAAACAAAGGAATGTGATGATGGATAACTTTGCTCAGATCCTTCAATGATTGACTACCTACAAGGCATCTGCATCCAATAGCCACTCTGGAGGCACCACTCCCTTCAAGGTACAGGTAAACTTTAACATTCATGTATTTGAAGGCCAGAGAGATGCAGATGCCATAGATAGATGGTTAAATTTCCTGGAAGGGTATTTCTCGGTCCATGATTTCTCCGACCGAGAAAATATTATTTTTGCACTCCTTAAAGCCGCTCCCCGTGTCAAATACTGGTGGGAAACCTACTGTGAGCAAGAGGACGAAGGGGAACCCTCTCTTTTCTCGGGCACACCCACTTGGAATTTGTTCTGAGACAACATCAAGGAACAATATTACCCCGTGGGGAGCTATGATGACAAATACATTCAATGAACCATGTTGCGGCAGCAAAGGGATCAAGATGTGCATGAACTGACGAATTTTTTCCATACCCTGCGCACAAAGTTGGGTAATAAATATTTAGAGAGATATTTGGTGCTCAATTATCACGGTTTTCTGAAAAAACACATTCAGGAGTAAATGGAGTTCCTCGAAATTAAATCGCTTGGCACAGAATATCGCTATGCCGCCAAGATCAAGCAAAACTTTAAGCAGAAGAAGCGAGACTTTGGATCTATGAATCCGAAGCCAGGGAAAGGTGCCCCCGAACTACAGAACAAAGGGAAAGGCCAAAGTGGGGCGACGCAGAACAACACAAAAAATCCAAAGAATGAAACAGGGAAGTGGTGTGAATTTCATAATAGCCCCACTCATAGCACAAACGAGTGTCAGGCCAAACAATCGTTGGTGGTTGAACTAAAGGCACCCGAATCAGATGCATTTTTAGACCTTGAGTCAGAACTAGACAAAGGTAATGGAAAAGGGAAGAAAATCATTGATTTAGATCCCATTTCCATTGTTGCCACCACCAATTTCCAGAGGGAGGATCCTGAGGATCTAAAGGAGGGGGCGCCTCTTCCATTCGCAGATGTGTGTGAAGGGTTCTCCACTACAATTCTTTGTCAATAGCGGAAGCCAAAAGAACCTCATTTCAGTAGAGGTTGTGAAGTGGCTCGGCCTACCGACCATAGCACACCCGCAGTCATATACCATCGGGTGGCTTCACCCAGGGAGAGATATACGTATCTGCCAACAGTGTCGCCTTCCATACAACATCAAGCCATTCACGGATGAGGTATTGTGTGAAGTTTCTCCTCTTGATGTAGCTGATGTGTTATTGGGACAACCATACTTGTGGAGGAGACATGCTGTGTATGATTCTAGGCCTCATGTTGTTATTATTACTTTGGGAAATAACTTGTACAGGATATTGGAGGTAGTACCGCCTCTTGTCATCTCTTTGACTACTGCAAAACAACACAGTAAGATTGTTTCCCAAACCAGGAAATTTATTTTCCTTACAGCTTGCTAACTAGGAAAGAATAATATTGTGGCCACAACCCCGAAACAGGGCTCCCCTGCACGGTTGCAGTAGATGGACAAAGTCATGGAGGAATATGAGGAAATTTTCTCCTCAGTCACAGAGGTTCCTCTATACTATCAAGACAAGCACTCCATTTATCTAACCCCCGATGCACCACCGCCTGATGTTTCCATACCTCCTACAACTACACATACAGAATCCACGCATGTACTGTCTAAGGCTGATAAAGAAACCAAAATTACTAAATGCATCCAGCATGTTCGCCCGCAGGTCCATGACATCTTCGACAAATCTAATACCCAGTTCAACATAATTTTACTCATCTTATGGAGGATCTCAACGCAATGGGGACCATTGCTTCCTAAGGATGGAGGAATGATCCAGGTGGCTGTCGGTGGCCATCTACCTATTCCATTTGGACCCGCACCATCAATTCTTGCAGCTTTTCACATTCAGCACAACTTACTATTTTTAGCAGGTTTTCAGGTCCTGCACTCCCGAAGCCATTTTGGGGCCTTAATGATCCAAGTGGATCTTGATGGCCACCCACCTATTCCATTTTAACCCCTACCATATTTTCTTTCATTTTTTAAGTTGCAGCACAACTTACTATTTTTAGCAGTTTTTCGGGTCCTGAACTTCTGGAGCCGTTTTGAGGCCCTAAACAACGTTTTTTGGGAAAACCAAGAGCAACATTTGTTCTCACACTGAAAGTTGTACTCCTCAAATAGATATTTCTAACGAGGTATGATACGTCTCAAACGGAGGTCGTATGCCGAAGTTACGTCCTCGGGAAGTTGAAACACTAATTTACCCATACGGGGCCCATAGTTTTGTCGCTTCATCTCCTAGAGTTAGGTTTTTGGACGTTTAGAGTTCTACATTGTTTCTCAATAATAAATAGGCCCTCGAGCCTCATTGTAACATAGCTCAGAGGTCTATATCCACCACATCTCTTCCCAGAGATACGCTACCAGCACCCTAGATATTTTTATTTTTGTTATGTCTGTAAGCATATTTCAGTCATTCTTTTATTAAAAAAATAAAGTATTGTTTCCGTTGCATCTCTGTGTTTATGTCTATTTCTGTATTTTATTGTGTTCCTACATAAATCTAGATCAGACCAAGGGAAAACAGAAATCAGCCACCTAACCCTCAAGTAAGGCCTCCATTTCAGCAAAACTTAGTTGATGAAGAAGATCAGCCTGAAATACAAAAATACTCAATTCATTGCTTAGATGAAAACAATTCTGGGATGTTTTTGACTAAGGAGGAACATGATGAGTCAGACCATGATGTTAACAAGGGTGAGGAACCATCTGATTATCTTAAAGGGTATCAACATGCAATCTTTGAGATGCAGAAACAGTGCAAGGCTTAGAAACAGAAATGTGCCAATTACTGCAAACAAAACACAACCCAAGAAAGATGCCCCCAAGGCTACTGAAGTTAGGAAAGATACACCACCTCCTCCTCCTGCGAAAGAGACTGAAAAATCTGCTTTTGTTTTCAGTTTGGAGAGTGAGATCTCTAAGATCAAAATCCCAATACCGTTTGGATAAATTCTTAAGGTGAATGAATATAGAAGTAAGATTGTGAAAATGTTAGTTCCTAATGAAGAGCTGTTGATATCCTAAATGTTCATGAAGATCATCCAACCATATACTTGGGTCCAAGATCAGAGGATGAGTAGAATGAGGAGGTGCCTCCTTTTTATGTCAGCCTTAGTATTCATGACATGACATTCGTAATGCCATGTTTGATTCAGGAGCCTGTCATAATATTATGCCCAAATTAATCATGAAAAGGATGGGATTGGAAATTACTAGACCATATAAAGGTTTGTTTTCCTTTGATTCAAAAAGAGTTCAGTGCATTGGTTTAATAAAAGATATTGTTGTTGGTCTTACACAAGTCCCTGCCAAAATAGTGGTCATGGACATTGTGGTAGCAGACATTCCACCTAATTTTGGCATGTTGTTATCAAGTTCATGGGCAACAAAGATCAAAGGTACAATGCAATTGGACCTAAATTATGCCACCATTCCTATTTTTGGTGAGCAAAGGAGACTTTATATAGAAACAAGGATGGCTTACATGGTAAGTAGTAAAGATAATCCTCAGAACTTTCAAATATATGTTGTTGATACTGAACTTGGATCTGTTATTCTTTTCAATGAGTTGAATGATGAAGCAGAGGATGAAAAGAAGGCAGAAAATCAGCAATTTTAATTCAATTGACAAAAAATGATCAGACAAAAAATCAGCAAATCAGTGAGGAGAAGGCGGAAGGATGGTGGTTGTTACATTTTGATGAATCAGCAGGAAGAGAGGGGTCAGGAAAAGGAAACTGGATCATAACTCCAAAAGATGAAAGTAAGTTCTTTTCTTACAAATTGAATTTTGATTGCACAAATAACATGGCTGAGTATGAATCTTTAATTTTTGGATTAGAAATGCTGAAAAGAATGGGTGCCCAAAATATTTTTATTTGTGGAGATTTTGAATTATTTATTAAGAAATTTGAGGGTCTGTATCAAACTAAGGATGTGAGAATGAGGGCATACAGAAATTTGGTCATGGACATGTTGGAGAATTTCCAAGAACATTCATTTATTGTGAAGAATAGGGACAAAAACTCAGTAGTTGATTCCCTAGTTGTCTCTGCAAGTATTTGTATCATTCCTATTCATTCCACTGAAAGATATGAGGTTGAATTTTTCCATAGACCTGATATCCCTGATAACATTATCCATTGGAAAGTTTTTGAGGATGACCAGCAAGTAAAAAATTTTATAGAGATAAAAGAAGAGTTTGAAAGTACACAAGTAGATCAGAAAAACATGCTTGTTGAATCAAAGGGAAATTCTGAAGTGTTACAGCTGAAGAATAACTCTATACCCAAAGGTCTCATACCCCTTGAGAAGATTTTTGATCAGAATGATGTGTTCAAGTCTCCTAGGATACAAGTTGATGATGAAGAGGTAAAGAGTTTAAACCTTGGTACAGTAGCTATGCCAAAAATGATTAAGCTTTCAAAGTTTCTTTCAGTTGATATGAGACAGAAATATATTGAGATGATGAAAAAGTTCATAGATGTTTTTTGCTTGGAGTTATGCTGATTTGAAGAAATATGATCCCAATACCATTCAGCATACCATTCCCATAAAATAAAATGAAAAACCTTTCAAGCAGAAGCTCAGGAGGATTAATCCACTCCTCATACCTCTGATTAAGAAGGAAATCAAGAAACTCTTTGATGCTAAAATCATTGTTCCAATCAGATTCTCAAAGTGGCTTGCAAACTTGGTCCCAGTCAGAAAAAAGAGTGGAGAAATCAGAATATGCATTGACTTCAAAAACTTGAATAAAGCCTCTCTGAACAACAACTATCCTCTCCCAAAGATGGACCAAATTTTGCAGAATATTGTTGGTTCCCAAAGGATGTCTATGCTTGATGATTTTTTAGGGTACAATCAGATACTTGTGCATCCAAAAGATCAGGAGAAAATAACCTTTACCACACCATGGGGCACATTCATGTATGCCAAAATTCCATTTGGTCTGATGAATGCAGGAGATACCTTTCAAAGAGCAATGGACATTGCCTTTGATGAGGAGAAGGACAATATGGTGGTTGTCTATCTGGATGACATAACAATCTTCTTAAGGAGAGAAGAAGATCACTTGAAGCACTTAGAAAATATTCTGTTGAAGTATAGAAGCTTTGGCATTTCTCTAAATCCCACTAAAAGCATTTATGCTCTAACTTCGAGGAAATTACTTGGGAATATTATTTCTAAAGATGGGATTAAGATTGATCCAAATAGGGTCAATGCAATTCAGAAAGTGGATCTGCCTACAAGCAGAAAGGAAATTCAGTCTTTCCTTAGAAAGGTAAATTTTGTAAGGAGGTTTATTCCTAATTTTGTTGAGATTGTAAAATACATAAAAAAGATGTTGAAGAAAGGATCTTACATCAAGTGGACAACAGAAGCAAAAAACTCATTTGAGGAGATTAAGAAGGCACTCACTCAAGCGACAGTGTTGATCAACCTGGATTTTTCAAAAGAATTGCTGGTTTTTATATTTGCATTAGAAAATAAAATTGTTGGAGTTCTGTAGTAGAAAGGGCAGCAAGGTACTGAGCAACCCATTTCGTTTTTTAGTAGGACATTAGCTAACTCAGAGCTGAGGTACAACAGCTTAGAGAAGCAAGCTTATGCCTTGGTCAAGGCCATCAAAGATTTCAGAATTTACATTCTGCATTCTCATATTATAGCTTTTATTCCTAATGCTGTTGTGAAAGACATTCTAACTCAAGTTTATCCTCATGGTAAGAGAGGGAAATGGATTTCTAACTTGCTGGAATATGATATCGAGATCAAGCCAACAAAATTGGTCAAAGGTCAAGGCCTAGAAAAGCTTATGGCACAGTTAAACTTTGATTGTCTTGACATGAACTTAATTGCAGAAATTTCAGAAATTTCAGATGAAGATGAAGATTTGATTCCCATTGAAGAAAAGTACATCATTTTAGATTGGTACAAAGACATTGTTTTTGTTTTACATCATCATAGAGCACCTGCTGAGTTGAAAAATTCCAAGGCAAGATTTGTGAAGCTAAAGTCTTTGAGGTACTGCATCATTGACAAAAATCTGTATTGGAAAGAGACTGGTGGTATTCTATTGAATTTTTTGCTGGAAAAGGAGGTTGAAAAAGTGATTGAGGAGTTTCACAAAGGAGATTGTGGAGGTCATCATTATTGGAAGGCTACAGTAAACAAGATTCTCAAAGTAGGGTATTATTTTCCTACAATGTTTAAAGGTGTCTATAAAATATTGTTGCCTGCCATGAATGCCAGATTTTTTATGGTAAGAAGAAGCTTGTACCTTACCCTTGATGCCTATCTATGTTGAAGCACCATTTCAGTAGTGGGGGCTAAATTTTATTGGTGAGATTCATCCATCATCTTCAGGCCAGCATCACTGGATTCTCACAGCAACTGATTATTTCACCAAGTGGATTGAAGTAATCCCAACTAGGCAAGAAAATGATTCAGTTATCATTTAATTTTTGGAAAATAATATATTGTCTAGGTTTGGCTACCCTATGAGGATCATCACTGATAATGCACAAGCATTCAAATATAAGAAGCTGATTAGTTTTTGTCATCAATATCACATTTCGCTTGGGAATTCCACTGCATATTATCCACAAGGTAATGGTCTTGTTGAATCTTCTAACAAGAGCATTATGAGGGTTATTAATAAATTGTTGCAAGAAAATAAGAATTCATGGAATTTGAAGCTCAAGTATGCTCTATGGGCTGATAGAGTGTGCACAAAGAGGTCAACTGGAACTTCACCTTATGATTTGGTATATGGATCTGAAGCCATTTTTCCTACATCCTTAGGAGTTCATGTCATGAAGCTACTGCAAGGATTGGAGGAGGAGCCAAATGAAATTTAGAGGAGGATTAATCATTTGATAGCTTTGTAGGAGAAAAGGGATGAAGTCTATAACAATAATCAACAATCTCAAAACAGAATCAAGAAGATATTTGATAGGAAGGTCAAGGAGGAAAACTTTCAAATCCAAGATGTGGTTTTGAAATGGGAGGCCGGGATTGAAGAGAAGGGGAAACATGGTAAGTTTGAGAACATTTGGAAAGGTCCATTTAGAGTAGTTGCATTCCATGGGAACAACACTTACATTTTGCAGGAGATGGATGGAAAACCATGTGCTGGAGGGCCTGTCAATGGCAAGTTTTTTATTTTTGAAGCACTATTTCTCCTAAATTCTGTTGATCATTCATTCCATTGTATATACTCCATTTTATATGTTTTTCTACTAATAATGACAAGTTGATCATCAATCTTGAGCTCGAGGTGAAGGCCATTAGAATTTGAAGGAAAGCTTGGTAGATTTCAAAGTTTTTTGATTTCAAGAAGATGGATAGCAACACTAGAACTACAGGTTCTTTGGTGTACCACAGGGGCACACCATCCCAAGTGGAGCCACTGTTATCACTCAGAAAAAATGAAGCATCATTTGACAAAGTCATATAGGTTCATGTGTCAAAGGTAGGGTTATAGGATTCATTTTTCATTACTTGGTCAAGGAAAAATTTTAATTTTTCTTATTTAGCTCACCCTAAGGTCTAAACCCACCCTCTATCAAATCCCCTCATGTCACGTCAATCATAATTTTCTGAAATTTTTCATTTCCCAAGGCTTTAGCACCGAAATGGTCGTTTCAGCCAAACCACAGTTGTGTAGCGAAATACACTGAGAAATTTCACTTTTCGCTACGAAATTGTTGATACTTTCATAGTGAAAACGCCCAGAAATACACTAGGAACACTACGAATGTGAGGTTTCCTGTCTGTCATGTCAAATTAGTTGTTAGGTGTCAAAAAATGATTTGAAAAGGATAAGCTATATGCCATTCGAGACAGTTAGGGTAAATATCAAGGTACATGGTTAGGGTTGAAGTAATCATCACCATTTTAAGCATGTATGAGTCATCATTATGTTATGAGTGGTCATCGAACTTCAAAATCTTTCCAAATTGAGTCATTTTTCATTCTCCATTTCTTCTTTGTGTGTTTTTTAGCCTGGAGAGCTATTTCATTGAGGCCAAGCTGTGGCTGGTTCCTTTCAAAGGATTGCAGATACCACTGATCAAGCAAGGCAGATAAGACTTCAAAGAACCATGGCTGCAAAAAGGAGGACAAACAAGGGTGGCCAATGTCTCAGATATGAGCCATCATATATGAACCTAATAAATGAATACCCAACAGCTGTAGAAATATTTAGAAGGACAGGATGTTTACAATTTTTTGAAAGACTACATGGTTGCCATGTACAAGTTTCCAAATAATTTTCCCTAAACTTCAGTGGAATAGCTACTAAAGTGGGGATGCTGAATCTCAACATTACACTAGAGATCATTGCAGCAGCAACAAGGATTCCAAGAGGACAAGAAAAATGGTTCAAAGTGTTCAAATTCAACATGGATGAATGCAAAGAGTTTATCAAGCCATAAAACAGTGAAATGGACCTTAAAAATGCCATTCCAAGGAGTTGCATGAAGAATAATTTCTCAAATTTGTTGCTTATCATCCAGAAATATTTCACTTGAGAAGGGAGATACCATAAATTCTATTCTTGCCATTTCAAGCTTCTCCTACACTTTGCTGGTAAGATATCTTTAGATCTTCCTTTCTAATTACACAGAAGTTTAGAAAAAATGGCAAATAAACTTCAAGAAAAATCTGAAGGAAGTGAAACCTCATTGTTTCATCATGGTTGAATAAAATTGTTGGTTTTAGATGAGCTACAAAAACTAGGCAGAGACTAGTCTTCTATCTTGTTTGTTAGTGGATTTGAAATGGATACCCTTAACCCCTACAAGAACTCCTAAACCTAGGGGTATGTCATCACCTTTAGTGGCAGAGAAAAGTGAACCAGTCATGATGGAAACAGAGAAGTTGCAGAGATTTGATACACCCATTGTTTCACCTTCAAAACAAAAGTCAACAATGAGCAAACCTGCAAAACAAGAACAAGTTGTGAGTAAACAAGGAAGAAAAAGGATTACAACGAGTCAAAAAGTGGTTTTAGAAGACAAAACAATGGTTGAAGGAAATTTAGAAGACATACTACATGCCATTGATATTGAAGAGACTCTATAGTTCAGGCTGAGGATATAGATGAAGGTGGATAGAAACTCAAGAAAGCTAAATCTGCAAAGAAGCTAGAATTTGAAGGTGAGGATGCAGGTTTTATGTTTCAGGCCAGGAAGCCCATGACAAGGCATGCTAGAAAACTATTGCAAAGAAACAAAGAAGTTCATCCAGCCACTGACATTGTCCAGCCACAAGACATTATTGATCATTCATCACCTGTAGAAAAATATCCAGTCAACAAGCCAAAGAAAGGAAAGGAGAAATTTATTGAAAAAAAAAGAGTTTGAAATCCTTAAAGAACAGTTGAAGTTGGATAATCATGAAATAGCAGTCATGAAGGAGGAAAGGAAAAACAATATCAAGAAGATTCAGTTTGAAAATATGAAAGAGGTTTTGGAAGAGCAGGTTGACATTGTATCAAAGACCCTAGACAACACACAGCAGTTAATCAAATGGACTATGACATTGAGGAAAGAAGTGAAACATGTCAGAAGAATGAACTTGCACTTAAAATCTACCAACAGGAAGCAAGGATCAAGTTAAAGACCTCCAAGAATAGCTACAACTAATCCATGAGGAGTTGGAGAAGAAATGCCTAAAAATGACAGTAGTTGAGGAGCCAATAGCTCAACTCATCATCAACGAGGAAGAAACACCTCAAGAATCATAATTTGAGTTGGTTTATGTTTTGAAAGGTAAATGGCATGTTGAAAACCAAATTAACACAATTGGAAGGTTCATTTTTGAAGCTAGGTAAAAATCTGGAATTTACATTGTTTTCATTAGTTTCATAGCGTTTCCTAGGCTTGAAGCCAGGAAAACGCTACAAAACCACCCGTAGCTTTATTTTTGCATTTAAAACCATTTTTGGAAGCTTCCAAGGGGTGAAAATGATATGGAATATGTGTCAAGGTATGATGAGGACCATGCAAGAGAAAAGAAGCAAAACATCTGATGGCAGAGGCCATTTTTTGTATGCTACGAAAGTACGCTACGAAACTATCATACTTTCGTAGCATGTTGTGTTGAAGGTTTATGAGCAAGTTTTTGGGTAGTTTTGGACAGGTGGATAGCTTCAAAGGGTAAAAGGACTATGCCAACAGTAATCCAAGACTTGAATACCATGAGATGAAGACAACTCATTAGCCAAACCATTCGTTGAAGATAAGGACCGGTTTTCCTTAAAAATAGGGTTTGTTTCCATATTTGGAGGAGGATAATTGAGATTTCATGTAGTGATGAGTTCTATCACAGCCTATTCGAACATGTGAAGGATTAGTTGTCAAATATGTAACTGTTTTTAGAAGATAGGGTAGTTGATGTAATAAGTAGCAGTTTGAGTCCTATTAGGAAAAGGACTATTTCATAGTGTAGCTGTCATTTTATCATTAAAGCACATCTTTTCTTGTTATGCAAGGTGTCATTAGGAATAGTTCGATGAATCTAGCCAAAGATTCAAATTTGTAAAGGTTGGAAATTTTTTGGCAATACTGCAGCTTTATGTAATTTGACTGTTTTCAATAATACAAAGGATTTTTACTTGACCAACCTGAGATTCTCATGGAGTTTTTAGTGCTTAATTGATCTATACTTTCTATGTGTACCATTTGTAGTGGTTTTCATCTTTAATACTCAGAATTCAGAGGTGTATGCTCTGACTTCCTTTATTGATGAATTGGCTATATTATTTCATGTTTCATGATTGATTTACCTCTGCTAAAAAATCTTACCTGCCTCAGCTTCCATGTCAATTGAATTTACCACTAAACTACTAAATTTGTTGACTCCATAATCCCAATGATTGCAGACTTATACTTTTTTCAACCTACACACATCACAAGCAAGTTATTTTCCAAGTAGAGTTGGCCATCTAGTTTCATCATAATCAAATACAATTAACCCCTTTTGAGAGAGCCCTCTTAGACTGAAGAGGCTAAGCTTCAGTCACAAGTTGGTTTAAAACAGTTACAAGAGTTTTTTTTATTAGCAGCCAATCAAGTGCAATTTTGTGATAGTAGGCAAAGTCTATTTATACATCGCATGTCTAAAAATAGAATGCATGTCGATTATTATATCTCTTAATAATAATTAGACAATAAATAATAATATATTCTCTTGAAGCACTTGATTTCAGTTAACTGATGTGGAAAACCAGTTGACTGAAGGAATTATGAGTTCTAAGGTTGGTTGGTGAGACATGCAAGTGGACTTCGTTGTGACTGAGTGAAACAAAGTTGTAACAGAGTTGGATGTGTAGTTATGTGAGTTGTAAAGTAGTTTAATCGAGTTAAGTGAGTTAAACTCAGTTGTGCTAGTTGTAACTAGTTGTAACTAAAGATACACTAGTGAGAGATCAGAGAATTAAATAATAAATTAATTCACATGGAGTGATCTCACATGCAACTGAATATTTACTACTGTTAACTACACGCATGTCAGATCCAGTGGAGACCCAATTGAGAGATAGGTGAAAGGGACAGTTTGACTATAATTTGTGACATTAGTGGGTGCACTCTTGCAACCACAAACACATTGGAGATGCCAATGAGGATTGTGCAGTCAAGGCAAGGAAAGATTGAATTCATTTAGGGACTGTGATCAGCAAGGATTGCGCAGTGGAGGCAGGCTATTAGGAGGCAGTAAATTGGTGCATGTATTTGCCAATTTTTGTACGACAGTGTGAGACGATTGTATATTGTACTGAGAGCTCTTGGATTAGAGTTTTGTATGAGATTGTTTCATGATTGGACCATAATATATGATAGTGTGGTTTTTAGCTTTATGCTTTCCCGGTAAAAACATCTGTGTTATGTGTGATTGATCTTTCTTCATGTGTTTGCAACTGGCGATTAAATTTCCGCAAAGATTTTACTAGAATGATTATGTATTTAACAGTGGCATATAGTTGTTAGATCAGGAGAATCCAGGCAATACATATTTGTATTAAAATTTCTACATTTCATATAGATATGGCTCACCGGATGGACAGCATGTTGCGGATGAGATGGAGGCCACTTCATGGACCTAAACATAGCTTACTTTAAACTTAGATGGGATGGATTCTTGATTGAGTTTATGGATGTGATGGGATGCGAGAGGAACAACTAACACATGGTATGAGGATGTGCATTCTCATGATGAGAATGCATAGTTGGCTTAGTTACCCAACTAGTTCAAGTTATGAGGGCTATAGCAGTGTGCAAATTTATGCTGGATACATAGCATCATTTGTTATATTGAGTTGGTTGGAGTACTTGATGCAGATATTCACATGATATTGATGATATATGATGCGTTGACATGATATATGTTTCAGCAGCATCTGGCCATGATGGAGAGATTGACTTCCCACGATGGTATATCACATGGTGATTGCAATGGATGTGTTGATGATAATGGATTGAGGAGATGATTCCCATGGATATGTTATACATGAACCTTTATGACATGTTGCGATGATATTTTGCAATGATACATTGCAAAGAAAGTTGCAACGATATGATGCGATTATGATGGTAGCACTATCAAGGATGATAGTCATATTTTAAGTGGGGGAGTATGTAATGCCCACGAGATGGAGTCGTGATGGGCAAGTGCAGTGGGCACTCATTGTCTCGCCAACACCCGACTTGGTGGACATGCGATGACTGAAGGTTGGAAAAGTGACGAAAAATACTACGCGTAGTTGGATGGGCGCACCGGCAGACGAAAGCGACAAACGCAATATTCGACTAGTATGCGACGATATCTTGGTGGCCGTGCGATGATAGGATAAACGGATGTAATTTTCCCAATTAGCCATGAGCTAGTTGGAATATTAATTTTTGTTTTTGCTTCTTAATTTGCTAAATAAGAGGGTATGGAGACCCATAAATCTCCTTAGTAGGAATAAAATCACTACTAATGTGAATGGAGATCACTTTAGTGGCTCGACAAAGCACCCTTATGTGTGAAAAGGGGTTGGATCATGTAGATTGGGTCAACTTTGACCAAATCAATAGAACTATCATGGAGGAGTGGCAGTGCACTTGTGACTGCACTATAGCAGTCTTCCGGCATTTTGATATAGTAGCAACACCTCATTGTGAGGGGATTTATGTATTGAAGGCTTGTTGGTTCATGTTATATGATTTGTGCCCATTATTTTTTACATGTTCATCGTTGTTATAATGAATAAAGAAGCTCCATATTGGTCTCCATTATTAATGTGATGTTAACACTGCTATTTCAATCATTTTTCTCTATATTTCTTCTTTTTCCCATTTGGGAATATTACAACAGACGAAAGAAGGTGTGCGAAATTGGCTAAGTGTTGGTGGATGGTTTATAGGCTGCCTTGGTGGCAAGCCGACGTTAATGAAATAACGTCGCATGGTAACCAAGCCCCTCATGGTGCAAATTCTTGGTCGGTTCACATGTGGCCAAGCCCCCAGCCATGGAGGTGAACGAATTGGAAAATGTATATATTGGTGGATGTGTGATGAAATGGAGAAAAACAAGCAACAAGTGCATCAACAACTTGTTGATCACCTTTGGCAAGCATTCGAAAAGTTAATTAAAAATATAATTATTTAATGTTAATATTATAATTATAATATTTTATAACTATAATATTATATTATAATTAAAATATAACTATATTATATTATTAATATAATATATTTATATTTATAACAACCATACTAACAGAATTCAAAACCAAAAAATATTCACATGTTTTTTTTTAATTATTAACGAATTGAATGAATAATCGAGGTGGCGAATGAGTGAAGTGGAGAAGAAGGATGATGTAGGGATGATGGAGTTCGGGAGTCATAAGGTGGGGAAAATTTATAATAAATAAAAATAATCACGACATGAACTCATATCGGGTATCAGAAGAAATTGATATCGAAATATTTTGAATGTGCACAAAACAAAAAAACGTCGATACGTCGATGTTCCAATATCAAGATATCAGAGGTTTTGAATATCAGAAGATTTATATCAGAGATTTTAAAAATCAAAATTTTATTGAAGGACTTTTAAATTTCAGAATATTTTTTTTAGAAGGGTAGATGTAATTCCCACGATCTGGAGTCGTGATGGGAAAGTCCAGGCGCGCCTTGTCACGCCAACGCCCGTATTGGTGGACATGCGACGAACGAAGGTCGGAAAAGCAACGAAAAATAATACGCGTAGTTGGATGGGCGCACCAGCAGATGAAAGCAACAAAGGCAACATTCAACTAGTATGTGACGATATATTGGTGATCGTGCGATGAATAGTATCAACGGACGAATGAAGGCGTGTGAAAATGGCTAAGTGTTAGCGAACAGTTTATAGGCTACCTGTGGCAAGCCGACGTTAATGAAATAACGTCACATGGTAACAAAGCCCCTCATGGTGCAAAGTCTGGGTCGGCTCACATGTGGTCGAGCCCCCAACAATGGAGGTGAACACATTGGAAAATGTATATATTGGTGGAAATGTGATGGAATGGAGAAAAAAAAGCAACAAGTGCATCAACAACTTGTTGATCACCTTTGGAAAGCATTCAAGCAGGGTCGAAGGTGGAGCTAAACTTAGGCCGCAGCAAAGCACGTGAAGCTTAGGTCGAGTCAAGTCAATCTGTGTGAAGAATAGTGTTTCAAGGAATCTGCAGGGCGTCGGGTCGAGTTGGGTTGAACTGCATGCAGAACAGTGTTTCAGGGCATTTGCAGGGCATCGATTCAAGTCGGGTCGACTGCATGCAAAAACATGTTCAGGGCATCCGCAGAGCATCGGGTCGAGTCGGGTCAATAGCGTGCAATGCGATCAAGTCGGGTTTGTACGTAACAGTGTCTGAGGGTGTGGAAGGTCATTCAACAAGGTCAGGTCGGGCCGAACACGACCCGAATACATTCAAGAAATACGTGCAGACCGTGACCCCGGTGACCCTCGTCCAGGGTGACGAGGGCGTATGTGACCCAAGTGACCCACTTTATCCATAATTCGTGCAGGCTACAACAAACATGTTCTAAGTGGATTTTTTAGATCCTTATTGATTTTTTGGGTTGTTGGGAAGTTGTTAAGGCTAGACCAAGGTACAAGCACACTTGGCAAGGAGTGTAAGTGTTTACATAGACTTGGGTTGTATAATTATTGTAAATTGTACACTTATTGAAATATAACATCGAGCAGACTTATAATGAGGGATTTTCCCCTCCTTTGAATGTATGTTCATTCTTTTGGATTGATGTTTATATTTAATGTTGATTTTATTTCCGTTTCATAATTGAATAACATTGGAAGATTAATAATTGAAAGAGTTGAGTTAGGCGTAGTCTACATACTGAGTATTACGAAAATAAAAAGTATGGTAGTGTCGCACCTGCTATAAGTTGGTTGAAAGACTACCACAAGTATAGGGTCATGACAGAGGAGGTGAGGTGAAGTGGGATCCACTTGGAGTGGAATTAAAAATTATATAAAATGAACTACAACCACTTTTCATTTTTTATATTTTGGGTCTCATAGTTTCTTTTAAAATTAGGAATTGGAATAAATTACTGACATCCCGAAAACATATTTTTTAACTGTTATATAATTTGGTTGAGCGATTTTGTAGGATTGTTAGTGAAAAATGAAAAAAATAGTAAAAATTAACTAGGGATTAATATTTACAATCAATTTATAATTTATTTACAAAAACTAAAATAATAAACATTTTTACATTTTTTAACCCTCGCAACAAAATGATCAAACTTCAAAGGAGTGTCATTTGCAAACTAGATAACCAAATGAGGTGAAACAAGTATCGATGGAAAGCTTGTTGAAAGTTGAACTCAATGAACAATAAAAATAGAAATCCAACGAAAATGAAAAAATAAAAAAATTGTAGGACAATTAACTAAATTAAAATAATAAAAGGTGATTTAGCCAAAAGTTTAAGGAAAAGGTCCCCATTATATTAACTAAATAAGTTAATAATGGGGGGTGTTTGGTTTTTCCTACAACACTCTTATAAAAAAAGCATCTAGGTTATGGATTTCCATGTTTTCCATCTCATCTCCTCTTATAAGAAGGATGGGACTATTCCATTGAAATTTAAAGTAGATGCATTACTACTTATGGAAACAACCAGACTATCCCACAAGTCTAGTAGAGAACATAACAAGTAGATGTACTTATATTCTAATTTGAAATATTAAGATCAATAAATAATAGTTGACTTACCATAGTATCGAAGGCATTCAAATTATCTATCATTGACTCTCCATCCTTCATCCGTAGGTTATAAAACTTCCATAAGAACAATTTATTCACCAAGGACTTAGATTGATACAAAGCCCCTGACTTTTCCCACAAATTTTTTGTTGTAGCTTCACCTACAACATTCAATAATATTAAATTTGAGATACAATCATATTCTTCTCTTTTACTTTTGTTCCAACTTGGTGCAGTCTTCTGTTGACATCCTTGTTGGTGTAGAATTTGTTTCCACAACGATCCAATGATATCTATCCACAAAAAAATCTTCCATTTTGAGCTCCCATTACTAAAAACTCTTCATTGATCTCTATATTTGATATGATTGTTGTTTCCTTCCCACCACAAGAATCATTTCGACATATCTCCCATTGTTCAAGGTCTACCCCAGGCACAAGTCAAACCCCTTATCCAAAAAGGCATCCCCTTGAAGCCAAAACTACTATGATACAATATGTAGGATTTAACCCTATACAACTAATTCTTGTAAAAAAATTTGTCAATAAAGTAGAAAATTTACAATAGCAAACACACACATTAACAGGAATATTTTGTCCTGGAAACCCAAAACCGAGAAAACCAACAGGATTTTTTAATATCTCTTACATGAATACATAACCGTTATATAATTCCCTATTGAAAGAGGGTTTCCTTCAAGGGAAAAAAATCCTAACATAACTTCTACCATTAGATATGCGACCTAATGATGAACGATCTATATTTACTATGAAATTACAATATTTTACAAGACATTTTTTTCCAAAAATTTTGTTTTGGGGGTGCTACCCTAAATTCCCCCATTATGGTGTGTCTTTAGGCCCACCACAATGACAATTATACTAGGGGGAAAGAAGATCGAACATAGTTACATTGTTCAAAACTTCCTCTTAGCCAGGTAAGTATTCATAATAAAATATCGAAGTACAAGGAATATCTCAATACATGTGAACTATGAAGAGTTTAGGCACCACAATGTGATGGAATAGATTCCTGACCAGCGCAATCTATCCAAGGTATTCCAACAATTTAGGTACTCACGGTTCCACGGTAACACTCTCTTCCCACATCTACCAAAGTAACTGACCAACCAGGTTAAACATGTCATGAGAGGCTACTATATGTGATTCAACCTCTTAGGTGACCTTAAGGAAGTGGAACCTATGGAAACACAACATATAGACTAAATTGGTCATCAATGACACCCCCTGGAGCTAACCCAACCTTTCAGGCCTCTTAATCATGGGTCACACTGACATTTTTTTCCTCTTTGAGCCATATTTGTAGGCATAACACTACATGCCTGCGGCTAGGAGGCTATATCTTGAGGCATAACACTACATGCCTGTAGCTAGGGCCCCAAATGCTCATTTCCATGCCTACGGCTTCGGGATTTGAGCCACCTTTATAGGCCCAGAGCCCAGGTCACTGCCTAGAACTTCATGAAAACCTAAGGGATGATAAATAAAAATAGGAAAATGATACGGAAGAATCAAATCAACAAGAACTTATCTGGAACCCTCTTAGCCATGACAAACATTTTGTCAAACATGTCACAAACATTGAATCTACAGGTGTAAACAACATATTTGAGCATAAGGGTCTCATACTTATCTGAGAATCACTAAGAAAAAATTTTCCCTTACACAATTAACTGCAATACAATCTATTTTTCCATAGATACATTGTGAACTCATTTACAAGTAAAAAAATGGATAGAGCCATACATCGTCACTGATCAAATACATGCTTATAACCAGCACAATAACCATAGAAATAAAATGGATACAACAAAAATCAAATCCATACATAAACCAGGAAATTTGCATACCAAATACCAAAGGAATGAGCTTATCATTAATGAATGTAGAGGCCAACCAGAGATGGGACTACCACTTTCCACCTAACCATAGATTGGCTGAGCCAAATCTCTCTTCATCCAACCCCCCTCATTCCATATTCCAATCATAAATGTGGGACCCATAACCAACCAAAAAGAACCAAACAAGAATGAATGCTACCAGAGTTCTCTGCCTACACCATGAGGAATTTGAGTGCCTCCTAGTCTCTCAAGATTTACCATAATCCACAATCAGAATCAAGGATCACTAGGCCCTAAACTGAGACATACTCTCTAGGCTTTATCGTATAGTCCATCCTGGGACTAATAGGTCCAGCGAAGATAAATATACCTCTTAGATTTACCGTATATCTCACCATTCACTGGCAAAAATTCCTAGGCCCACCGAGGCATACAATCTAGCTTTATCGCAACCCACAGTCTGGTTTAGGGGTTACTAGTCTAGTGGATTTACTGTGATCCATAGTCCAGTTCAGGGACCACTAAGCCATGTGTTTTTCATTTCTAAAATCCACCCCACTCAACTTTGAATCCATCTGACAATCCAGACCAACCAAAGTATGAGAAACTCATCTCATCAAATTTATATGGAAATGGCAAGGCTAGGCTGAAAATATTGTCACACCTGGAAAAACTCATGCCAAGACTAAAAAGAACCACATGCAATACCATGCATGTCATAAATAGCAATGAAATCACATATGCAAATCAATACCTACAAGAATCCTGTTGTAGTTTCATGATCCTTCTCTTCCTTGCTTTCTTTTCCTTTCTTGTTCCAATTCCAAATTGCTCCAAGAAAACTCCTAGTGTCAAAGCATGAGAGAGAGAGAGAGAGAATAAAATGAGAGCCATAAGTGTGAGAAAAAATATTTCCAACTAATCCTCAAAAGCCTTTTTATAGAAAAGGTCTCTATTTTCTCCATTTTCCATTATTTTCCTTAATTTTCCTCCTCACGTGCAACTTGTGACCTTTCATATCCCTTTTCTCCTAATTTCCATTATTTTCATAAATAAATGTACCAAAAATTCCATTTTGCCTTTCCAAGGGCTTTTCCATTTCCTTTTCCAATTTCCTTTAGCCATGATAAACCAAATGAACACCCACTAGGATTTTTTTTCCCAACATTCAGCTTGGAATATGTGTCCCATCAACCGTGGTTATTATTTTAAACTTTTATTACATGGAATTTTCACCAAGGTTGTTACAGAACCCTCCCCCTTGGGGTAAAATCGTCCTCGGTGTTCAATGACACCTACAAACCAACAAGACCTCTGAAAACAAAACATACTGGCAATGGAGATTTATAACATAGCTCATTACAGTATTTACAATGAATAACCTACTCAAAAGAAAAATCCATCATGAAAATCATATTGTGTACTGGAGCTTTATAACACAACTCATTACGGCATTTACAATAATATACACATATGAACATTTTCTCAACTAGCAAATAAAAGGATACAATTCCTGTATCAGTGACAAGGGAATCCAGAGGCTCAAACCTCGACCCTCAAAGTATTACCATTGTTCACTTCCTTCCTAGGAAGTCTAGAATCCACTGTAATAATCAAAGTCTGCATCCAATGTCCAGTGCTACAATCCTGAGCTATTGTACCCTCAGTGAATATTTAGCGGCCCATTGTTCCAGGGTACACTCCCAATGTGCATATGATTCCATCATGCAATGCTAATAACCAAAAAAATCCATCCCCAACCTTCCCTTCTCTTCTACATATTCCCTCTGAAAATATAGTCACCCCCTTCAGTGTAGTCACACACCTTCCACATTCCGTTGGTACCCCATCCCTGGCAGTCCATCCCTTGGCAAGCATTCCTTGAATTTGAATTTACAAAAACCAAGGTATATCCCTACCTCAAAACCATCATATTTTTCATTGCATGCTCATGGAAATAAATGGACATTATTGGGTTCCAGTGTCCCACAATGGCCCTACTTTTGAAGTGATTCACCGACATATTGTTGCATGCTCCAATTCCTTTTTTTGACACTTCTAGTTCTTGTAATCGATTTCAACCACCCAACTGAGCATTACATGCTTCCTGTACCAAGCACATAATTGTCATTAGATTCAAAATAAATTGAATTAAATTCACATCATACCTCGGTAGTTCGTCAATAAGGTACACTTTCAATTCTGTTCACTTCCTGCCACAACAAGTCAAACCAACTGTTCGATCAAATCATCATGTATAAAAATATCACATAGTCCTAATGATGAACCACACTAGTTGGTTCGAAATGCGTCAACCATGTTCCATTGCATGTGATTATTGCCGAAATAATTTTACAAATATCACATATGGTTAACTCAAAACACACTATCATAAATCAAAATCATGAATCGCGTGCAATTATCATAAACCATAATCATAAATCACATGTAACCATCATAAGTCAGAATCGTAGATCACATGCATAATATAATTGAAATAAAACATTGATGCTTATCCTTAATTGGTCCTTACTTCTTCCTTTGTTCTTTCTATACACACACTAGATTGGTTGCCACACCCAAAAAGCACCAAGTGCCTTTGATTCTCTTCAATTACACACACATACACGCACTTTACATCACAACATGTACACCCACATATGACATACAACACCATACAATACATACACCCACACCCAGTGTACAACACAACACAATACATACGCCTACATCGGCATACAACACATACACTTACACCCAATGTACAATACAACATAATACATATACATATTACAACACAACGAATACACATGTCATGATGCCACAACTATACCATGCACATACATAGTACCACATGCCCGCAACACAATATGTACGACATGCACACAATAACACATGTATACTATGTAGTAGATCTGATAAGAAAATGTATAAAAATGGAAAATATGCCCAAGAAATAACACCATAGAAGATAAAACTTCAGATCTTCATTAATATCAAAACCCTTAAGGTAGGGCAACACCATACATTCACTCCTTAAAGAAGGAGATCACTCCACAAGCCATATGCTTGTCCATACAATAATCCTTGACATCTCTCAATGGAGAGTCTCTAACCTCTATATAGGTTTCATACATGTAATACCATGAGTAGTTACCATGGGTCTCTCAATACCATACATCCAATACAAAGGGCTTATCACTTTATTCCCTCTCTACATGTGGTCCCTTACATAATGTGGGTTAACCACTTTATTTATTAACTATGGCCCAATTATTTATCATTCTTATATTATTACATCATATTATTCCCTTGGGTACCTCCCTCTGTACCCTATATTATCCCTCCATAGGTACACTACATTACACCCCCCTTAAACATGTTTCGTCCCCGAAACATGAGAAGAACACAAATAATAAGATCTACTCAAAAGAGTATTCCATTGATACCATTCACGTGCATCCAGCCATCCAAGAGAAATGTGAACACTCGATTTAGTCGGTGCCTCGCTCGCTTGAGATGGAAGTGAGTTTCGGTGGTTCTTCTGTGTTGATGTGTTGTCAGTGGATCGTCGCACCTCTCTATGTGTCATCCAAGGGTTGTTGTCCTTGTTGCTAATTCGTTGCCACTTTGCTGGTTGTTGTCTTGTTGGGTGATGCGGGTGGTGATATGTTGAAGCTTTAACTGATGTAACATCTTTCAGTAATTCCTCCATTATTGGTGATGGAGTGGTGTCTGGTTCTTTTGTTGGTACTTGCTTTGATGTTTGTGTTTGGCTGTCTACCATCAAAGGCTCATCATCTGATGTATCTGGTTCTTTTGTTGGTACTTGCTTTGATGTCTGTGTTTGGCTGTCTACCATCAAAGGCTCATCATCTGATGTGTCTGTCTCGTTGGATATTTGTGAATCTGTCTCCCCGGTCTCTGCATGGTTCCTAATGCAAATATCATGCAATGTAATTTTCTTCTTTTTATACTAGAGTTTCATGAATTTCTTTTGCACATTAAAATTGACAGTACCAATGGATTCCATCCAAGGGTGTCCCAAAACAACGTCCACAACATCCATATCTGAAGCATAAAAATCAGAATGCAACACATACTTATCCATAGAAATCTTCAAATCTTTATAAATTTGAACATCTTCATTATCAACCTGTGTCTTTTCAATATGCTTTGCTGGAACTTGCAATTTTTTAGCCAAATTCACATTGATACAATTATGCTTGCAACTAGGAATGATAGACACTATGATGTTCTCTTTCTGAATACTTCCATGAACCCATAATATGGAAATATTAGTAGAAAATAAGTCTTTATGGCTCTTGTTGTCCTTCTTTCCGGCTTTAGACCACTTGTCCAAAAGGACTTTTTCAAGTTTTTTCTCGGGAAGTTTCCACACTGAGCTGTCAAGTGAGGTCCA
Organism: Pinus albicaulis; assembly: GCA_034641835.2. NCBI lineage: Eukaryota > Viridiplantae > Streptophyta > Pinopsida > Pinales > Pinaceae > Pinus > Pinus albicaulis. The sequence continues at coordinate 1,757,559,929 of CM076580.1, forward strand.
CCATTTATTTGCCTCATCTTTCATATCAAGCCCCATGGTGCCTACCCAAAAACTTCGGTATTTAGCCTTGTGATATTGTAAAAAATCTTCAATAGTAGGGCCATCATCTTTTCCTGTAAACTTCATCTTGCGAGAATCCATAAAATAAAGTAAGGGTTTTCAAGAAAATCACTTACTTTGGAAAAAATTTAAAATGGACATTACTCGGTCAATATAACTCAGAATCCTTATTATAACCTGTTTTTGAAAATGGAAAATCCATTCTGCATCTAACCATGTGATTGAAATCTCGATCTAGGCACTTTGGAAACACAAATTTGCGCTGCAACTGTTCCGCCGTCACAAAATTTCTGAAAAAATGACTGATTTTAAATCAGTGATAACTCCCTCATCCGGACTCCGATTTGACCGTTTTTTTTTTTGAAATCGGGTGAATTTCCAAGGGGAGCTCAGATATGTAATTGGTTGTCTGAAATTTTGCACCAAAAATCTACTAAAACGTCAGGAGATCCGCCGTACACAAATTGCCGTCAGAAACATTTCTGCAACATAGCTTAATTTAAATCAGCGATATCACCCTCATCCGAACTCCGATTCGACTGATTTTTTTTTTGAATAGAAGAAAAAATGTTGTGTAACCAGCTTCAAAAATAGAAGAAAAGAGATATAAACGCCTTAGAAATAAGCCACTTCGAGGGGGCAACCTCCAATACATTACATAAATGCACAATTCTTGGATATTTTTCGATAAGGAATCCAGATCTGATATTTATTTCTGAAAATTTTTCATCAAATTTTCCAGATTTGCTCTACAAACTCGCCGCCCAAAAATTTCCTGCAAAAAATGAAAAAACAAATCTCTAAACTCTGCCCAAGAAAGTGCTCCGATACCACTTGTAGTAGATCTGATAAGAAAATGTATAAAAATGGAAAATATGCCCAAGAAATAACACCATAGAAGATAAAACTTCAGATCTTCATTAATATCAAAACCCTTAAGGTAGGGCAACACCATACATTCACTCCTTAAGGAAGGAGATCACTCCACAAGCCATATGCTTACCCATACAATAATCCTTAACATCTCTCAATGGAGAGACTCTAGCCTCTATATAACTTTCATACATGCAATACCATGGGTAGTTACCATGGGTATCTCAATACCATACATCCAATACAATGGGCTTATCACCTTATTCCCTAGCCACATGTGGTCCCTTACATAATGTGGGTTAACCACTTTATTTATTAACTATGGCCCAATTATTTATCATTCTTATATTATTACATCATATTATTCCATTGGGTACCTCCCTCTGTACCCTATATTATCCCTCCATAGGTACACTACATAATAGTACCATATGCACAACATGTACATAATACCACTTGTACACAACACTACATGCACAACGTGTGCACAACATCATATGTACACAGCACCAACTGCATAACATGTAAACAACACCAAATGTAAACTGCACCACCTCTAAAATGTGTACACAGCACGATATGCACGACATGTACACGACACCAATGTACATAGTGCCACATGCACGACATGTATGACACTACTTGCACACAGAACCACATGTGCAATCATGCACACAACACCTTATGTATATAGCACCATATTTACAACACATACACAAAACCATATGTACATAGCACTGCATATGCAACATGTACATATCACCATATCTACACAGCACCGCCTATCAACATGCGCACAATACCATAAGCACAGAACACCACATATCCAAGATGCACACAATATTATAGGTACACAACACCGCATATCCAACATATACGTAGCACCATCTATACCTAGCACTGCATATGCAATATACAAACAACACCATATATACAACAAGCATACAACATCATATGTACACAATACTACATACGCAACACTTACACATCACCATAGGTACAATCACTGAATATGCAACATGTGAAACATATACACAATAGTAGTACTGCAAAACAATATACCACACACTGACCCCACAAGAAACCTTTCTTCTAGTGTCTTTCCACTATCCATGCTTATCCTAGCATGTCGTAGATCACACTACTTTCACTTCGTTGATGTACCCCTCAGCATTACATGTCCATAACATAAACTAGGCATTGTACAAGCATATAATATCAATTCATGTCCATGTCATATTGACCCCATATATGTGTTATAGTTACTCTTCCCACTTGATTCCTCATAAGACCAAGAACCTCTTCATGCCATTCACATGCATAAGAAATCATTCCTCCACAAAGTTGGTCCTTGAAAACCATGTCATATAGTGACATAAATACATTGATACATACATATATATAATCATTATCATAAAAAAATCATGATCCTATCATACAATGACATACATACATATATACATATATATAATCATTAGCATAAAATAATCATGATCCATGATGACCTTGTTAGACATGACATACATACATACATACATACATGTATACATATATAAACATCAACATAATCATGATCACAACATAACTACCAAATATCATAAGGTATAGGTTAAGAAAAGTCCTTTTATTCGTGCACAACATGCACAATGTTGAGAACAACAGTTCCCACCGTAGCCAAGGCATACAACACCTCAGCTCCATTCACTTTACCTTACTTAATTACCTTTCTAATGACAATATTTCCACCATTCATTTACACCAATGGACTCAACCAATACAACCGGATGTCATACTTTTACCTTTAGTTTCCCTTATACATGCATCAAGCTTCATCTAAGTCCTTCATTAGCTGTTGGGTTTCACTCAGCTCTCCCCGAGCTCCATTAACTTCCTGTTTCACCAGTCAATTCTTAAGACTCTCAAAAAATAAAAGGAAAGAACAAGAACAAGAAACAAACTAGAAGAAAACCATGAAAACCAATAAAAATATGACACCACAACCAAAGTGGCAGGGCCTTGCACCAGATATAAACAAAACCAAAAATCAAGCGCAACAACCCACAAAAGACCAAAAGCACAATGTTGGAAACAAACACAATGACTCAATCCCCATGGCTTCCTAATACTTCCAAATGGAAGCTTAAACTAAGACTTATTCAATATTTCACGGCAATCTCTTTCCATGCAATCCCCTCCATCATATTTCCATAACCACATAACTGTCAGTGCATAAATAAACATAAAAATACCCCAGTTACCTTATATTGTTGTGCCATGCACGTTGACCTATAACTGAACACACATATCATCCATATGTACCAAACATCAAGACAACATATCTATCAATTTGAAATAAAATTTTACCAAGACTAACAAACATGCCATAATCAACACTCAAATCACATTCATCAGTCATAATACATAATTCTACAATTATCACCTACTTACACTCAAGTATATAATGGATATCTTAGCGCATATCTGTTAGCACAACCATCTTAAAACATATCATTACTTCATGCAATCTTATAGACGCATATACTCATATCTTACAGTTAATCAAACATTCAATAGTAAATAGATGACATAATACACACTAGCACTCAAACACCAAATAAATGACATAATCAAACATTCAAGTAAAATCAGATGACGTAATCAAGGGAAAGGCCTCCCCAAACCGCAAAAAAAGGACAAAGCCAAGGCGAGGCATCCTAGAACAACCCGACAAAGCCTCAAGTGAAAAACAACACCGCAAGGCCAAAGAAGGACATGGGAAAGTGGTGTGAGTTCCATAAGAGCTCCAATCACAACACAAGTGAGTGTCAGGCCAAGCAGTCACTAATAGTTGAGCTAAAGGCCTCTGAATCAGATGCATGTTCCAACTCTTATTCATATCCCAACAAGGGGAATGACAAAGGGAATTAGATTATCAATGTGGAGCCCAACACCACTATTGCCACCATCAAGATCCAGAAGGAGGAACCCGAAGATCTAGAGGAGGGGGAGTGCCTCTTCCATTCCCAGATGTGGGTGAAGGGTTCCCTGTTTCAATTCATTGTTGATAGTAGGAGCCAAAATAACCTCATTTCAGCAGAGGTCGTGAAGCAGGTGGGCCTGCCAACAATAGCACACCCAAAATCGTACACCATCGGGTGGCTTCACCAAGGATGGTATCTCTGCATCAGCCAGTAGTGTCACCTTCCCTATAGCATTAAGCCCTTCACGGATGAGGTCTTATGTTATATTTCTCGTCTTGATGTTTGTGATTATTATTAGGCCAACCATACTTGTGGAAGTGACATGTTGTGTAAGAGTCTAGGCCTCACATTGTTATTGTTACTTTGGGAAATAATTTGTACAGGATATCGAAGGTAGCACCGCCTACCGCCATCTCTTTGATCATTGCAAAAAAATGCAGTAAGCTCATTTCCAAAACTAGGAATTTTTTTTCCTCATGATCTGCCCTCAAGGCAAGAATAATATTGTAGCTTCAACCTCCAGACAAGGCTCCTCCGCATGGCAACAGCAAATGGAAAAGTTCGTGGAAGAGTATAAGGACATCTTCACCTCACCCACAGGGGTACCTCTGCATTGTAAAGTCAAGCACTCCATTTATCTAACTCTAGGCGCATTGCTACCCAATGGGCCGATATATTGGCGATGTTTTCCAGAGAATGACAAAATCAAGAGGTTGATCCAAGACTTGTTGCAAAAAGGTCACATCTGACCGATTTCATCGTCGTGTGGGAGCCCAATCATGTTGGTGCAAAATAAGGATGGGACTTGGAGACTATGTATTGACTATCTGGCACTGAACAAGATCACTGTCCAGAATACGTATCTCATCCCGCAGATTTATGACCTTCTGCACCAACTCAAGGGGGCCAAGTATTCCATCAATATAGACTTGAAGTCTGGGTATCACCCGGTACCAATAAAACCCTCCGATATGTGGAAGACTGCCTTCAAAGCAAAGGAGGACCTTTTTGAATGGTAACTCATGCCTTTCAGGTTGATGAATGCTCCTGCAACCTTCATGAGGTTGATGGATGACATATTGCGACCATTCACCAACTCATTCATGGTGGTGTATTTTGATGACATCTTGATCTTCAGCTAGAGTTGGTAAGAGCACCTGCACCACATTTGACAAGTCCTCCAAACATTACAGCAACACAAGTTGTGTGCCAATTTTGAGAAATGCACCTTTGGCATGATCCAGGTTCAATATATGGGATACATTAGTGATGACTGGGGGGTGCATATGGACCTAGCCAAGATTCAGGTCATTCAGGATTGGCTAGCCCCAAACACTCTAACAGATCTCCGCAGAATTTTAAGTATTTCCAATTTCTACCGTAGATTCATATTGGGGTTCTCTCATATCACTCGGCCTTTGAGCAAAGTCACCAAGGGAGGAGCGAAATCAAAATTCTTTTTGTCTGAATCTCAATAGAAGGAATTCACAGATTTGAAGCATCGCCTCTGCTCTGCACCAGTGCTCACATTACCATACCTGCAGGAACCATTTAAGATCGAGATAGATGCATCTGACTATGCTATTGGGGCAGAAATTACTCAGCAGGGGCATCCAGTGGCATATCACAGTGAGACACTTTTAGACACAATCTGAAAGTATCTTATCTATGACAAAGAAATGTATTCCATTGTGCAGGCCTACTCACAATGGAAGCATTACATTTTGGGGAAGGAAACAGTCATCCACACAGATCATTGACCCTTGAAGTTCATATAGACACAAAGGAAGTTGCAGAATGATCACCATCAGAAATGGTCCACATACCTGCAACAGATCCATTTTAACATCAAGTACAAGAAGGGAAGCACTAATAATTTTGCATATTTCCTCATCTGACCCTTGATTTTGGTGCTAACCATTGTGCTCAAATCTTATGGGAACGATACTTAGGGTGGTTGGATGCATCTCTACAAAATTAATCCAGAATTCAGAAACACATACCATACACTCCTGGAGGGTAAGAAAATTCCAAATTTTCACCTCCAAGATGCACATTTATGCCACCTGCAACACCTTTTTGTCCCTTCAAACAAGCGTGCCAAGATGAGTTGGGAAGCGCACTACAGTCGGGTCACTGGACATTTCAGGTTCAAGAAAATAGTGGAAGTACTGCAGAAGTGTTTCTATTGACCGAACCTTCGATATGATGTTGAGAAGTAGATCAGATCCAGCATTATCTGTGCCATTTCCAAACTGACCATCAAGAAGCAAGGCCTATATACTCTGCTACCTACCCCTAGTCCAACTTGGGAATCTATCTCCATGGATTACATGTCAGGCATTCCTTCTACCAAGCATGGCAATGACTGCCTTTTTTTGGTCATTGATAGATTCTCTAAAATGGCCATTATGGTGGCCTGCAAGAAGAATACCATAGTAGAAGCCACTGCTAAAATATTCTTTGAACGAGTGTGGGTACACTTTTGGATCCCACATTCCATTATCTCGGATCGGGATAGTAGGATCATCAGTACATTTTGGTCAAGTCTCAGTTCGATGTTGGAAACCAGGCTCACTAAGTCCACAACTTTCCACTTGCAAATTTATTTCCAAACAAAGGTCGTCAATAGAATGATCGTACACATTCTACGCATGTACAACTTGAAGCATCCATGCAAATGGGATTAAAGCCTCCCCTATGTCCATCACAACTATAACCGGGCTCTCCATAGCTCAACTGGCCACAACCCCTTTCAGGTAGGCTTGGGATTCCAGCCACTATGTCCCACTAATGTGGTCATACCATTTGTAGATACTCAGGCAGATTCGACTCATGTTCAGTTAGAATCCAACAAGGTGAACAACTTCATTGAGCACATTCATCACATACACCAACAGTTCCATGACATATTGGACAAAGCCAATTTTAAGTACAAGCAGTGACATGATCAACATCGGGTGCCACACAAGTTCCACGTGGGTGACAAATTTTGGATACATTTACAAAAGGAGCGCCTCACTGGGCCCCACTGCAAGCTTCACCCACTCTAATATGGGCCATACACCATCACCAAGGCAGTAGGGGACAATGACTTTGAGCTCAGTATTCCACCATTCCTTGATCTACACCCAGTGTTCAATGTGGACCACCTTCGGCCCTACTTTCCACCATTGCTAGACACATCTGACATAGCAGAACAACTCACACCAATAGTGTTAAACCCAGACTGAATGGAATGAGCCTAAAATGATCGGATCATGGACATATAGATCAATAATTCTCGCTATCGAAGGATTCATCTATATTGAGTTGTCAAAGAAGGCAAATTCATTCACCAGGGCAAATGGTTTACCAGGGACCAGATTCAACAAACATTTCCTCACCTCATGGAGGCTCTACACACAATGGGGACCATTTCTTCCTAAGGGTGGAGGAATGATCCAGGTGGATATTGGTGGCCACCCACTTATTTCACCTACATCTCCAGTCGATTTCATCAGTTTCCTTATTTATAGCAACATTTACTATTTTTAGTATTTTCTCGGGTCCTGAACTTCTGAAGCAGTTTTGACCCCCTAAACGATGTTTTGTTGAGGTCTATAGCAAGCCCATAGCCAGAGGAAAGGGCGTATGGAAAAAAATGTAGTACTCAGAGAGATATTTCTGATGATATATTGTACGCGCCAAACGGAGATAATATGACTAAGTTACGACCCCAGGAATTCGGTTGCCCAACTAACCCCAACGGGGCCCATAAACTCTTGGTGTTCCATCTCATGGGGTTAGGGTTTTGGTTGTTTAGAGTTTTCCCATGTTGTTTAATAACAAAAAGGCCCCTAAGCCTCATTGTAACACATTTCAGAGGCATGTAGTCACTACATCTCTTCTCAGAGATAAGCTACCATCGCACAAGCTAGTTTATTTTCCATTTTGTTTGTAAGCATTTTTTAGTATTTGATATTAATGAAATGAAGTGTTATTCCTATTGCATCTCTGTGTTTATGTTTATTTTTATTTTTTTTATTTTGTTCCTGTGTAATTATGGATCAGAAGCTATCATTTCTGCACAACTAATCTATATTAGCACGATATAACTTCACAACATATCAACCCAATCATAAATAAGGTCATGATATCCATAATAGTATTTAAATAACATTTTTTCACCCTTAAATCATAAACAATTGTCATGCATCCATACAATCACATATACAATCCGTCTAGACATAATTCAATACACAATCATAATTAGTTCGACTCATTCCTGAGTGTCATAACCCTAACCATCAAGTCACTAGCATGTAAGAACAATGAGTTATATATCCTGCTCATCCACAACATTTAACCTAATCATCAAGCTAACTATCATTAAACAACAAAAAATTAACCCATAACATGCTCATCAACAACATATAAGTTAGCTAACATAAAAAAAATAGAAATGCATATCACCATAGGTTTCTATCATTCATGACTATATGACACATGTACATATAACTACGCTACTCAACTAGCATCTATAATGTATGTAACCATAACATCAATAGAATGAAAGTGATCAGGTGTTCATAAATTTTTCTCAAAATTCAAAGTTACAGGATTGGGTTGAAACTAGGATTGTTTTGTATATCTTAGCTTCCTAATTCCGGTGACATGAACGGTTCGAAAAATCGATGATGTATGAGGGAGATATCACGTTCTGATCGAAAAGCCAAACAGGTAAATTTTGTGATAGTTTGACCAGGGTTGACTGGGATGCACAGTCAGCAAAAGGAATATTTTGAGGAATATTCCTTCCTCAGAGCCAACCACAGGATGAAAAGTGGCGCAATTTTATTGTTCAATGGTTGTACGTTCATGTTTTTTGGGCCAATCTGAGGGTGACACGTGGCCAACCTTAAGGCCGCCACGTGTCCCCGAAATGGCATATCAAAATTTTGGGTGAGGTCCGCAGGGCTCGACCCCGCGAGCTCCAGCAAAGCATGAACACACCACACCGCCTGATCCACACAAAGTTCTTAACATATATTGTTCACGGGTTATTGTTAAAGTGTAATGAAAATTACATTGGGGGTTAAGGACCACCGGCGGTCCCAACCCGTCAGCAGTTCCCGTTGGTGTTCACATGGCATTAAACCAAATGTTACAACCTGACAGCTTAACCGACAGTGATACCGCTAGCATTATTTGCAACCTTGTTCACATGGCGATGTAATATTTAACGCATCATGCGAACATCATGCGGTTATCACAAACTCAACCAGAGTTTAAACAAAGTTCTAACCTTATCCATGGTTCTGCCTATAGTTATGTCGATGGTTAGAAGACTGCGGTTTGGGGTTGGCATGTGGCCACCCCAACTGCAACCATTCAATGTTGCAGTTAATTTTGGCAAAGGTTTGGCCAGCGCGCCATTTTGGGTGGAATTGGCTATTTTAACTCCAGATAAGTTGAGTCTTCCACTTTTAGTGGAGTTTTTCTAGGTGTAACTGGGAAAAATAGTAGGAGACTCAATTTTCTCCCATTCTGAGTGAATGAAGAGTCATTTTTGAATAATTTTAGCCTTCTATAGCCATTGGTGCAGAGAAAACAATCATTAGAGGCATGTCACTACATGTATTTGCAAAATTTTGAGCATAATGAAAGATGGACATGCCATTGGGAGCTGGACCAATAGATGTAGCCTAGGAGGGGTGAACTACTTCATCATGCCTATTGTGTAAATTATATGTGGTGAATTATTTCTCTATTTTACACTGTTGTTCAGTGTTATTTGTGCTTATTTAATGCCTCTAATTCACTAAAATCATCTACAATTCATGGTTAAAATCCTAAATCCTTAAGAAAACTAATGAGACAAGTATGCATATGTTTATAAATTGAAAAGACACTTAGCATAGCAAAACTAATACAGTCAGTTCAGATCAGATTGGTATCAGAGCTAGAGTTTTATTCTCTGGTGTTGTTTTGTGCAAAAAATTGTTTAACTGTTTGCAAGTTTTAGATGCTTACAAGGCTCAAGCTCAAAAGAGGAGAATGAAAATTGGTGGGGGAAGAAGGGTCTCAAGAAGAGCTAAAGCAAAGGAGAGCAAGATTGCCACAATCTCCAACACCTAGTTCACCTCCTAAGGAAGCAGAAGCTACTTTAAGTATGTCTCATAGGGAAGGATGAATCCATGAAAACTTTGATCCCAAAAGGGAGGAAAGAGTGTTCAGGAAAGCATTTCTTGACATGACTGAGATGGTTAGAATCTTTTATGAAGAAAGGAATGAGAGACTAGAAGGAGAAGGATCCAAATTTCACAAGGAAGAACAAGGATCTTCAGGAGGTCACAATGATGAAGATAAGTCAAAGAAGGGAAATGGAGGAAATAGAGGCAATGGAGAGTCATCATCCTCACCCTCAGCATCATCATCCTCTACTTCTTCTTCAGTACATCAGCCACACAAGTCAAAGAACACTGGTAAAATTCATTTTTTAAAACTTGATGTTAAGTTTGAATTGCCAATGCTTAATGGTGAAGTCAATGCAGAAAAGCTTGATAATTGGATTAGGCAATTGGAGGTCTATTTGAGAATCCAGAACCTTCAAGATGATGATACCAAAATCCAACTAGTGTCATTGAGGATGGAAGGTGCAACACTTGTTTGGTGGGAAACCAAGACAAAGGAGGAGATCAAAAAACATGGTAAGATTACTCTATCATGGTCAGATTTCATTATTACTATAAAAAAGCAGTTTTATCCATTAGCTCATATGCAGAAACCCATAATGAACTGGAAAAACTTTAGACAATTGAAGGGGAAAAATGTGCAAGAATACACCCAAGAATTTAAGAAAAGAGCTCTCTTATTAGGGGTAGATTTGCAGAGCCAAGATACTTTTCTCAAGTACATAGGAGGCTTACATAGCTACCTAAAACATACTATTCTCATGTTTAACCCTGCCAGTCTAAATGAAGTATGTGTTCAGGCCACACATCTAGAAGCTAGAGGGAAGAACATTTCATAAGAGGGTAGAAAGAAACCTTTTAAGGGTAAAGACAAAGAGAAGACCTCAAAAGGTAAAAGAAAAAAGAATGCATCTATTAAGAAAGAGGGAGAAAAATCGGTTTGTAAAAATTGTCCAAAAGAAGGCCATGATGAAACTCATTGTTGGAAATTACATCCTGAAATGAGGTCAAAGAAACCCAATAACAAAGGGAAATAGAAATATGCAACTATAACTCAACATGATTTAGGAGATGATTTAGGTGATGAATCTAAGATTACATCCACGGGATTGAATAACATGAAGGGAAAAGAAATTGAAACTAAACCTAGTGCCAGTACATCAAACTATCACATAAACACTCCAAATTAAAAGGAAATAATTGAATTGTTTCATGTGAGGGTCATATCCAAGCATACCAAGATTGACACATTGTTTGACAGTGGGTCATAATTAAATCTCTGAATACTTGGTCAAGAAATGTAACCTTGAGACCATATCCATTAGGTTGGATTTGTAAGGATGCAAATCTATAGGTTTCAAAGAAATGTATATTGCGGTTTGCAATCACTGCAAATTTTGTTAACACGGTTTAATTAGATGTGGTTCTGCTTGACATAACAGGTATTGTGTTTGGGAGTCCTTACTTGTATGACAAGGAAGCGATCTCCCATCGCCATGAGAACAGATATCATTTATTCAAATATGGAAAGGAGTACATTGTTAGAGCACATTGCAAGAAGACAAACATTGCTATGGTAAATTTTGGATAGGTAAAGAGGCTGGTAAATTCAAGTAAGAATTTTGTTCTTCTTATGATTAAGCCTAAAGCTGATGTTAATCATGAATCATTTGAGGGATTTGATCCTAAGTTGAAATCAGATTTATATGATGTAGTTAATGCACATCATGAGATGTTTCAGGAGCTAACAGAATTGAGTCCAAAAAGAGAGATTCAACAGGAGATTCAGTTGCAGCATGATGTAGGAGCATTCTGTTTGATTTTCATTATTTAATTGAGTAATTAGGGGGTGATGTCTTTTTAATTATTTTATAAATTATTATGCTCATTTTAATAAATTAAGAGAGAAAATATGAGTGTGAGGATTATTGTAAATATTCTTTAAAATAAATGGAGGATATGAGTGGAGTTGAGTTAGGTAGATAATTTAGGGATCAGGAATTCCTTCAATGGAACTCAGTTGAGTCAAATAAGGGATAAATATGTTTTAGATTTTGGTTGAGATTTGTGTGGAGCAAATCATGGATTGGAATTAATCCATAATTATGTATAAATATGAGGATTGTGTGAGGATGGAAAATAGTGAGGAATACAGAGAGAGATAGGGAGAAATGGTGTGAGAGTTATTGTAAAGGGTCAAGAGCAGAGAGGCCACCAATTGTAATATTCGGCCATTTGAATTTGTAATTTATGACTGTGTTTTACGAAAGTATTTTTGTTTCTAGTTCGAATCTCTCCTAATATTTCATTTGAGTTAAATCTAAATGATTTTTATGAAGCTTATAATTTTGGATTTTGTAATAAAGGGAAATATACACCCTATAGTGCGTAATACTCTCATTGTACTTATGAAAATGGAACACGCAATCTATTGTTATGTGCAAGGATCTATTTTATAGCAAAATCCATGCATCATTTGGTATCAGAGTCGAAGATCCATGCTTGGCGAGGTTGAATGCGTTGAAGATAGATCAAGATTTGTGTAGAGAATAACAGTGATAGTGTGATGAATGCTAAAAGAGCAAAGGGTAGCCAACGAATAGGTGTGCGATGGGAACCAACTCTGTTTGGTTAAACGCTGAGATGGTAGATAGCGTAGAGGCAATCAAATTTTTTGGATTGAATGCAGAAGTAGTAGAATGTTGAACACTGATATGGTAGATAGCGTAGAGGTAATCAAATGCTGGGGATTGAACGCAGAAGCAGCGAATGTTGAATGCGGCATTGGAGAGTGCTGGAGATAATGTCGTAGAGGCAAATAGGTACTAAAAATTGTGCATTCATTATTTTTCTCGGCGTTGACGTGCAGGTCTTGTTGCGATACTGCATCATAGTTTAAATGTTGTCACCGTGGAGTTGTGAGTTGATAACCATATGGCTTGGGATGTTGTAACAGCATACAGTAGTTTGAATGGGATCCATGTTTTTGTTTTATGTTTTCAAGTATTGGGTGAGGCATGATTTTGAGTTTTTACAGTATAAAATTGATAATCTAACTGGTCCAAGGGAGTCTCTATTGTCATCTGAGAAGCGACTCCAAGAAATGGAGAAAGTTTTGGAAAGGCTTACTTCCAAAGCTACAAATTTGGAGGGTACGAACAAACAAAAAGATATGGAAGTCCATGACCTTTTAAAGACTAACGACGGGTTAAAATCATCTCTGGATATTAAGGAGGCAAAGTGTCAGCCATGAGTGAACAGTGCAAGCTGCTGAAAATACAATCTCAGAAAGTGAGAGAAAGTTGATAAAATCACATCTAATAAAGCTCCAATTAGAACTATGTAAATAAACGGTCTGCTCTTCATTTGTTTTCAAAATTTTATTATTTTTGGTCTCAGTTATGAATATCAGAATCATCCAATCGACAAATCTAATCTGAAGCTAACCGTCGCCAAAATTCAGGTGGTAATCAAAGCGTCCAAGCCCGGACAGTCGCCGCAGCCCCACAAGAGCTACTCAAAGTTTGTTACCGGCTTATCAGATGGAACCTGGCTAGTTGATGAACGTGCCCATAAAAAAAGCATATATATATATATATATATATATATATATATATATATATATATATATATATATATATATATATATATATATATATATATATATATATATATATATATATATATATATATATATATATATATATACCGCACAATATGGAGTAATGGGAGTTATCTTATTTATATGTAAATTTGTTTAAATGTACTCTCCACATCTAATCTTGAGATTGTTGGTACTGTGATGCTCTGTTGTATGGACTTTTACCTTCATGGAGAGCCGAGATGCAGATAGAGGGATCTCTGTATTAGACACTACAAGTCTATTTAAATCATTGTATGCTTAGTGTGTTTGCTTGGCTACGTGACTGTATACTGGAGCATGGACGTGAATGTGCAGATTATTCCCCAAAAAGCCTTCGACAAAACCTAGGAAAGAAGCTTTGCATAAAGTTTCTTGGTGTGGTGAAACTGTGTTAAAGATCATAAAAAATTTCTCTTCATTAGACGATTTACATTATGCGTATTTTCCTTAAAAATGCAAAAAGCGAAGCTGCAGAAGATTTTTTTATAAGATTAAAGGCCGAACGATGGGATTGGAGCAACCAATTGTTTTTATGTGGACAAAAAGGTACAAAATTATAACGTGTGAAGGTGGAAATGCATTGTTTTTTTAAATTGGTCATGAAAATTGAGAATAGTGTGATTGTGAAAGAAAGCTTGGGAAGTTCTCTTCGTTGAAGTAATGTTTGCGAAAGTGCCATCAGGATCATCAGTGTCATGGATAAGATTTGGTCCAGCTATGCCATTCTCTTTACAAATATTTTGATAATATTTTGCACTTCTATATATCTTGATACTTCGGAAAAAGAGTTGTAGTGCGGAAGATCAAGAACTATCGGTGGGCACACTATGAAGGTGGTAAGTCAAATAAGTTTTTATGTTATTTAAATAACATAAAATGGATATGTAATTCAGATTGAGAAGAATAGTGCTTAAGGCCATATACACTTCATGAGTGTTTCACAAAAATTCATGAGTGGGAAGAGAGATATTTTAAGAGAGATAATAAGTTAAGATCATGATTGATCGTTGCTTGTAATGCATGTGAAAGTGTTCACATTGTTTTGTCCCAAATATAGTGCAGTTTGTGTTTGTTGCTGCCGGAGAAATATGTTGATGCCACCATCTTAAAAGGAAGTTTTGGAAAATTCTTAGGAATGAATTGTTTTGTGCACTGAGAAGAGATGGAGTTGCATGAGAATCGTCACTGCAAAGAATGAGTTGCATGGAAGTACAGTGAAACTATTTGTGCTAAGAAGATGAGCGTGTTGAAGTGGTTATGGTTTGAAGGGAATGAAAATATTCAAAGTGATAAAGACGGCACAGAAGAGTGAAATTCAGAAAGTTGAAATTGCAAAGAGAAGGTTTATTAAATAACCTTGAAGGGAGCTGTTGGGGTCCTGTGTTTTGATAGAATGGCCAACCAAAAGACAAGGAAACACTAGAACCAATCTTTAGAGTTCCAGGATCTAGTCCTCCTGTTCTCAGAGAGGGATCTCTCAAATTGTTTGCAAAGATATGTCTTTTTTGCTTTTAAGTATTTATTTTAGACTAGTTATTAAGTGCAAGTGTTTGTTTGATTTGTTTGTTTGGTTGAATTGGTACAGCAGAACATGAAAGGTCTAGGCAGTATAAATAGAAAGAAGAAGTGTCAGATTCATTGGGCAATGGAGTCAAGAAGAGGTTTATGACAAGCTCATAAATGGATATGGGAAATCAAAGGGAAAATCTAACTTGGCCACAGGATCCTTTAGTTTTGTGAATGAGATGGACATTAATGATTTGGAAAGAGAAATTGAATTATCAACAAAGGGAACTTAAAAACAAAATTTGAACAATAAAGAGGTATTTGATAGACAGGGTTGACCATGAATTCTACAAACCAAACTTTAAGCAAATAATGACTTCAAGACAACTTTTAAAATGAAATCTAAGATTCGGGGAACACCCTATTTCCTCAAAGACTTTATTTCAAAGGAATTAGAAAACATGAAAGATTCACTGATAATTGCAGTCATAGAAGAGGGAACACCTAAACATCCATGATTACAACCATAAATACCTTTGAAACAATTATTTAAGAAGGAACAAAGGGTATGATCAAAACATACCTCTTTGGAAAACTATAAACAATGGTACTTCAAAGGGAGACTTCAAAAACAGCTTTCAAGTGGTAGCAGACAAGCAGGGAAAACCATAAATCATGTTGGAACCAACTATTTGAACTATTTGAGAAATAAACAAGCATAAGGGTTTAAGAGAATGATTAAAGACTCTAAAATACCTCAACAGAAGAAAACATAAAACAATGAAGGATAAACAGGTCTAAGGTGCTTCCAGGAGTCATTTCTTAACCTAAACGTTTCACCCTACTGTAGTAAGAATTTATGGAACAAAATGAAAACAGGAAAAACAACATACAGTTTAGAATACATCACCAATAGCCAAGATCAGGGATCCAATGATAGAGCCTTCTCAAGAACAAGCATGTAAAAACATAATCCAGCTTCCAAGACTTCAATTTCTTCTTCAACTTCAGACAGACTATGTATTATTTCAGATAGTTTCAGTGTTACAACTAGTGACCAACCAACTAACAACCAACAACTTTTCATCTTCTTCAGAAATATTTATAGAAGAAATGAGGAGGTGGAAGAGTTATAGGGTTGAGGTGTAATTAATGCTATGTTAAATGCAACTCCTAGCCTTGAAAACCATGCAAGGCATAAGGCAAGAAAGCATTCGATTAAAACTCGGTCTTATTTACTATGTTTCTGCTTTTTAGGCTTAGTGGGTAAAAATATTGACTTTAAGGCACTTTCTTATCTTTACAATAACTTTACTGACAGTTTAAAATATCTTCCTTTGTTTGTAATAATTATTCAACTGTCTTTGGCCTTAAACGTTTCGGACTGAGATTTGATCTGGGTATTCCTTTGAGGCAGAGAGGCTGCAAGTGGAAATTTTGGTAGCTGTGGATTCAATTAGCCCTTTAGATGTGGCATTCAAGGCTTTTCTGGAGTTTTTTCTTCATTCTGTGGATTAGGCCTTTGATATTCAATTTGTTCCTTGATCCTTTCAAGCTTTGATTAGGACTTTTAATCTTCGGATTATGCTTTCATCCTCTATCTTCAATGCTGATACTCTTTAATTGATTGATGCTGACTGTGTTTTACTGTTTGCAGGTGCACAGAGGGTTTGTTAAAGAATTTGTCCGAAAATTCGATGACCATGACTCATCGACCTTTCCAAACCGCGAAATCTAAACCCCTGATCTCCTTAATTTGTGTTTAGGGCTATAAGGATCGTCATCCTCAACCCATAACACTGTAATCATCTGTGAGAGGGTTTTAACCTTAAGCTTCATTAAATGTATGTAAAAAAAACACAAAGTTAATTAAAATCTTGCGAATTATTGGTTCGACTGCTTAGGAGGTCTTATGGAAGTGTTTCAGAGCAGTGAGGATGGAGGAATTTTCAGCGGAGGATGGGTTTCTATGGTAAAACACAGAACCAGGGTTTAAAATTTAAAATATGGCGCGAATTGAGGAATGGTGGTTTTTGGAAAACCAGCAGTGGTTTTCATGCCGCATTTGGGGGGGGGGGGAGGCGGTATTAACTTTTGGAACGTGATTCCATTCATTGCTCGACACGTGGAAAATGAAAACTGCTTATATTGCGCGGAAGTAACGCACTGTGAAACTGGGCCAAAAATTACGCGATATTGATCGCTGGCCATCGGATGATGGGCTGCAGATCCGACGGTGCGGATCACACGCGACGAATGGAAAGTTGCGAGGTTGGAAGACGGGTGGGGTCTATGATGATGTTGTTTGCTTTGTCGCGTAGTGGACGGGTGTTGGCTTATCGAGTTAAGTCCCGATCGTCAGATTCTTTGGATGGAAGATCGAGATTAAAAGACGAAGTGGAAATATTTAAAAAGGGAAGGAAAGAGTAGTAGATGGAAGGCAGAAGATATATGGCTCGTCGGTCGTTGATCTGTGTAGATCAACGGTCTAGATTCGCTCCAGACCATAGTGTCGGGAATGGAGAAATAAACAGAAGGAAGGGTTTTTAACGTGAATTTTTAAAGTTACTAAGCACCTAGTTGTGGGGCTTAGTCATATGAGGTGGAGGGCTGAAGGGTATAAGCCCTCGGGGGCTTAAGACTATTATAGTGCAAATAGACTGATTTTTAGGCCAAAACAAAGGTTTTTAAGGCCAAAACAGAGTTTTGATAGGCTAAAGAGAGGATTTTAAACCAAATAAGAAGGAAATATAAGGTTTAAAGGGGGTTTTGATGCTTTTGGAAGTCAAATAGAGGTTTTTATGAATGAAATTTGGAGATTGAAATGGAGAAGTGTAATGATGGAAAATGAAGCCTTTTAAGCAGTTTTCTCTTGGTAAATCAGCAGGTACTTTAGGGCTAATAGTGAAACAGTAGTGAAGATTAACTCAAAGGGTAATAATCATCATAAAACTTAAAAAGATGATAAGTTTTCAAAGGGAAATATCTCTTGAAGGTTTAAAATACAAGCTTAGCCACCATTGAGTATGATAGAATTTATAGGTGGCTAACATGAGCATAAGGTATGATCATTCATTTCAAAGAGGTATTTTTGAATGTTGAAAAATTGAATGGTTTATTTATTTTCACCATAAAATAAATCTTGGGAAAAATGGGTTTCATTTTGATTTAAAGGCTTCAATATCATGTGAAGTGATAAAGGGATATGATGTAATTGGTGACTTGTGATATTTCTTAAGAATGGAGTATGAGAGAGAGTGAAGATTTTATATCATGAAAATGTATTAAGGGTGGATGTTCATTGGTATATCGTATAACTTGAATTAGAGTCAAAATATCCACTATTGTGATTATTGGATCAAGCTTTGAAGTCAAATTAGAGGTTAAGGTCAAACGAAAATTTGGATAGCTTGAGTCAAGTTAAACCATTGAATTATTGTACAAAAATGTGTATCTTTCATCCAAGATGAAGAGTTGATGTAAATTATGGAGTCAAAGAGTAGTAAGCCAAGTCAAAGGTTTGAATGTAATTAGGTGCATGATCGGCAGAGCCCGACACCCAAAGAGTTGGTCATTGTAACACAAGCATTACTGAAGTTGTTGTTTGCAGCAAAGAGGAGCAAGATAATTGCCCAGAAATGATTCCAAGACAGAGAATTGCAAGAGGTCAAGCACAGGAAGAGAGCTTGTATTGTTGAATGGCAAGTATGGAGGCTTGCTGAAAAGAGGATTTTAATGAAATCCACACATGAAGAGATAAAGGTCGCAAAGGAGGAGAATATGATTGTTGATAGTCATTTCAGAGGTTCTGAGAAAGACCACAGCAGAAGAAAGAAGAAGGAAAATTCCAAGGCAAATGGCATATGTAAGAAGTTGACTAATGAAGAGTATGAGTGGGAGAAAGCTGAGATAACAATTCACCTTGAGTTATTGATGGAATTTTTGCAGAGAAATACAAAACACCAGAGACATGGTTGGACTATGAGGAAGAAAGTGAAGTGGCAGAGGCTACACGCAAAGAGGGAACAACAGGTAAACATACAGTTGACAGAAGAGCTAAGGAAGCTCGAGCAGATGATGAGTGTGCAATTGAGATGTGAAGAACTTAGAGAGGCTGAGTTGAAAATGGAAGTTTCCATTTGTGGCCCAGAACAGGGTGAAATTCTGGGTGAAGAGATCAATGAGAAAGATCTCATGGACTAATTGAAAAGTTCAGAAGAATTGGAAGATATTTTGACAAGAGAAGTAGATGAGGCTATGAAGCCTTGTATTTTTAAATCTCATAGTTTATGTATGTTTGCAGGATGTGTGGAAGATGGTGGACAGTCTAGTGAAACTGTCACAGAGATGACTGAAACTCTTAAGGTGAAGTATAAAGGAGAATGCCTTTCAGAGGAGGAAGGTATTGAATTGTTGCAACAAGAAGAAATCATAAATGAATTCTTGTTTGGTGTAAGACAACCAGTTGAAGTTGTTATGGAGCAGAAGCATAATGAAAATGCTGAAGTGATATTCCAAGGAGGTAAACAAATGAATTTGTTTAATGAAATTGTTGACAGAATTTTGCAATGTGATGATACAGAAACCAAGATAACTCAGGAGGATTTCCAGAAGAAGAATGAAACTGGGAATGAAGGTTATGACGAAAGGCTGGAAAGATTTCACATGGAAATAGAGTTCTTGGAACGATGGCTTAAGGAACCTGAAGAGGAGATCAGATTTGCAGAACCTGATACAGAAGAGATTGCAGTTACCGTGCATGATAAGGATGAAATGTTTTTAACATTTATAGAGTTGAGTGAATGTTATAACTTTTCAAATAATAATGTGGTTGTAGGTATAGAAAACAAAATTAATAAATATGATGTTGAGATTAGAGAAACTGAGCAGAAAGTATTTGGAGATGAGATGAAAAATCAGGAACAACAAGAAAATTATGTCTTTAGAGACATAAAGGAAATAGAAGTATTGAACCAGTAGGATAAAGATAAAAGCAGCCAGCAATTAAAAATAGGATCTACTAAAATCCAGGAAGTCTATGATGGGATATTGGTGCTTGAAGCATCAAAAAAGACTGAAAGGTCTTGTCTTTTTAAAACTAATATTCTTTTTATGAATGCAGGTACAGCACCGGATAAGGAATTTGTTACTATAGGAGAAATCAATGACTATAGTTGTGATCAAGAAGAAGTTCTTGATTATTCTTCATTTCAGAAATTTGAATGTTCAACACAGTTGGAGATGAAAGCATCAAACAAAGAGAAATTACTCTGAGGAATTGACGAAAGAAATTTTTGGAGAGGCCGATGGAATCTGGTTGATGGAATGAGTGATGCTAATATACAGCCAGTTTGAGATTCTTTCAAAATTTGGAGACCAGAAGAATGTGTATTAATAATTCTATACAAGTCTGTAATTCCCGAAATAAAGATAATGTGGTATGGAAAAGTGAGAGTCAAATTCAATAGTATTTTGAAAACACTGTTCTGGGAATCATATGATGAAGTACAAATTGGAGTTGACACTTTAAAAGATCAGCGGAAAAACAGAGTTTGGAATCCTGGAGGGAGAAAGTCATGGAGACTTGTGGCTGTCGCATTATTACAGAAAAGTGACAGACCTCATAGATAGGAGTCTGTGGAAACTTCTCTACATGGGGAGTCTGATGTAGGAGCATCTCGTTTGATTTTCATTATTTAATTGAGTAATTAGGGGGTGATGTCTTTTTAATTGTTTTATAAATTATTATGCTCATTTTAATAAATTAAGGGAGAAAAATATGAGTGTGAGGATTATTGTAAATATTCTTTTAAATAAATGGAGGATATGAGTGGAGTTGAGTTAGGTAGATAATTTAGGGATAAGGAATTCCTTGAATGGAACTCAGTTGAGTCAAATAAGGGATAAATATATTTTAGATTTTGGTTGAGATTTTTGTGGAGCAAGTCATGGATTGGAATTAATCCATAATCATGTATAAATATGAGGATTGTGTGAAGATGGAAAAAAGTGAGGAACAGAAAGAGAGATAGGGAGAAATGGTGTGAGAGTTATTGTAAAGGGCCAAGAGCCGAAAGGCCACCAATTGTAATATTCGTCCAAAATGGTTTGAATTTGTAATTTATGACTGTGTTTTATGCAAGTATTTTTGTTTCTAGTTTGGCTCTCTCCTCATATTTAATTTGAGTTAAATCTAAATGATTTTTATGAAGCTTATAATTCTGGATTTTGTAATAAAGGGAAATATACACCCTATAGTGCGTAATAATCTGATTGTACTTATGAAAATGGAACACGCAATCTATTGTTATGTGCAAGGATCTGTTTTATAGCAGAATCCCTACATCACAGCAATATTATCCTCTTCCAAACATCGGTATGTATCGCATGTCGATAAAAGAGAATGTTGAAATAAAGAGGCAAATCAAAGAGATGTTAAACAAAGGAATCATCAGGCCAAGCACCTTGCCATGTGGTTCACCCATATTCTTGATACCAAATAAAGATGGGACTTGGCACATGTGTGTAGATTTTCGAGCTTTGAACAAGAGTACAGTAAAGAATCGTTACCCACTCCCAAGAATAGATGATTTTCTTGATCAGCTAAAAGAAGAAAAGTTTTTCACTAAGATTTACGAAGTGGATATCATCAAGTAAGAATCGCACAAAGTGATATATGGAAAATTGCATTCAAAACCAAACAAGGACTCTTTGAGTGGCTAGTTTTTCCATTTGGTTTGTGTAATGCACCGGAATATCACTTTTCAGCAAAACAAGAGAAGATCGTGTATTGCATGTGAATAGAGTGCTTGATATTTTTAAGAAAGAAAAATTGTTTCTTAAGATGTCAAAGTGTGAGTTTGGAAAGACTTCTTTGGTCTATTTGGGACATATTGTAGGAGGAGGAGAGTTGAGAATTTATCCTTCTAAAGTGGAAGCCATTTTGAATTGGCCCACACCCAAAATAGTAACCGAGGTAAGAATTTTTTTAGGTGCAACTCAATATTGGAGAAAGTTTATTGCTAACTTTTCTTCCATCACAGCTCCTATGCATGCAGTGACAAGTGTGAAGAAAGGCTTCCAATGCGGAGGCAAACAACAGAAAGCTTTCAAATCTTTGAAAGACAAGATCAGTTCAACTCCAATCCTTGCATTACCAAATTTGAGACATCCATTTGAGATTCAAACTGATTCTAGTGATTCTTCCATGAGCGCAGTACTTTTGCACCATTGTAAGCTATCGCTTTTCATTCTAAAACATTTAATGGTGTTGTGAAAAATTATTCTACATATGAAAAAGAACTATATGTGTTGGTACAAAGTGTCAAGAAGTGGAAACACTACTTGATGGGTAAAGAGACTATTGTACATACCGATCACCAACCATTACAGTACTTGCAGTCACAAACAAAATTGCAGCAATCAAGACATTTCAGGTGGATGGGATTTCTTCAACAGTTTCACTTGGTTATAAGGTACAAGAAAGGTATTTTCAATAAATTTGTTGATATGCTTTCAAGACCAATCATTAGTGCATCTACTTTACTCAAAAATGATTATGTTGTACATGAGAGTTACATACAACAATATGCACATGACATTGATTTTCAAAATGTGTATGCTAGTTTGAGTGAAGGGAATCAAGTTGAAGAAAAATATTACCAGATGCATAAAAATTTGTTGTTTCATTTGGGCAAGCTATGTATACCACAAGGAGAGAGGCTAAGTGTCATGAGAGAAGCTCATTCATCTCTTATTTCTAGACACTTTGGGGTAAGAAAAATAGTGGCACATCTACAGAGGTATTACTATTGCCCTTGCATGATAAATAGTGTGTCATGTTTTATAAGAGGTTGTTCTATGTGTGCAATAAGTACGCCTAGTAATAGGAAGCTTGGGTTGTACACGTCACTACCAGTACCATCAAGGCCATGGGAGAGTGTCTCCATGGAATTTGTTGGAGGTCTACCTATGTCAAGAAAGCAACATGATTATCTTTATGTAGTTGTGGATAGATTCGGTCAAATGTGTATACTTATGCCATGTAAGAAAACCATTACTGCTGAACTTCATTTTCAACATGTTTGGGTTCATTTTGGATTTCCAACTTCTATTGTTAGTGATAGGGATTCCAGGTTCACTGGGAATTTTTGGTCAAATTTATGGAGAATGATGGACACAAAGTTGAAAAAGGGTATCGCTTTTCATCCACGAACAGATGGACAAACCGAGGTGGTGAATAGAACCGTTGTGCATCTATTGAGAGGATATTGCAGCAAAAATCCTAATTTGTGGGATGAACAACTGCATTACATTCAGCATGCTTACAACTAGGCAAAGCACTCTTCTACAAAAACATCACCTTTTGAAATATGCTTTGGGTATCTACCAAAATCTCAATTATACCTCATATTTGGGAAGGATGTTGCAATAGATGGCCATAGTGAAATTGAAAAGGCTCGAAATTTCATTGAGAAAATTCATATTATACATCAACAAGTTCAAGAACAACTTGAGAAAAGTCAAAGAAAATACAAAGAGAGGCATGACAAACACCTGTTTGATCACAATTTTCAAGAGGGAGATGATGTATGGTTGCACATTAGCAAAGAAAGGATGCAAGGGGAAGGTAAAAATATCAAACCCATTTGATATGGTCCATTCAATATTATAAATCAATTTGGTAATAATTTATTTCAACTTGACTTGCCTTCTTCTATGCAAATGTATTCAGTTGTTAATGTTGAAAACATACGTTTGTATGAGCCACCTTTGATCGATGATTAAGGAAGTGATGTTCAACTACCTTCTATTGAATATTTCTTGCCATAATTTTTGGATGAGCTCAAAGAAGATACAATTCTTGACAGGAGGATAAGAGCATCCAAGAGTGGAAGTGTTGACTACCTTCGAGTTGGGCTCAAACGCACTAAACCAAGCAAGGAAAAATGGATGGAGGTTGGAAAGGTGAGGGAGTTGTACCCTCATCTACTAAACAAGTAATCAAGTCTTTTGGGGTCCAAAAGCTTCCTAATGGGGACGAGTGATCAAGAGTTAATAATTTTTTCTCAAAATTCAAAGTTACAGGATTGGGTTGAAACTAAGATGGTTGCTAGATCTCTTATTCCTGATTCCGATGCCGCAAACAGTTCAAAAAACCGATGTCGTATGAGGGAGATATCACGTTCTAATCAAAAAGCCAAACAAGTAAATTTTGCGACAATTTGATCAAGGTTTACTGGGATGCACAGTGACCAAAAGGAATATTTTGAGGAATATTCCTTCCTCAAAGCCAACTGCGGGATGAAAAGTGGTGCAATTTTATTGGTCAATGGTTGTATGTTCATGTTTTTTGGGCCAATCAGAGGGTGACACGTGGCAGCCCTTAGGCCGCCACGTGTCCCCGAAATGGCATATCAAAATTTTGGGTGAGGTCTGCAGGGCTCTACCTTACAACCTCTGGCAGAGTACGCAAATGCCACACCACCTGAGGCACATGAAATTCTTAACATATATTGTTCACGGTTTATTTTTAAATTGTAATGAAAATTTCATTGGGGGTTGGGGACTGCCGACGGTCCCAACCCGCTAGCGGTCCTCGTTGGTGTTCACATGGCATTAAACAAAATGTTACAACCCGACGGCTTAACTGACAGTGCTACCACCAGCATTCTTTGCAACCGTGTTCACATGGCATTGTAATATGTAATACACCACGCAGTTATCAGAAACTCAACTGGAGTTTAAACGAAGTTCCGACCTTATCCATGGTTCCACCTATAGTTCCGCTGACAGTTAGAAGATGGAAGTTTGGGGTTGGCATGTGGCCACCCCAACTGCAACCATTAAATTTTGCAGTTAATTCTGGTAGAGGTTTGGCCAGCACGCCATTTTGGGTGGAATTGGCCATTTTAACTCCAGATAAGTGGAGTCCTCCACTTTTAGTGGAGTTTTTCTAGGTGTAACTGGGAAAAATAGTAGGAGACTCAATTTTCACCCATTCTGAGTGAATGAAGAGTCGTGTTTTACTAATTTTATCATTCTGGAGCCATTGGTGCTGAGAAAACAGCCATTAGATGCCTGTAACTACATGTATTTTCAAAAAATTTAGCATAATGAAAGATGGACATGCCATTGGGAGTTGGACCAACAGATGTAGCTCAGGAGGGGTGAACTACTTCATCATGCCTGCTATGTAAATTATATGTGGTGACTTATTTCTCTATTTTACGCTGTTGTTCAATGTTATTTGTGCTTATTTCATGCTTCTAATTCACTAAAATCATCTACAATTCATGGTTAAAATCCTCAATCCTTAAGCAAACTAATGAGACAAGTATGCATATGTTTATAAACTCAAAAGACACTTAGCACAGCAAAACTAATACAGTCATTTCAGATCAGAAAGGAATATTCATAACCATAATTCATATAACAAACTTTAACATACATTCCAAACCTATATTACGACATTCTCATGCCTCGAGTTCCAATGTCGCAACTTCACTTTGATGGTTTGCATCTCTTGCTCTATCTTAGTCAACACATTAGCATCATAACATACCAATATCATCATGATGACCTACTTGCATACAATGAACTTATGCACAACAACGTCAATCAAACCAATGCAAACTTGACCATATTCACCCACTTGACATGTATAACTAATCATGAACGAACAGTGTATGTTCAACATATGACATCATACAAGAAAGCATACACAAATAGCATTGAAGCATGACCAACATGTAACCCTAGTATAAGCTAGCAATGCATGTACAATATTTAACAATATGTAAGCAAGCATGCACGAACAATAAAAAAACATGAGAAACACATAACCAGTCATAAACTCATGACAACATGTTGACAACAACACCATCAGTCCTTCCATGGTGACACCATTACCACCAAGGCCAAAAAAACACTAATGCAACAAGCACATGCACCCTAGATATGAGAAACACATATGCAACCAATGGAAAATCATGACCAACACACTACCCATCCAATCCAAGGGTTGAACCCCGCTCTTATACCACTCTGTAACACCCTCTTCCCACATCTACCCAAGTAACCATCCAACCGAGGTAAACACGTGACAAGAGGCTACTATACGGGATTCAACCTCCTAGGTGACCTTAAGGAAGTGGAACCGAGAGAAACACAACATACAGACCTTGTACATCATCAATGACACCCCCATGAGCTAACCCAACCTTTCAGGCCTCTTACCCCTGGGTCACATTGACATTTTGGCCTCTTTGAGCCATATCCATAGGCATGACACTGCATTCCTATGGCTAGGAGGCTATCTCCCTAGGAATAACACTGCATGCCTATGGCTAGGGCCCCAAATGCTCATTTTTGTGCCTGCGACTCTAGGATTTGAGCTACCTTTTTAGGCCCAGAGCCCAAGTCACTGCCCATAACTTCATGAAAACTAAAGGGATTCTAAATAACAATAGGACAATGACACAAAATCAATCACATCAACAAGGAATCATCTAGACCCCTCCTAGCCATGACAAACATTTTTTCAAACATGTCACAAACATTGAATCTACAGGTGTAAAAAATAGATTTAAGCATAGGGGTCTGATACTTATCTAAGAATATCTAAGAAGCATTTATCCCTTACATCATTAGCTGCAATACAATCTGTTTTTCCATAGATACATTGTGCATTTATTTACAAGTAAAAACATGGATAGAGCCATACATCATCATTGATCAAATACATGCTTATAACTAGCACAATAACTACATAAATACAATGGATACAACAATAATAAAATACGTACATAAAACAGTACATTTGCATACCAAATACCAAAGGAATGAGCTTGTCATTAATGAATATAGAGACCAACCAGAGATGGGACTACCATATTCCACCCAACCACCACCCAAGCATAGATTGGTTGAGCCAAATCTCTCTTCAGTCAATCACCCCCATGCCATATTCCAAGCATGAATGTGGCACTCATGACCAACCAAAAAAAACCAAACAAGCATGAATTCTATTAGAATTTTCCGCCTACACCGTGAGGAATTTGAGTGCCTCCTCGTCTCTTGGGCTTTACCGTAATCCACAATCTGAATCAGGGTTCATTAGGCCCTAAACTGAGACATACTCTCTAGGCTTTACCATACATCCCGTCCTCTGACAACTAGGCCCAAAGGAGAGCAATCCATCTCTTCGCTTTACCGTATATCCCGTCATTCACTAGCAAGGATTCCTAGTCCCATTGAGGCACACAATCTGGAATTACCGCAACCCACAATCCAATTCATGGGTTACTAGGCCAATGGATTTACCATGATCCACAGTCCGGTTCAGGGACCACTATGCCATGTCTTTTTCATTTCGGAGATCCACCCCGCTCATCTTCAAATCCATCTGACAATCCAACTCAACCGAAGTATGAGAAACCCATCTCATTACCTATACATAAATGGAAAGACTAGGCTGAAAATATGATCACACCTGGAAAAACCCATGCCAAGATAGAAAAGAACCACATGCAGTACCATGCATGCCAAATCTAACAAAGAAATCACATATGCAAATCAATACCTTCAAGAATCCTGATGTAGTTTCTTGATCCTTTCTCTTCCTTGCTTGCTTTTCCTTTCTTGCTCCAATGCCAAAGTGCTCCAATAAAACTCAAAGAATCCAAGAGTGAGAGAGAGGGATAATAGAATGAGAGCCATAAGTGTGAGAAAAAATATTTCCAACTGATCCTTAGAAGACTTTTTATAGGAGAGGCATCTATTTTCTTCATTTTCCATTATTTTCCTTCATTTTCCTCCTCACATGCAACCTGTGACCTTTCATCTCCCTTTTCTCCTAATTTCCATAATTTCCATAAATAAATGTGCCAAAAATTCTATTTTTCCTTTCCAAAGCCTTTGTTATTGCCTTTGGAAATTTCCTTTAACCATGATAAACTGAATGAACATCCACTAGGATGTTTTTTCCCAACATTCAGCTTGGAATACATGTCCCATCAACTGTGGTTATTATTTTTTACTTTTGTTACATGGAATTTTCACCGGGGTTGTTACAGCCACAAACTAGATTCCTGACCAGTGAAATCTATCTGGGTGGGACTAAGATGGACTAAAGATTTCAACCGCTCTAAGTACCATTAGGCTTACTTGATAACCATCAACCTAGGTATCAAAGTGCATATCGAAGGTCAGATCTCTACGAGCAACGCCACCCTCCCTACTTCAGGATCTAGACATCAACACATAGTACCAGCCTAATGTCATCCCAGGCAATGTGCTTCACACAAAGCCTCAAAAAATATCTTCCAAACTTTTATCATCATCAAAAAAATCAACAATGTCTACTAAACCAAGTGTGTTTCTAAGGTATTCAAACTTCTTCGTAGGAAGAGAATTTGTTAGTATATCAGCTACCTGATCGTTGGTCGAGACATAATGTAGCTTCACGATCCCATATTGCACCAAGTTCCTAATGTAGTGGAAATTATTGTTGATAGGCTTTGTCCTAGCATGAAACACATGATCTTCA
This sequence comes from Pinus albicaulis, assembly GCA_034641835.2. NCBI lineage: Eukaryota > Viridiplantae > Streptophyta > Pinopsida > Pinales > Pinaceae > Pinus > Pinus albicaulis. The sequence goes on from CM076580.1 coordinate 1,757,588,717, forward strand.
AACATATTGATGCAGCTTTTATTGTCACATTTTATCATAGGAGGACCCAAAGGCTTCTCGAAAAAAAATTCCAGAAGCTTCCCCAATCATACAACCCCATTTCCTACTTCACATGCATCCACATACTTTGATTCAACACTACTTAAAGAAATGATATCTTACTTTCTACTAATACATGAGATCATGGAAGATCCCAAACTAAATAATCCACCTGTAGTGCTTCTTCCATTGGTCTCACTACCACCCCAATTAGAATCTATGAATCCAATCAGCTTGACTTCCTTGCTATTGTACTTTAGGCAGTGATGTATAGTGCCATAAATATATCTCAATATATTCTTGGTAGCTATCCAGTGATCATGATGAGGCTCCAACTGAAACTGACTAATAATATTCACAGCAAAACATATATCTGACCTACTATTTACCAGATACATCAGAGAACCCACCAGCTTATGATAGGAGGTAGGATCTATGAGACTTGAGTCAGAGTCTCTCAACCTCTTAAGATTTGTGGTCATGGGAATAGTCACGGGATTGGAATCCATCATCCCAAATTTATGCAACAAGTTGATTATATACTTTCCTTGCCCCAGATATATCTCCCCGGGTTTCTTCCATACTTCTAGACCTAGGTAATAGTGCATCAGTCCCAGATCCTTCATTTCAAATTCAGATGTCAGTATCTTCTTGCATTCTTGTATCCTTTGCTCCACACCTGTAATGAATATATCATCCACATATAGTAGAATAATTATTGTCTCATTATCCACAACCTTGATGTAGAGATTTGGATCAACAATACTCTTCATGAACCCAATTCTTAGAAGGTATGGATCCATTATTGCATACCATACCCTAGGAGATTGCTTCAAACCATATAGGTCCTTATGGAGTCTACAAACGTGATTGTATTTTCTATTTACTTCAAATCCTTCAATTTTTTAAATGTATACATATTCATCGGTGGTCCCATTAAGAAATTTTTTCTTCACATCCATTTGATGGATATTCCATCCCATTGTAGCAACCAATGAAACCAAGGATCTAAGAGTAGTATACCTTGCGGTAGGTGCAAAGGTTTCTTCATAATCGATGCCTTCCTTTTGAGAGAAACCCCTTACAAAAATTCTAGCTTTTTATTTTTCTATACTTCCATCAACATTATGCTTGATCTTGTAGATCCATTTAGAGGTAAAAACCAATTTGTCACTAGGTCTAGGAACGATTTCCCAAACCCCATTCTTCATGATGGATTGATATTGTTCCTGCATTGCCTTCTTCCCTACTTCTTGATGAGTAGTGTTGGCTCCTCGTGATTTGCAAGATTGGAAAAAAAAAATCTTTAGAGAACCACATCAGACCACTTTGGAGTCCAAGGACCTAGCTTTCCTAGGCTCAGAGAGGGCTCTCTCTATGTTTATAATTATATTATTTATCTTTATGCTTTTGTTTTCTGATTTTAGGCTAGTTATGAAGATTTGGGGTTGTTTTGTTTTGCTTGATTGATTGCTTGATTAATTGATTGATTGTTTTAGTTGAATAGATAGACAGTGAGAGGCATTAATCCATTGGGCTATGGAATCATAAAAGGTTTTAATTGTACATCAACTCTGCAATGGTTTTCATAGGGAAACCTAACTATATCAAGTGGATATTTTTAGTTTAGATGACATATGAAATGACAGTAAGTTGTGAATTCAGTAAAACTAAAGGGAAATTAAGAATCCTTTAACTATACTTCAACAAGAAAAACCTTTTAAGATAACTGTTTAAGAGAAACTAAAGAGAAGGACACCCCTGAATTCTTTAATCAATATTTACTAAGAAACCTTTAAGACAACAATCCAGTAATCCTAAAGAGCAGGACACCCCTGAATTCTTTAGCTATTACTTTCAGACAAAGAAAACATTCAAGATAACATTTCAGTGAAATTAAAGAGCAGGACACCCCTGAATTCTTTAAATAAACTTCAAATAAGGCCTTTAAGATAATAGTTTAAGAAAAACCAAAGAGCAGGGCACCCCTGAATTCTTTTACTAAACTTTACTAAGTAAACCTCAAGGCAACATGCTAGGTGGAACTAAAGAGCAGGACACCCCTAAATTCTTTAATCAGACCTTGCAGAAGAAAACATTTAGATAAAAGTAACAGATAGAGTTAAGGTGCCCAAACAACATTTCTTAATCTAAAATTCTTGTTCTATTATCAGAGAAATGATGCACAATATGGTAAATAAAGGAGAAACAATGACAAAGAGGGATAACATCACCATTAACATAGCTCAAGAATCCTATGAACGTGCTTGTATTACTGATGTCCAAAACAGTTACAATACTCCAGTGCAATAGTCTCTGCAACTCAGAGTCTGATCAAATCCAGTCTAGCAATTAGCCAACTAAACCAACCAACCAACAATAATAATGAACAATACATGCAATATTTATCTGCAGATGAGGAGGTGATCCTAATCTAGGGTTTTAGGCTATAGTTATTATAGAGTAAATGTAATCTTGACCTTTGAGACCATGCAAGGCCCAAGGAAAAGCATCTCTGACTGACTCACTGTAATAATAAATTTTGACTTAACTGCTGAGCTAACTTTAAGATATTTTTGAATTTTTGGCTTTAACTTTAACTTTTACAATAATTGTTGAGTTTCTTAAAATATCTCTGACTAAAAACAATAATTGAGGTAGCTGCCTTTAGAAAAATTAGGTTGTAGGTGGCAAAATGAGGTTTGGAAGAAGTAAGGTTGATTGGCCTCATCATTCAGATATGTCTTCTTCGTTGATTTGCTTTTTATTTGTCATTTAACCTTTGATTTGTCTTTTCCTTAACTCTACTTTCTTTGTTTAATTTATTTTAATCTGCTTTTATCTCTGATCTCTCTTTTAACCGTTTCTTATCTGCTTTTTGTCTTCACTTCGTCTTTTCACCTTTAATATTTGACTAATCCTTTAATTGTATCTTTATTATTTGCCTTTATCTCTGTCTGTGCAGCCATTATGAAACTTTCCTTTTACCTTTCACTATCCTTTGAAGAACATTTGTTGCCTCTATCAATCTTGCGCTCCTGGTCCTTTTGATGAACAAGGCATTGTGGATCGTCACCCAGAAAAATTGTTTTAAAAAATTATTGGACCTTAGAAACACAGATTGATTTACTGTGTTTTCTTATATATCGATCACCTGCACAATTAAAAACTACTTGTTAATTAAAAACATGCAGGACCTTCTGCAGGGAAATGATGTGACCTGGAGGAAGTGGAAAAATTGTGGATAGAGTCCGGGTATTGGAGGATCTTTGGTTTTCTTCGTATGGTTATGGCCTTCCAGGATTTTAGAAGCATTTCAGGGGTTTACATGGTGGGTCAGGGCTTATCGTGGAGATACAGGGCTTCGGCATGTTTGAACGGGGGTCGGTGGTTTCGTCGTAGGCGGGAAAGCGGTAATTGATTTTCGCGCGATCCATAGGTGGTTAGTGGAATTGGTCGAAGGGCATGTGATAAAAGGTGGGGATGATGCGTGGAGGAAAGGAAAAGTGAGAATACCACCTATTTCGTGAGCTCCAAAGGTTTTAAACCGTCGAGCATTTGCGGTTGCGATAATGATCATGGGTCGTCGGATCGTGAGGCCGAGATCCGAGGTGGTCGACAGATAAATGGATCGCAGGCAGGCTTAGATGGTGGGACCAGGATTTTAAATGACGCAGCGGATAACACATGAAGTGGGGCCCGAGGGTATACGGAGCGGTGGGTTTACTATATGTGGGGTTTGTACAATGCGGGGCCCGGGGAAGTTTTAAAGTGAAGGCGCTTTAATCGTAAGGCGAGGCCATGGTTATATGGGTGTGGAGGTAAATATCTAAAAGGCGGGGGCTTAAATATATAAGGATTCGAGTATTTAAAATAAAATAGAGTTGTATTTAAATAGTGGGGTCCAAATAATATTAATTTCAAAAACAATGTAAAAAGAGGAAGGGGTTAAATGGGGTTTTTTAGCAAATGGAGGTGGGGGTTTAGCATAGGAAAGGGGTCAAAATGAGGGTTTTTAGTGTCAAACATGGAATTCCAGAGTAAGAGAGTGATCTGAAGGGGTAAAATGAAAGATAGCGAATAGGTTAAATGGAAAATAATGAAGGCAGTGAGATTTCTGAAAATAAATGATAGTCAGGGAACGTTATTTTTTGCTGATAGTAGAAAATCCATAGTCATCTAGTGATATTGTAGAATACAGGAGACTAACAGTGGCTCCAGTTGGGGAGGGCAGCTCCTTTAGGAGGTGTCAAGAATCTTAGATCTCTGGATCTCGTAGATCAGTAGCTTGTTTGTATTTGGTTGATTTTCATTCTGAAATTGTTGATCTGCTGCAACTCTTTTGTAACTGTGACCTTTAAAAATTTAAAACCATGCTTCCTTCAAATAAATTTTGCCTACCCATCACTTATTCTAACATTTTTTCCTTCATTCTTGGGTGCATTTAGACTTTCAAACCCTTGACATCATTTTTCTTTTGAAAGCAAAACTATCTATTTCTACCCTTATAACTTCCAAAGGCTCATATTAGACTGATGAGCTCTTTTATTCTCTACCTAACTACTTATCTATCAAGATTAAACAGTTTAACATATTTTTATTCACTAACTATCAACATGAAATTTAAAGCCTGAATGAATCAAGATTAAGTAGTTTGATCATCATGAATTGTGGCATTTTGGACAAGCTGCACACAATATTTATTTTGCAAAAAGTAAACTAAACTGAGGGTTTTGTTCTTGAATATTTCATTTATCATTCATCTCTCTTTTTCCTTATTGGTTTCAGAATTAGGCTTTTGAACAAATATCATTTTATATCTACCTACTAATAAACCAAGTTTAAACAGTTTGGCAAATCTTCACTTTCTAGCTTATCAGCAAAAATTCAAAATTTGTTCAATCATGATTAGGTTGTATGATTGAACATGACTCTTTCAAAAGGAGTGGAATTTTGACTTGCACACTTTCAGAAATATTTATTTTTGGTATGGGGCTTACATTTTTTCTTTTTATCTGCCCTCTTTTCTTCTTTTCTTTCTTTCTTTTTGTATCAATTTTTCTGAGTTTTTTTTTAAACAATGTTATATACAATGAAAAACTTAAAACTGAGATTCTCAACTGAAATAATGCTTCAGCATCCTGCCATTGACAGGACCTCCAAAAAATTATGTTCCATCCATTTCCTATAATAAAAATGCATTATTACCTCTTGCAAAATGGATGATGTATGGACCTTTCCATAGATTATCAAATTTTCCATGCCTGCCTTTATCCTCTCTTCTTGAATCCCACTTTAGCACATTGACTCCAATGCTGAAATCATTTTCTTTGGTCCTTTTGTCAAATATTTTCGTCATATTTTCTTGTAACAATTGTGTTCTGTTGTATACTCCTTCTCTAGTTTGTTGCAACTGGGCAGTCTGGTTTATTCTTCTTTGTATGTCATTTTCTTCAGATTGCACCTCTTGAATGAGCTTCATTACCGGCACTCCCAAGCTTGTTGGGAAAACTACATCTGTTCCATAGACTAGTTGATAGGGATACATACCAATTGATTTCTTATTTGTTAGTCTGTCTGCCCATAGTGCATGAACCAATTTGTTGTGCCATGATTTTTTGTTTTCCTCCAACAACTTTTTAATGATATTCACCAAACTCTTATTTCAAAATTCAGCCAACCCATCACCTTGAGGGTAATAAGTTGTAGAATGGCCCAAGGTAATGTGATAGTTGTGGAAAAATTCCACCATTTTTTTGGATCTAAAAGCAGCAGCATTGTCAGTAATGATTTTCCTAGGACAACCAAATCTAGATAGAATATTGTTTTCAAGGAATCTGATGATTACTGAGTTTGTAGCAGTCCTGGAAGGGATGGCTTCTATCCACTTTGTAAAATAGTCAGTTGCAGTAAGGATCCATTTATGCTGGGAAGAGGAGGAAGGGTGGATTTCTCCAATGAAATCTAAACCCCATTGTTGAAAAGGAGCTTCAACAGAAATTGGTTGTAATTGTAAAGGAAATAGTTCTCTTTTACCCTCAAATATTTAGCATTTATGACAGGAAATTACCATTTTGTGGATGTCTTGGAAGAGGGTAGGCCAATAGTAACCAGCTCTGAGGATTTTATTAACAGTGGTTTTCCAGTAGAGGTGGCCTCCACATTCTCCTTCATGAAATTCATGCATAATCCTACCTGCATCTTCTTTAGGCAAACATTTAAGCAATACACCACCAGAATTTTTCCAATTTAAAACTTTATCCAAAATGTTGAAATTTACAACCTTCAATTTCAAGAATATGGCCTTTGTTTTGGTCAAACCAGGAGGAAATTTTAGATTAAAAATCACATATAATATATCAGCATACCAAGGGGAGTTTAGGAATGCTTCCTCAATAGGTGGAGTCACTAGCTCCTCTTGTTCATCCAATGAGTGAATTATATTTATGTCCAGTGCTTGAAAATTTGTTTCAGCCATCAGTTTAGCCAGTCCTTGTCCTTTAATTAGCTTGGTGGGCTTTATTTCCATATCATATTCTAAGATGACAGCAATCCACTTACCTCTTTTCCATCAGGATCTTGTGTAAGTATGTCTTTAACCACTGTGTGAGGTACAAATGCAACGATGTGTGAGTGAAGAATGTAGACTCTGAAATCCTTTAGTTCTTTGATTAAAGAAAAAACCTGTTTTTCCATGATATTATATTTCAGGGGTGCATCTCTTAATGCTTGGCTGAAGAAAACTATGGGTTGCTCCTATTCTTTTGTATTTTTCTATAATAAGACAGCAGCAACTATGTGTTCTAATGCAAAGGAGAAAAAGAAGAAATATTTGGCGAAGTCAGGGTTGATTAGAACAGGTGTTTGTGTAAGTGCTTGCTTCACCAAGTCAAAAGATTGCTTTGCGTCTATGGTCCATTTGACTCTTGTTTCTCTTTTGAGCATGTTAGTAATGTTTCTTAGGAGTTCTGCAAGGTTTAGTATGAACCTTCTTAAGAAATTTATCTTTCCAATGAAATACTGCAGCTCTTTGATGTTCCTTGGATGAATAATTTGAAATATTCACTCAATCCTCTTTGGGTCAATCTTTATCCCTTCTTCAGATATGATGTGGCCTAAAAGCTTCCCTTCTTGAAGGCCAAACCAAGTTTTCTTGGGATTCAAAGATAGACCATACTTTCTACATTTTTCAAAGACTTTTCTTAAGTGACAAGATGTTCTTCATCAGTTTTGGAATAGATTGTTATGTCATCAAGATATATCACAATGAAGTAACCTATTTCTTCTGAGAAAGCAATATCCATTGCTCTTTGGAAAGTAGATCCAGCATTCATTAACCCAAAAGTAATTTTAACATACATGAAGTGCCCCAAGGTGTGGTGAAGGTTGTTTTGTGTTGATCATATGGATGTACCAGCACCTGATTGTACCCTGAAAAGCCATCTAGCAGAGATATCCTTTTGGAGCCTACTACCCTTTGTAATATGTGATCCATCTTTGGTAAAGGGTAGTTTTCCTTCAAGGATGCTTTGTTTAAATTTTTGAAGTCTATGCAAAGCCTAATTTCTCATGTCTTCTTCCTCACAAATACAAGATTTGAAACCCATTCTGAGTACCTGAGAGGGATTATTATTCCAGCACCATACAGTTTCTTTATCTCTTTTTCAACCAGTGGCAAATGGAAAAGATTTATTTTGCACGATTTATGTTTAAAGGGCTTCTGGTCTTCTGTGAGAGGAATCTTGTGCTGAATGATATCATTATCATAGGACTTCAAGTCTTCATAGCTCCAATAAAACACATCACTGAACCTTTTGAAAAACTCAATATATTTATGTTTTATATGTGCTGGCAGTGCCTTTGACAGTTTTATCATTTTGGGTTCTTGTTCACTTCCTATATTTCACTCTTCTACATTTGCTTCAATGGATTCCATCTTTGGCTTCTTAGCAACATCATTAAAATAAAAAAAATTATTCTAGAGGGACCAACCCTTTTGGCAAGGTATTATCTCTGAACTGCAGCACTTCAAAGTCTTCTTTTTCTAGATCTACACACAGCTCTGTCTCTTGTGGGTCATATTTTTCTAACAGATTTATATCAGTATCATTAGGGGGCTCTTTTTTGTATGTTTTTTCCTCAGTAAAGCAGTCCTCATCATGATCTGAGTCTAAATTCTGCATTTCAAACCCATTTATGGACTGCAGGAAATCTTCAATATGTTTGTCACCTTCAAAAACTTGCCAATATTTTATATTATCAGGGACTGCTAGTTTATATTTGACTTGTACAGTGTATTGTTTGTTATGGTGAGGTTTTTGACAAGTAATGGCTGTAATTGCTAGTCCATTGGCCAGGATATTTTGGTTTCTTGGGATGAAGTCAAGATCATATTCTTGGAATGTTTTTAGGAGGTCAAGGGAATAGTTCCTATATGCTCTTAATCTAGGATGTTTAGCTGAATATTCTCCCTTAATCTGCCTAATGACTAGCTCAGAATCCCCATGGACAGAGATCCTTTTGGCTCCTAATTTCTTCAGTAATTGTAGCCCTAGAAGGAGTGCCTCATATTCTGCTATATTGTTTGTACATTGAAAGTTCAGCTTGTAGGAGTGACCCTCTGCGTGATTGTTCTTAGTGTTGTGTACCGAAACACCTGCTCTAGACCCAGTTTTACCACAAGAACCATCAAAGCTCATACTCCATAGAGGTTCAGTTTCAGACTTATGTTTGCCATTATGTTGGTCTTTATCTATTTGGTCTAACTATTCTGACTGTTCCTCTTTTTCTTCTTCATTTCCAATTGTTTGTTCATTTATTGATACTTGTTCATTAATGTTTTCATCATTGTAGAGGATAAATGAATCAAGGTCTGTGTGGATAGAATAGAGAGGGGAGTTATCAGGCTTTTCTTGACTACTGACCATGTATTTCATATGAGTCTCCCTATATAGTCTTCGTGGTTGACTAAAGACTGGTATGGTAGCATAGGTCATATCCATTTGGAGGGTGCCCTGAAGTTTAGCTCCCCATGAGCGTGATAGAAGCATGCCATACTTAGGGGGAATGTCAGCCACTGCAATATCCATTAATATGCTTTTGACTGGTATTTTTGCTAGATTAACATAGAGATATTTGATTAAGCCTAAACATTTAACTCTACTGGAATCAAAAGAGTATAAGTCTTTGTATGGTCTAGTCATCTCAAGACCTAGTCTTTCCATAACGACCTTTGGCATGAGGTTATGGGAAGCTCCTAAATCTAACATGGGATTGTGAAGGATTTTACCATGAATATTCAAACTGACATAAAATGGAGGTACACCTCCCTCTTGGAATTTACCTTCTACCTCATGTCCAAACATAAGTTCAGGTTTGTCATCATTTAAATTCACAGAATCAGCATTTTCTCCTATGGTTAAAGCTTTCAAAACTTTGGATCTATATACATCTTGGACAACTAGTTTAGTAAGAGGTATGGAGATTTTTATCTTGGAAATTTCATTCTCAATACTGAATGGTGTCTGTGTTTTTGGCAGATTCAAATCAGTTTTATCAGACACTGTTTTTGCAGCAAATTCAGTTGGGGTCTCAGTTAAATCAGTTTTGTTAGGGCTACTAGTTGATGTACTAGTGCGGCTTTCTTGACTGTTTTTGTTTTTATTTTTAGTAGAAATTTTAACCACTATGTTTGAAGTTTCTGTTGTCTTTTTAGGACCATTTTTAGGAATCTTCCTAGTAGAAATTTCTGGGTTCTCTTGGGAGTATCTTGGGTTTTCTTGCTTCTGAGGTCATACTGCCTATGTACTTACGTGATGGCATTTTCGAATCCTTGTTTATAATCTTCGGATTCTAGGAATTCTCCTTCATTTAGGGAAAATATGTCGTATTCCTCCTCAGTGAGGAAAATGGTATCCTCATTGCTAACCCCCATTAGATTTATATGACTTTCCTCTGGTTCTTCAATCACCCCCTCATCCTCATCAGCATATTTTTCTTGGAAAGGAGGCCTGATTTTCTAGTCAGGACCTCTCTGTCTTATTTGAGGGGGATTTCTTCTAAATTTTTGGTTTTGGTTTTGGTTTTGATTTATGTTTTGAGGAGCTGCTTGGTTTTCTCTGGGTAAGCTCTCTCATTCATGTTTATTCTCTCTATCATCCTCTCCATAGTCCTAACAAGATTATCAATTTTAGTATCAAATGTGGAGGCTACAGCCTCTTCCCTATATGTGACTCTTTTTTCGTTCTTCATTCTAGCTCTTTTGGCAATTAGATTTTCCTCTACACTTACTGCACCCCTCTGCATATCTTCTAATGTAAGAGGGTCTCTTTCTCTTAGTTGGTAAGCCATTTTTAGTTCAAAACCATCTGGAAATCTCATTAAGGCTAGACCTTGTGAAGGTTTCATGTGGGTAGGGAGGGCATTATATACACTAGTGAACCTAGCACAGTACTCTTGGACACCCTCTCCAACGTTTCTCATGATGTTTTCATATTCTAATAAGATTTGGAGAGGGTTTTTCTTGACTTCCCATTTGTTGAAGAATAGTTGATGAAAAGAAGGGAGATCATGGATACTATTAGGGGTTATGCCTTTAAACCATTTTCTTTCTTCTCCCCCTAAGCTTTGAGCAAACATTCTTAGTCTAATAGTTTCATCATCTAATTCTTGTTTGTCAAAATAGCCATTCATTCTATCCACATGTTGTTGAGCAATTGTAGAACCACTTGCATCATATAAGCCAATCTTGGACTGATAGTCCGGTGGTAGAACTACTAACGGCAATGGTAGAACTAATGGGGCATACCAGGTTTCCATGGCTGGGGGATGGGGAAATAAAGGAGGGTTAACAAGTTGAGGGTTTATAAGAGGAGGTGGAGGGTTAAATGGAGGAAGGTGAACAATAGGTGTATGAATGGGGGTCGAAGTTAGTACAACAGGATTCGGCTATAGGATGGATGGGTCTAAAATTATTTGGGTTATCCAATTTTGAGATCTAGTCCTGGACAAGCTTTGTTCCAAGGGTGAGTCAGATAGTATATTCTGCAAGTCTTTAAGGCTTTTAGGTAGGGAAATTTCCTTGTGAATAGGTCTGCTAATAGTTGAAATTTTAGATCTAGGATATTTTCTTAGGATGTGCTCTGTATTGTCAACTATTACAAGAGGGTTTGGGTCAGGATGGGATCTAGCACAGATTCTTCTAGAAGCCGGAACTTGGACCCAAGGCATAGAGAGGTTGAAAATTTATAATAGTTTGGAAAAAAAACCAATCTGTGAAAGAAATACTTTATTCACAAAGTATTTTGACTAGGTTCTATTTGAGGTTTGATGAGATCAGGATTTCTCAATCATTTTCCCAGTGGACTCAGTAGAAAACCAGTGGAGTTAGCAAGCTTACTGGAAACCAGTGGAGTCACCAGGTGGATGATTTTAACTATCTTGAGGCTGGTTGTTGTCCACCATCAGCGATCAGATACCAGTCTTGGATAACACTTGAGTCATCTAAATTTGAAAGGGGTTTTCTGAGTTCTTGAGGAAATATTAGTTGTTTTAATAACTCGGGTTAAGTCCCTAGTATGGTCTCCACTATGTTGGCTCCCCGTGATTTGCAAGATTGGAAAAAACAAATCTGCAGAGAACCACATCGGACCACTTTGGAGTCCAAGGACATAGCCTTCCTGGGCTCAGAGAGGGCTCTCTCTATGTTTATAATTATATGATTTATATTTATGCTTATGTTTTCTGATTTTAGGCTAGTTATGAATTTTTGGGGTTGTTTTGTTTTGTTTGATTGATTGTTGATTAATTGATTGATTGTTTCAGTTGAATAGATAAAAAGTGAGAGGAATTAATCCATTAGGCTGTGGAGTCATAAAAAATTTTAATTGTACATCAACTCTGCAAGGGTTTTCATAGGGCAAGCTAACTATATCAAGTGGATATTTTTAGTTTAGATGAAATATGAAATGACAGTAAGTTGTGAATTCAGTAAAACTAAAGGGAAATTAAGAATCCTTTAACTATACTTCAACAATAAAATCCTTTTAAGATAACTGTTTAAGAGAAACTAAAGAGCAGGACACCCCTGAATTCTTTAATCAATCCTTACTAAGAAAATATTTAAGACAACAATCCAGTAATCCTAAAAAGAAGGACACCCCTGAATTCTTTAGCTATTACTTTCAAACAAAGGAAACATTCAAGATAATAGTTCAGTGAAATTAAAGAGCAGGACACCCCTGAGTTCTTTAACTAAACTTCAAATAAGGCCTTTAAGATAAAAGTTTAAGAAAAACCAAAGAGTAGGACACCCTTGAATTCTTTAACTAAACTTTACTAAGTAAACCTCAAGGTAACATGCTAGGCGAAACTAAAGAGTAGGACACCCCTGAATTCTTTAATCAGACCTTGCAGAAGAAAACATTTAGATAAAAGTAACAGACAGAGTTAAGGTGCCAAAACAACATATCTTAATCTAAAATTATTGTTCTATTATAAGAGAAATGATGCACAATATGGTAAACAAAGCAGAAAGAATGACAAAGAGGGATAACATCACCATTAACATAGCTCAAGAATCCTGTGAACACGCTTGTATTACTGATGTCCAAAACAGTTACAATACTCTAGTGCAATAATCTCTGCAACTCAGAGTCTGATCAAATTCAGTCTAACAATCAACCAACCAACCATAAATAATAATGAACAATACATGCAGTATTTATCTGCAGGTGAGGAGGTGATCCTAATCTAGGGTTTTAGACTATAATTATTACAGATTAAATGTAATCTTGACCTTTGAGACCATGCAAGGCCCAAGGAAAAGTCTCTCTGACTGAATCACTGTAATAATAACTTTTGACTTAACTGTTGAGCTAACTTTAAGATATTTTTGACTTTTTGGCTTTTACTTTAACTTTTACAATAATTGTTGAGCTGCTTAAAATATCTCTGACTGAAAACATTAATTGAGGTAGATGCCTTTAGCAAAATTAGGTTGTAGGTGGAAAAATGAGGTTTGGAAGAAGTAAGGCTAATTGGCCTCGTCATTCAAATATGTCTTCTTTGTTGATTTGTTTTTTATTTGTCATTTAACCTTTGATTTGTGTTTTCCTTAACTCTGCTTTCTCTGTTTAATTTCTTTTAATATGCTTTTATCTCTAACCTCTCTTTTAACCTTTTCTTATCTAATTTTTGTCTTCACTTCATATTTTCACCTTTAATCTTTGATTAATCCTTTAATTGTGTCTTTATTATTTGTCTTTATCTCTGTCTACGTAGCCATTATGAAACTTTCCTTTTACCTTTCACTGTCCTTTGAAGAACATTTGTCGCCTCTGTCATCTTACGCTCCTGGTCCTTTTGATGAATAAGGAATTCTGGATCGTCACCCAGAAACCTGTTTTAAAAATTTACTGGACCTTAGAAACACAGATTTATTTACTGTGTTTTCTTATATATCGGTCACCTGCACAATTAAAAACAACTTGTTAATTAAAACACGCAGGACCTTCTGCGGGGAAATGATATGACCTAGAGACAGCAGAAAAATTGTCAACAGAGTCCAGGTATTGGAGGCTTTTTGGTTTTCTGCGTATGGCTATGGCCTTCCAGGATTTTAGAAGCGTTGCAGGGGTTTACATGGCGAGTCAGGGCTTATCGCGGAGATACAGGGCTTTGGCATGTTTGAACGGGGGTCAACGGTTTCATCGTAGGCGGGAAAGCGGTAAGTGTTTTTCGCGCGATCCATAGGCAGTTAGTGGTATTGGTCGGAGTGCATGCGATAAAACGTCGGGACGACACGTGGAGGAAAGGACGGGTGAGAATACCTCCTATTTCGCAAGCTCCAAATGTTTTAAACCATCGAGCATTTGCGGTTGCGATTATGATCGTGGGTCATCGGATCATGAGGCCGAGATTCGATGGTGGTCGAGAGATAAATGGATCGCGGGCAAGTTTAGATGGTGGGGCCTGAATTTTAAATGATGCAGCGGATAACGCATGAGGTGGGGCTCGGGGGTATACAAAGCGGTGGGTTTATTATATGTGGGGTTTGTACAATGCGGGGCCCGGGGAAGTTTTAAAGCAAAGGCGCTTTAATCGTAAGGTGAGGCCATGGTTATATGGGCACAGGAGTAAATATTTAAAAGGCGGGGACTTAAATATAAAAGGAGTCAGGTATTTAAAATAAAACAGAGTGTTATTTAAATAGTGAGGCCTGAATAATATTAATTTCAAAAGCAATGTAAAGAGGGGTTTTACATTGTTTTGAAGGAAAAGAGGGGAATGAGTGAAAGGAAGGGGTTAAATGGGGTTTTTTAGCAAATGGAGGTGGGGTTTTAGCATAGGAAAGGGGTAAAAATGAGGGTTTTTAGGGTCAAACATGGAATTCCAGAGTAAGGGAGTGATCTGAATGGGTAAAATGAAAGAAAGCGAATAGGTTAAATGGAAAATAATGAAGGAAATGAGATTTCTAAAAATAAATGATAGTCAGGGAATGTTATTTTCGGTTGACAATAGAAAATCCATAGTCATCTAGTGATACTGTAGAATACATGAGACTAACAAGTAGCTTCTTCAAATGTATATTGTTCAAATTCAATTAGTTTTGTCATGTATGCAACATATCCAGAATATGTTTTTGGTCTTTTGATTTCAATAAGGTTCCTTTCGCAGCTCCATGTCCTTCACCATCTTCAAGAGTAGATTTTAACCAATTTGGTCGCTTCCTTATGTTCGGTATGATCACAGGTTGAATAGGCTCACTTGGTCCTTCTTCTTCTTCTTGAATTGTAGTAAGATTTTTGTGGTGTACTTATTCTTCTTCGAATGTTGGTATACCTTCATCATCATAATCAATAGGAATATCTTTGGATCCCTTGTAAGCATGATTTTAATAATGCCCCTGCTTACTTCAATATGTCTTCCTTCCTCGATGTAAATTCTATATTCTTTTGAAGAGAGACTATAGCCAACGAATATCCCTTTTATTCTTGTAGAATCTAGCTTCTTTCGCTTGTCCTTTGGAACATGGATGTAGGGAGGTCACCCAAAGATTCGGAGATGGTACACACTTTGATTCTTCCCTAGGAATGTTTCCTTGGGTGTCATATTATCAAGAATTATATGAGGACTTCTATTTTGAATATATATTGTTGTCATTACTACTTCTCCCCATAGAATTTTTGGTAAGTCTGGATCAAAGATCATTGTTCATATACCTTCTTCAATTTTCCTATTCTTTCTTTCGGCCACTCCATTTTGTTCGGGGTAGTAGGGAACAATGAGCTCCCTCTTTTCCTGCTTCTTTCACAATATGAAATAAATTCTTTAGAAGTTTATTCCCCACCATTTTTGGATCTCAAAGTCTTTATTCTTCTTTCAGTTAGGTTTTCCACTTCAGATCTAAATTCCTTGAATTTCTCAATTACTTCATCCTTTTTCTTGAGAAGGTAAAGCCATGTCTTTCTAGAGTGATCATCAATGAATGTTACATATTAAATATGAATTCCAAGTGATTTATTAGACATAGGCCACACACATCATAATGAATTAGGTCTAATATTTCTTTAGACCGTGCTTCACTATTTGTAAATAGTTTTATTGTATTTTTACCCAAAACACATCCCTATTATACTCCTTCACGATATTATTTGATATTGGGGATTCCATTATCCAGTTGATTAAGAGAGGGAATGATATTGTAGTGTAGATCCATATATTCTATTCCATAGTTCAATGAGATTGATTTCCATATGAACTAAGTCTTTAGGAGATGGTGTTATGACTCTGTATAAACTTCCTTTAATAACTCCAATAACCCTAGCTTTATTGATACTTGAATCTTTTCCCCAAAGAAAAACCTTTGCATTAACAAAATCAACTGTATCCCATTTATCTTCTAAGAAATAAATTGAAAGAAAAATATTTTTCAAACATGGAACATGTAGTATATTATTGAGATGTATTAGCTCCATTCTCCAACTTTAAAAATGTTGAACCCGGACCTCTAACAACATACCTTTTTTGTCTCCCAATTCCACTACATGAGAATATGTTTCCTTTGATAAAGTGTGAATTTTTTTACTGTCATGTGCCTTGATGCTCCACTATCAATAATCCATGCATTTTCATCACTAAGTGAACCTATAAGAGCATCCAAGAACCCTTGAATTTTGACCTTGTTGAATAAGTAGTAGAAGATCTTCTTGATCCAACTTCCTGTAGTATTGAATCTCATTTTAATATAACTTTTCATAGAGGGAGTAACCATTTCCTTTGAGCCAACGAAGTGATCTCCAATCTTCCTTAACCTTGGCTCTGATACCATGTTGAGAAATCAATGCAAGTAGACTTAGTTCTTTTATTCCTCTTTCTTAATAATTACATGTGAAATATGTTGGCTTATTTTAGTTCTTTGTTATATTACCTTTCATCAAGAAATTACCAAATTATGTGTGTATGAAGATCACAAAACAAGAGACATGATATATAGAGACTCTGCCAGGGAAAAACCACTATCTAGGGGAAAACCCAGTCAAAATATCTTCCTTCAATATTTTTTCTGAGATAATCCTAGACTCTTCACCCTAGACACAGACTTCATCCAACCACCAAGTCATCCCTTCCTTCCAACAGCTTGATCTAGATCTTCGACCTTGCAGCAACAAAACTTCGATTTATGTAGCAACAACAACTTCGACCTATGCAGCAACAGTACTTCAACCCTAGCAACTTCAACCCTCCTGTAGCTTCGACCTCTTGCAACTTCGACTTACTGCAACTACAGAATTTCGACGCTGCAACTCTAGTAACTTTGATCAAGCAACTGCCCAACAATTTCATAGAGAAAGAGAGATAAAATATCCCAAGAACTTTGACCCTGCACTTCGCAATTATTACTACATCGCTTCTTATGAATCGAACTTGTTCAGTTGGTGAGTAAATAGATCGAACTTCACTGGCATATATAGGATTCTTATAGGTCGAATTGCTTCTGTTCAGGACGACTTTATTAGGCAAGGGCCGACTTGGTGTGGAGGTGAAAAATTTATTTTTTGACTCAAAAAATAACTCTTTTTACATGATTCAAAAGCCCAAGAAGGGTCTCATAAAATATACAATGACTCTAATGACTCAATATAAAACCTAGGAGTCCACAATGGGGAATTTGACGAATAAAATATGACCCAAACATGAAACCCATGATTTAATAAGTCATTGTAACAATAATAAATAATTTATTTTTCATTATTTTGATAATTACATTACATAATCACTCAAATACATTTATGAAGATCGAACCTAGTTACATTCTTCAACCTGAATTAGGGTGCAAACACAACTACTCATGCAAATAATCTAAAAAATACCCAACATTAATGGTTAATAACATGTGCTTCCTCATAAGATGTTATAGGTTCAAATCCTAAGGGGGGTAGATTATGTATTCCTCCATGGACTTCAATAGTAAAATCATTGTGTGGTGGGGGTTCCCTTGTCCCACAAACAAAGCATTCTCATACACCAATTTTCTAAGTGGTTTGATAGTGACTTTAAAATTAGATTATTATCAATTTTATAATTTATATATTGCCCAACTTTAACTCACATTAAATATAAATTTTAAAAATTTTGTTACACTACCAACCTTCTTGACCTTTTAAGTTAACAAAACTATGATGATCTTGGAATGCTTCTTTTAATGTTTTTTTAACATAGAAATAAATTGCTAAATAAATTTGAGTAATATATTACCTTCTTAAGGTCTAATAAACCATTTCAGTGTTAGTGGATGTTAATCATATTCTTCATCATCATATATAGTGTTAATATCTAGTACAATGGGTTAGTTTGAGTAGTTGGGTGCTAGAAAATTACAAGCAGGAAGTCATAGAGTGAAGTCCTCAGATTAAATATCATTATGGATATTATATGTCTCCACAAGGTTCCATCCCAAAAAAATATGTATTAATAGAATATATAAATTGCATAATATTTTTATTTAATAAATAAATAATATAAATCTTTAATAAATTATTTTTATTTATTTATTTAATATTAGATAAATAATTTTTTTTTGTGGGGGTGAATTGTATTTCCTTATAAATGGTGAAGTTCAAGATAATACAGAAAAACCTTAGGCCAGTCTCTCACTAGGGAGATTGGACCAAAGCTAAAAGTTGACTCTACATAGAGAGGCAAGAGATAACAGAGTACCAGGATAGTCAAAATCTAGCATAAAAAAAAATAAAAAAAATAAAAAAACTGGCCTAACCGTCCATGAAAGTGAATAGAAGGAACTAGAAACCAAAAGGAAAGAAGCATAGCAGAAAACTAAGCAGAGATATTAGAATATCTAGCTTCAACCTAGATGGGATCTTTGTTGTCACTTAGGATGCCTCTAGCCAGTGGTGGGATGCCAAGGTGTTGTTGAATGTGTTCTACCCTTCGATCTAGGTCCTTCATGTGGTGATGTAGGTTCTCAAGTGAACGGAGGACATTTGGTTGATGCTTGTGCTAGTCTAATAAGGTTATGCCAAGGAGGAACTTCATGTGGCAATATAAATATAATTTTTGCATATACTGGTTAAATCATCCATGAGTGTGCCCATTGTTTATTACCTAGTCTTCCATATCAGCAAGTGCATATGTGTCCAAGTGTTGGTACCTATGATAGGTTCCTTCCTCCTGGATGGGGCCTCAAATGAGATCTCGTAACTGACTAGTGATTTCCTCCATGAGGTGATGCATAGGTGTGTTTCCACTATGGGACCATTCTTGATCATAAGTAGCACCCCTATGGACACGGGCGCATTGACAGGGCATGGTGGAAAGGCTAGAAATGAGTAAAAGGCAAAGGACCAAGGGAGGGGAGATGAGTGCTATAGAAAACTAGGGGTGGTGAGGAATAGGTAAGAGAGATGGTGTGACAAGAGCCATGACTAAGGGACATTGCCAACAAAAACCAAAGAAAGGGATGCCAACAACAACCAAGGGGAAAAACAAAACTTACAAAACTAGCTCAGGAAGAATTCCAGAGGCTAAGGACACATAGAAGATGCCAGGAAATAAGAGGATACAAAGAGCAGGGTTGAGAAAAATGAATTAGAGAGAGAAGCACCAAAGGGATGAAAGAGAGCCTAAGAATGAGAAAGGGAGAATAAGTCCTGAAAGGATTATCAGATTGAGAGGAGTCCAATGGAGTTATGTCCAAAACCTTATGTTAGTAATAAAGAGCACTTAAACTCTGATTACATAGGATCTTGGGTGCAAAAACTATTGCACCACTACCTAACCTGCAAGAGGAAAGAAATTTAAAAAGGAGCATAAATCTGCAAGAAATTTGGAGATTACCATATGCATTGCACTGCCATGCAGAAAAAGAATAAATGACGCCATTCAAATGGTATTTTCCCAACAGGTGATGCCAATAATTTCTAGGTTGAAGCACGAAGGAGAAAGTCAAAAGGTAATTGCAATTTGAGCTACCACATGCCACAATAGAGGAGACAGGTTGATTTCACTATCATTAAATACTTAAAATTGGAACTTAGTATGGGCGAGAATGTGTGGAACCATAACCATAATTGGCACTGACTAGTACTCCACATGAGTGGAATCCCATTGTACAAGCTATAGGCATGAATCAAAATCAAGGTCTCAGTGCAGGATGCTCAGAGTGTTAATGCTTTGAATTTCAGTCGACATGAAAATTTAGAGAGATACAACATTATTTTCCATGGAAGTGTTTTGCCATGTCCTTGGGTCCTTTGGCTAGGTGGGATGGCAGCAGCATGCCCCCACCATTTTCTCAGGAAGCACCCCATATGGGTTTAGATAAATCAAAATTAATTTAATCATGATTATTTACTTTACATGAATGTATGTTGACTCATTAGTGTTATTCAACGAAAACCACTCCACATAAAATAACAAGGTGATGATTTGTAAGGGAGTATGTTTTTAGTCTTGAGAGATTCCTCTAGGTCTTGGGTTGTTAACCTATTACTCTTAAACCAAAAATATTCTTTTAACTTAAATAATACTCCAAAAAATATAGTATCCCTTATGGCCATCAGAAAGACTCTCTTTTGCAAGGTCATGTACTTCTTAATTACATTAATCTAAATCCCAAAAACAAAATCTTAGTATCATATAAAATTAATCCCATCGTAGTCATATTATGTCTTATTATTTAAATAAAATCATATTTATTAAACTACAAATTAATATAATTTATACAATAAATGCATTGTACTTTAGATATTGATCATATATCTAAATACAAATATAGTGGATGTTCATGTGGATGTTCATTCAGTGTAGTTAAGATTTTTGTGAGAAAGAATTATTATCCTTTCTACTTAAATTCAAATCTTATTTGTAACATATTTGTTCAAACTTTACTTAAATCTTACTGGAAACATATTTGTTCATAGTGAATTATAAAATTACTCACTTTTATACAATATATTTTTATTTTTATTTATATATATGTATTTCTTTTTCCACGGGGTTTTGGATAGACGGTGATTGGGTGCTCTATTAAGGCACTCCTTGATGTGAAGTCACCGGTTCAATTCCCCACCTCGATCGGGGTGATATATGTAGTCCTGCCAAACTTACAATATGTGTGTGTGTGTGTGTGTGTTGTTTTAAATTATTGATTTAATAACATTCTCGTATTTATGCACAATTTTTTATTTTATACAGTTTTTATTATTTAAAAATATCACCTTTCTCATTTTTTTAAATAATAAAATAACATTATTACTTATAATTATTAACTTATAAATAATTTAAAATCATTTTCGAAAAATAAAAACAAAATTTTAACCTTATTCTATATAAGAAGCCAATACATATTTAAATCATTGTCAAAGTGTTCACTGAAAATTTCCATACATTTTTTAACTAGTGTTATATAGTAGCTAGTATCTACCGCTTAGTTTAAAAATATCTAAATTAATGTAAACTTATTAAATTCAAATTAGTGTTAAGGTTCAAAAACTAGTGAATTTAGGTTTCATTGATTAGTAAATAGATGTACTTTGTTCATTGTAATTCTGCATTGTGGTGGTAGAGAATCCAATCCTACTCAACAAAAATAATAATGTCTTATTGTAGTGATAATGTTTTTGTTGGGAAGGTTGTCTAAAAGATTTTACATTTTTTGTGTAAAGTATAGATATATATATATTAAAGGGTAGTTTTTCTTGCCATGTGAAATATAGGTTGAATATATTCCTTAAAAAATATAAATATTTAAAAAGGAGTTTCTCTATTTACTTAGTTATCTGTTGTTTGAATTGATAACAAATTTCAATTTATTATTAATATTTTTTACATATTTATCATTGATATTAAGTAAAATTATATAATGTGTTGAAATTGGAAACAAGAAGAGGCTTCTAATTTAATTTTCCCTTAATTAAATTAGAAGGAAATTGTAATTCCACATCACATGACAACTTGTACAAGTTAACTGAGTTGGGAAGACTTAGTCAGCTCTGTCAATTCGAGTTGGGGGTCAAACTTGAGGCATGTAGAGTTCACTCTAAGTTTTAGGGGGTCTAGTTGCACTTTATTTTGAGTTTTAATTGTTTAAGTTAATTATTTGAGTTAAAATCTGTTTAACTAGTTCTAACTTATGGATGAGTTAGTGAGAGGTCTAGTGAATTAAATATGATTTAATTCACATGTAGTGATCAATTAGATAACTAATAATTCACTCTAAATAGTTGTTGCATGTCAATTCTAAGGAAGACCGAGTTGAGATTAGAGTTAAAGGGAAATAGACTATCAATTGTATAATTAGAAATTTGTATAGGCCATGCATGAGGTCATTAGGATGCCTTGGATGTATTGTGCAATCAATTAGTGGGAATTTCCTAATTCATAAGTGCTCAATTCCCTCAGCAATGCATAAGCAAGGCTGAGCAACCTAGAGGCAAGTTTTTGGTGAAGTATGGGACCAAACTTGTTGGGATCAAACTGAGACAGTCAGAGATAGTGCAGAGAGTTATCAAGCCTGAGAAAAGCATTGTATTGTTTCATATTCTTGACTTAATGCAATATACAGATAGCGACATTTTTATTTGAGGCTTTCCCCAGATACATATTGGTGTTGTGAGATTGAAATTCTTTCTCTTTCTTGTTCATGTGATTGTAATATCGTAATTGGTTTTCACAATTTTTATAATCGATTCAAGTATTTTGTTTTAAAATATTTCAATATTAGTTAAATATATGTGGATTTTATACATGGTGTCAGGGCAAGAATCACTATAGAAGATAAGAACCAGATTTTTTTTTGAACAAGTGAATCGAATTTTCAGATTTATTCTTCAAGACCAGCTGCAGATCAGGATTTCTTTCTTTGGATTGAGAATCGAATATGCCTATTAGTATGAATCCTTTTTCGAAGTGTACGAAAAAATACCACTTTAGCTACGCATAAATAATAGCCCTAACATCAAATGTGGCTGCCAATATCTTCAGATCTGCAGTTAGTTGATCAAGACAAGAGCTGCAAAAAACCAGATTTATTCATAGAAAGACATTAAGCAGTAAAAAGAAGGGTTTGCTCCATATATCCAATAGACAAGACAAGAACAATTTTTGAAAGAATTTTTTGTATTAAGGGCACCTGGGAGGAAAACAAGAAGATTTTTTCAATTCTCCTCAATGGGATGGGTTCTTGGAAGTCCTCAGCACTTCAGATCTAACATTTCTCTCTCATGTTGGTGTAGAAAACCCAGACAAAGATAGAACTCAAAGGGAGCTCACACAGCAAACAATGGAAAATATGACAATGATAATGGCTCAAAGTCAGACCAAGAGTTTAGATCCAGAGTGATCTAATAGGCAACAAAAGGTGAAAACAGTAGGGAAATCAACAGTATAACAAAATAATGGGTCATTCTAGATTCATGATGTGCACGATTAAAATAACGTTAACCAAATCTAGATCCACCTTTTATGGAATATTTTATTATATTTGTTGGAGGGGAAAGGAATTTGACTTGGGTCAAATCCCTTTATTTGTAAATAATAAATAAATAAATGATTTATTTACTATTTTAAGAAAGTAGTTGAATGATAATTAAATAAATAATGATTTATTTAATTATTTATAAATTATTTAGTCAAATTTAACAAGGAATATTATTTAAATAAGGTTTAAATAATTATTTCTAGAAAATAATAAGATAAATAAGGATTTATCTAATTAATTTTCTTGTATTGGGTTAAATATGACCAGGAATAATAATTAAATTACTGTTTAATTAATTATTCCATGAGGAAAACCAAACAAATATAGATTTGTTTAATATTTCCCCTTGGGGTTTCCTGTTTAGACCATAAACAACCTAATAAATATAGTTTATTAAGTTATTTTACATAGTGAAAGCAATTTTACTTAGGGTAAAATTTGTCTTACATGGTGTACTTGGGTCCATCTAATGATAGTAGGTTAGATGACCAAAAAATGGTGTAACAGATTGCCCCCCAGCGTACGAGGGTTAGGAGAAAATCGTATGACCGAAGTACATTATAAGAACTCAATCACCAGACATCAAGAGGGAAGTCAGAGAGAGAAATGTAAGGTAGTCTAATGTGCTAAAGGACTAGACCCTGAGGAGATGAGACTTATAGGTGAAACAAGTCTCTTTTTTATGAGATGGTACCTGTACTAAAGGCGGCAGGGGAGGCATACCTATGCCCGCCAAGACAAAGTACAAAAGAATAGTGTGTCCAATAAATAAGGAACCAAATTGTAAAGTACATGCTAGCATAAACACGAGCTAGATAAAAGATAGAATGATGAACCCCACATACATGCTATGCCTGGGATAACAGCTAGGACTTATACAATAATATCTGAGTACGTGAGATACAAATACAACCCAAATGCCCCCTATAAACAGGGAAGGGCTCACAAAATCTGACTGATACATGCAAATCAAAGAGGTGCTGCAAACGGATAAGGCCAACATCATCAAATATATGGAGCTGCATCAAAGGCTGCAATGAAGAGGTCATCCGGGCATGTGGGGGCCACCCAGTGGCTACCCCCGCGAGGAAGCCGAGACATCTCACACACACCCGGGAATCACCAAAAGCTACTGCTGCATCACTGAACCATCAAGCATACGGATCTCGATCATGCTGAAAGGAGATGGAGTGGAGAAACAATCAAGTCAAAGGGAAATGAGAGATTCCTTTGCCTGATCCGAGGCACCGAACAAGAGTGGAAGCTGGAACCAAGGTACACCGCCCTCTAGACCTGGCTTATGGAATGAATGAGCTGATGTCGACAGAAGGAGGTTCGCCATAGGTGAGGCAATGAGAGATCCTCAACTAAGGCACGAGAAAAAATAGTAGAGCGACGGACAGACTGACACTAAAGATGATGGTGAAATGGAAAGGACTGAGTAGCAAATGGACGACTTCCCTTGTTAGAGCATAAAGGGCATGAATGGCATGGCAGCGACTGACGCAATATCATAAGGGATAGGGGACAGTGGGACTGAAGGCCATAATGTGCGACACAAGAGAGAGACCAAGCAATGAAGGATGGAGGACTATAGCGGGGTACAAAGGGACTCGGGATAGACTCCATGAATGCGATGATGACTCAATTTGGATGCTCTAAACTGTTGGGGATGGTCCTTAATTTCCGGTGGGTAGTCTGCATCCATGGTTTTGTGCATGGTTTTGCACATGGTATTGGGGTACAATGGTTTTCGGCCCCTAGTATTTTTGTAGATCCGGTCAAGGGAACTACGGTTATGTTCTAATCCAGGGTTAATGGATTAGGGTTCATGTATGCTTCAACATGTATATATATGTGTTGTAACACTAAAAGGAATATAATGAAAAATCAAGCTGCTTGTCCCGATTTGGGATCCAGGGAATATCTCTTTGTTTATCTGTTTTATGTTTTATGCTCTCGCTATTGTTTATTTTCTGTTATAAGATTCATGTGTAGATAATTTCTATTCAGTGTTAAAACCTACATTTGGTATCAGAGTCAGGTTTTAGCTTCAAGGGGACGCCTTTGCTACTGAGGGTTTTTTGCTTGGGCCCGAGGTAGACCCTCGTTCGCGATCCGCAGATCGATTTCAGTGAAAGAAGACGAAGCAGCGGCGGAAAGACAGAGATCGAGAAATTTAATGGTCAGAGTTTTGAGTTGTGGAAGCTCAAGATGGAGGATCTGCTGGTGGATAAAGATCAGTGGATCGCGGTAGATCCAGGTACTAAACCAACGGCAATGTCAGATGAAGACTGGAAGAAACTGGATCGGCAGGCTAAGAGCACAATACGGTTGTGTGTCTCAGATTCAGTATTGTTGAATGTATCTGGGGAAGCTACGGCGAAGACCTTGTGGGACAAGCTAGGGACTTTGTATCAATCTAAGTCTCTGGTGAATAAGTTGTTCCTGCGGAAAAAGCTGTATAACCTGAGGATGAAGGATGGAGACTCGGTGATAGAGCATCTAAACGCCTTCAATACCGTGGTAAGTTAGTTTTCGTCTGTTGATATTAAAATCTCAGATGAAGATAAGTGCATCAGTTTGTTGTGCTCTCTACCAGACTCGTGGGAAAGTCTGGTTATTGCAATAGGTAGCAATACAACTACCTTGAACTTTGATGATATTGTCTCAGCCTTGCTGTCGGAGGAAATGAGACGGAGAAATATGGAGGGTCAGAATGGAGATGCCTTATCTGTACGAGGAAGGTCCCAGAACAGAAACAAGAATAAGGTTTCGAGTGGGAGATCTAAATCTAGAGGGAGATCTAAATCTCCCGGAAAGTTTGTAAAGGTGTGCTGGAAATGCGGAAAGGAAGGACACTACAAAAAGGAATGCAGATCTAAAGCTCCTGAGAAAGGAAAGGGATCTGATGAAGCTCCTTCTGCAGAGGCAAAAACCACCTCAGATGAAGGTGGGGATGTGTATTTGGCTTCTTCTTCAAATACACATGTAGATCATGAGTCATGGTTGATTGACTCAGGTGCATCCTTTCACTTCACTCCCCATAGGGAGTGGTTCTGTGAATATGAGAAATATGATGGCAGTGATGTTCTCTCCTAGGGGATGACAGGGAAGTGTCATAATCACCTGGACGCGGGAAAAAATTAAAGCTTAAGCCGCAAGGTGGAAGGGATTAGAACAAATTCAAACGATATTCCCGCATTAGCCGCAATCCCATCGCGTACGGATGATGGTGTGTAAAAACAGTGTTCGAGAAGGATGCCTGCAAGATGGTTCGGGGAGCACCGGTATTAATGCGGGGAGTTCGCATCGGAACTCTGTACAAGCTACATGGTAGCACTGTTATTGATGGGTGTAATAGTTCTGTGGTTCCTGAAAGTGGAGCGGAAAGCCTAGCTGTCTTCGGAGAAAAGACCATGCTATGGCATCAAAGGCTTGGACATATTGGAGAGAAGGGCCTTCGGATACTGCATAGAAATGGTATGGTAGAAGTTATGTCTAATTGCTCTCTGGATTTCGATTTCTGTGAACATTGTGTATATGGGAAGCAGAATCGGGTGAGTTTTCCTTCTGGTGCTAAGAGGGCAACCAAGATATTAGAACTTGTGCACAGTGATGTGTTTGGGCCTGTGTCAGTTCCATCACTGGGAAAGTCTGTGTACTATGTTTCATTCATAGATGACTTCTCAAGGAATACATGGACATATTTCTTGAGGAAGAAATCTGAAGTCTTTGACAAATTTAAAGAATTTAAGGCTCTGGTGGAAAACCAGACAGAGAAGAAGATAAAGGCACTGAGGACAGATAATGGTGGGGAGTTCTGCAAGAAGGAATTTGAAGAGTTATGTAAGAAGTGTGGTACAGCACGACAGAAGACTACTCTATACACACCTCAGTAAAATGGAGTTGCAGAAAGAATGAACAGAACACTGATGGAAAAGGCAAGAAGCATGCTCAGTGGTACCAGGTTAGGACAAGAATTCTGGGCAGAGGCAGTGGAGACTGCATGCTATCTGGTTAACAGATCACCTTCATCAGTGTTGGAGGATAAGACCCCACATGAGGTATGGACTGGTAAGAAACCTTCTCTTTCACATCTAAGGGTATTTGGATGTGATGCATATGTACATGTTCCAAAGGAGAAAAGGACCAAGTTGGATAATAAATCTGAAAGGCGCATCTTTATTGGGTATAAGGATGGTTTAAAGGGTTACAAGCTTTGGAACCCAGAAACAAGGAAGGTTGTGTACAGCCGAGATGTGGTGTTTAGAGAAGTGAAAGATGTTGTTAAACATGAAGTCCTACCAAAGGAACCTGAGAAGATAGAGTTTGAGCTAAAGGAGGATGAATTAGACTCTACAACAGAAGAAGACTCAGAAGATGATGAGCCACAAACTCCAGCTTTAAGAAGATCAGTTTGGGAAAGAAGGCAACCAGAAAGGTATAGTCCATCTGCTTTCTGTTCAGGTTTTGCCTTAACTATAACTGATGATGAACCCAGAACTGTCAGGGAGGCAGTAGATTCAGAGGATGGAAAACTCTGGAAGGAGGCTATGGTTGATGAAATGGCATCCTTGCACAAAAACGATGCATGGGATCTGGTGGAGTTGCCAGCTGGAAGGAAGCCCATTGGGAGCAAATGGGTGTTTAAGAAGAAGATGAATGTAGAAGGCAAGGTGAAGAAATAAAAAGCTCGGTTGGTAGCGAAAGGTTATTCCCAGGTGCCGAGAATTGATTTTGGTGATATTTTTTCTCCTGTTGCCAAAGTTACTTCTATTAGATTACTTTTATCTGTTGCTGCTGCATTTGATTTTGAGATAGAACAGATGGATGTGAAGACAACATTTCTTCACGGGGATCTAGAAGAAGAGATCTACATGAAGCAACCTGAAGGCTTTATGGTGAAGGGTAAGAAAGAAATGGTATGCAGGTTGAAGAAGTCTCTGTATGGGTTAAAACAGTCACCAAGGATGTGGTATCAGAAATTTGATACCTATATACGGGGACTTGGCTTCACCAGAAGAAAAGAAGATCATTGTGTTTATTTTAAATTAATTGGTGATCGTGTTATATATCTGGTCTTGTATGTGGATGATATGTTGTTGATTGGAAATGACAAAGAAATTATCCAAGATTT
Organism: Pinus albicaulis; assembly: GCA_034641835.2. Taxonomy (NCBI): domain Eukaryota; kingdom Viridiplantae; phylum Streptophyta; class Pinopsida; order Pinales; family Pinaceae; genus Pinus; species Pinus albicaulis. The sequence continues at coordinate 1,757,616,895 of CM076580.1, forward strand.
GAAGACCCAACTGTTCTCCAAATTCGACATGAAGGATCAGGGTGCTGCAAACTATATTTTGGGCATGGAAATTAAGAGAGATCGGGCAAAGAGGAAGCTCTGGTTAAACCAGAGGAAGTATGTCGAGACTATATTGCAGAGGTTCAATATGCATGATAGTAAACCAGTGAATGTTCCTATTCCTGTAGGTGTAAAGCTGTCTGCTGAACAGTGTCCCAAGACACAAGAAGAAGAGGAGTATATGTCCCGTGTTCCATATGCAAGTGCAGTGGGTAGCCTGATGTATGCAATGGTTTGTACTAGACCATACATTGCACATGCAGTGGGAGTATTGAGCAGGTTTATGTCAAACCCAGGGAAGAAGCAATGGATAGTAGTGAAGCGGGTTTTTAGATATTTACGTGACACTATTAATTATGGCTTGTGCTACCAGGGAAGACCAAGATTAGAAAGAATGTTGGACATTCGTGGTTTTGTTGATGCAGACTGGGCTGGAGATCTGGACCAAAGAAGATCTACAAGTGGGTATGTGTTTAGCCTATTTGGAGGCGCAGTCAGTTGGATGAGTAAAAGACAGTCTGTAGTGGCTCTTTCAACTACAGAGGCAGAATACATAGCAGCCACTCATGCAAGCAAGGAAGCCGTTTGGTTGCAGAGATTGTGTTCAAGTATGGGGTTGGTACAGCAAGCTATAAGGATAGACTGTGATAGCCAAAGTGCAATTTTCTTGGCTAAGAACCCTGCTTATCATTCAAAGACAAAGCACATCGATGTTCAATATCACTTTGTTAGAGATATGGTTGAGGCTAAAAGGGTGTTGCTGGTAAAGGTGGACACTTTGAAGAATGTTGCAGATGCATTAAAAAAGTCTGTGAGCACTCAGAAGTTCTCTTGGTGTAGAGAAACAATGGGTGTTGGAGAATTGGGCCAATGACTAAGCTCTCTTGTGACCCCTTGTGGAAAGAAAACAACAAGTGGGAGAAATAGGGGACAGTGGGACAAAAGGCCATAATGTGCGACATGAGAGAGGGACCAAGCAATGAAGGATGGAGGACTATGGCGGGGTACAAAGGGACTTGGGATAGACTCCATGAATGCGATGATGACTCAACTTGGATGCTCTAAACAAGGGCGACCTCATGGTGCTGCCACACAGTAAAGGTCCAATGGGGGACCATGAAAACATGAGTACCAGATGGTAACTCATGACGAACATCAACACGAGCATAGATAAGTATGGAGGCCAAATGGTGCCCCTAGTATGAGTGTTGCAAGTGAAGAAATTTGATTTTGAGGAGGGTTATGGTTGAGGGGCATAGGTGCCCCCAAGCATGGTGTGGTCATGCCAAAAGGTATTTAGAAAAATGGGAATCTAAACATATTTTAATGATGTGGTGCGCCATTTTTTTTCATTATGGTTATGCAGTTTGAGAAAGGGAATAGAGGATTACCAATCTCTTTTGGTACTGCATATAGGAAGCAAATGGACTTTAATTTTCTGGGTTGGCATACCTGGTGTCACTATCCCAAAGAAAGGAGTTGGAGATAATGAACTGATGCTCTCGTGGAAAATCTATAGGTTGGTCAACAACAATGTCTAAGAGATGGAGTTGCTGATGTAAGATGAAGGAATGATAAGGGGTATCATCCTTAGAGTGATCTGAAGTGATATGGGACTCTAGAGGTTCTTCTAAATGTGGAAGAATAATGGTACTAAATTCGGCACGACCAGATACACTAGGAGAGTTGTGGAGAATTGCTTCTCTTGGTCTCTCAAATGTGGGTGCCCCCTTACCCAAACATTGGGTTTCAATGTAATGGCCACAAGGTGTATGTAGTGTAAACGCTTGGGTTCGATGTAAGGGGGAATAGAGAAATTCAGGGGTGGGGATTTTTTCCATAATGTCGTCATCGTGATAGAAGATGGGGTGACTGGTGGAAGAAAGACCACCTGACGTGGTGAAGCTACCTGAATCATCATCATGAGAAGAGAGGTTCACATGCGCGTCGTCACAAGGGGTGACAGAAGAGTAAGAAGATAAAGGATCTACCGATGTTGAGCCCAAGGTGATCGCTGAAGGAAGGTCAAGCGAAACAACAGGGGAAGATTCAGATGGAATGTTCCCCGAGGGTCTCATGGATGATGATAGGTAGAAAATGTTGGACGAAGGCTCCGTCATCTCGACATCAGGAGGGGGAATGTCAATGGGAGCAGTCATGTCTGGTAGTTTTTCCAAAGAAAAATGTGCAAATAGGGGAGAGGTGGACTCATTGCGCTTGGCCTCGAATTGGCGGACCGTGGCTAGAGAGGTACGGAAGTCCTCGAGGCGGGGAAAAAGGTGGGTGTAATGGCCATGGATATCACACAAAGCACAGGGGTGGTTGGTGTGAATAATCTGTGGGTTCTTAGCCATGGTCACGGAAGGAACAAAGGCTTCCAAGACCGTGGACTCAGGGAACGCGACATTAACCATGGGCTTGAGATGAAGCAATTCAGGACAGGTATGGGTGGCGTGACCGACAACATCACACAAAGCACACTGGATGGTATGATGTGGAGGTCGAGGAGGGGTCGGGTTTGTCGGGGTAGCCTTTTCCTTTGATGCCCCCTTGCGAGCTTTTCCCTTCTTACTCGAAGCGGTCGCAACAGGAGGTGGTTCCTGTTGAGGTGACTGAGGCACTGTTGCAGCGGGAGAAGTCACGGGGACCGGTTGAACCGGGGTCAAAGCAATATAAAGTTTGGGTTGACCAGGTAGGGTTGCGACTGGAGGATCATGGTACCAGACGGGAATCCCAAGGGTCAGGTTAGGAAGAGAGAGGGTGGCCATGACCGGTACCCTGGACACTCCTGGTGGGGGAGCTAGGAACGGTATCTGACCAGAGGGGTAATGGCCAAGTGGGACGGCTCCTAAATGGCTAAGGCTTGGAGGAACCGTTTGAGGAGGGTAAAGAGGCTCATGAATACCAGCTACAGGTGAAGGGTTAGGAGCAGGTTGAGGAGAGCGCGGTTGCTGACTAGCCGAAGCAGGTTGCTTGAGAGCAGCCCAAGACGATTGCATCATGCAAACATTCGATGAGATGGGGTCAGAGATAGGAGGAGGAGGAAGACCAAGGAAGGTTCCGAGCAAAGAGGAGTCTTTGTAGACGCCAGGAGAGACACTGGTCAAGGAATCGATGGTTTGCTTGTTGGCTACAGAAGAGATGGTCGTCTCAGGTGAGGTTTGAGATTTTGGCTCATGATATGTCAACTGGTCAATGGTGACTATCTTTCCATTATGAGGGAAAGACATCTTGCAGAAAACCGTGGATGGGACAGCAGACATAGCATAGGTGTAGCTCCGCCCCAAGAGAATGTTGTAATCTAGAGGGGCGTCAATGACTTCGACGTCAATGCAAACAGTCTTGCCCGCAAGAGTGATAGGACAATTACGGAAGAGGCCAATGGGCTGGGAGGCGTGGCCATCCCACGCTCGAAGGGTGATCGTGGAAGGGGCCAACTCAGGAGATCTGAGTTGCTTTCAAACCGAAGCGGACATCACGCAGGTGGATGCCCCCTCATCAATTATACACCGAGAAATGTTAGCGTTCCAGATTTTGACTAGGATTTGGAAGGCGACGGAAGCAGGAAGAGGAGGATGTTCTGATTGATGGGCGTTGAAAACAATCATTTGGTCATCAGTAGGATCTACAGCACCCATGGCAGATAGCAGAGCCTTCTTTTGGAAAGGGCACGACTGGAGGAGGTCCAATGTGGAAATCACCTACTATGCTATACGAATGAGCAGCTCGACCATAAGCAGCATTTCGGCATAATGGTCCCTTAGGAATCTTGGTATGAACCTCAAATTTGGGCTGAGGGATATGCAAGGGACCATTGGAAGTCGAAAGAGGCTCTGTAGAACCTGAAGAAGGGGACTCGGGGGCAGACTGAGCGGAAGGTGTGGGGTACTGGCGAGACCGAGTTTGAAGGTTAAGGTCGATGGTTAGAGGTGGATCAGAGTTCATCATGAGGATCTGGTAATTGGAGGAACCAGAAGGGGAAAGTTGAGTGGCCACCTGTCCGTCAGGTGGTTGGGTAGCCACGAATCCCTGCGGTGCATCCACCTGTGCTTGAGGGGGCGGTGATTGCTGTTGCAGGGGTTGAGAAGGTGAGTGGCCACCTGTCCGTCAGGTGGTTGGGTAGCCACGAATCCCTGCTGTGCATCCACCTGCGCTTGAGGGGGCGGTGACTGCTGTTGCAGGGGTTGAGAAGGCAAGGGAGGCGGAGGTGCTGATGCTGGAGGAGCTGGAGCACCAAACTGCGGATACGAATAATAAGGGGGTTGGGTAATAGTATGGTGAGCAGGAGGTTGGGCCAAAAGAGGAGGTATGTTGTATCCTGGATACGTGCTACCAGGAGGGGGACAAGTGCGGGAGGCGCTGCCCCCTCCCCCAGGAAAACCATAACCCATGGGAGGTTGGGCATATGGATGAGAGAGAGCTCCAACGATACCGTCGGCGGCATGAGGTGCCCCCTGTGCATTGACACCACCAGGTCTGGGGAGGTCAGCTAGAATGGTATAAACATAACCTGCCTGAGCGTAGATCAAGTCATATTTTAACGCCAGTTGGAGGGCGGCTTCTTCAGTTTGGGGAAAATACGATGCGACATCTTTCCCGATAGGAGGCAAGAGAGATCTAAGGAACCAGTCCATGTAGACACGATCTTCGAAAGTAGGGGATTGACATAGGCTCTTTCTTCTCCACCATTCCTGGACATGATCAGATAGGCAGGTCGCAAATGATTGACAGAAAGAATTCAAAAGTTCGATACCAGTGTCATAACGAAGGGGAAGCTGGAAGTAAGATAAAAAATCCCGGGCAAGAGTCGAAAAGGTGGTATGAGAGGAAGTGGGCTGATCAACATACCACTTAGAAGCTACGCCTGTAAGCATTCGTTGGAACAACCGAAGACGGACAGAGTCATCGGTAATGGAGGTAGATGAACACCACATGTGGAAAGATCGAACATGATTTGAAGGATCTTCTCCAGCAAGGCCTTCAAACTTGGGGATGTCAGAAGGGAGCTTTGTCGGCATAGCAGGCCAACTAGCGTCATGGTGTATAGGGTCATTTGTCAACCGGTCCAAATCAGGGAGGCTGAGGCCTACCATGAAGGGGAGCAAGGGCGCAGCCGACGTAGTTCCTATGGCGGTTCCGCTAGTAGCAATCCCGGCATTAGGGTCGGGATTACCGCTAGCATTAGGCCCTGGACCAAACATAGTGAAGGTGACAGGGGGAGAACCAGAAGTGAAAGGAGAACCCAATGAATCAGAAGAGGAGTCGGAGTGCGGACTCGGAGGAGGACTAACTCGTCGACGACGGGAAGGAGTAGGTCGACCGACCGGAAACTGAGGGTGAAGGCCAAGAAGTCTCCGGGGTGTGTGCCTTGGGGGCTCAATGGTGACAACACAAACACGGCACAAGGGGAAGAATAACGATCAACAAAGGCAGGGAGGTGCAGAATCAAGTGATTACAATGTCGTAACAAGCGCAGAAAGGTGCAGTGTCAAGTGAATTTAAAGTCTTTTCCTGGCAGTGTAAACCAGGCTCTTCTTCGCTTAGGGTGAGTGTGTGGCGTGCGCTAATTTTAATTTTTAAACCCTTTTCGTTTTGAGAGCAAGAGAAAAAAGTGTGCTGCGTAACTGAAAATAATGCTGCAAAAACAGTATATAATGCTGAAATAACAGAAAATTAACAGCTACTAGTGCATTGATTCAACCCAAGAAGGTGGGTCTCTCAAAACTAATTTAAAAGAGGGAAAAAATCTAGTCAAAACACACTGAAAAGAGACCAATAGATCTAGGGTCGAAAGGGACAGGGATCTAAAGGAGAAAGCTGCTAAAAAGAGGTGTAGATCACAGCCAAGAGGCAGAGGCAAGGTGGCTGGAAAAAGGAGGAAATCAGCAAAAAGTGGAAAGGACAGGGAGGAGGTCCTAAAGGGAGGTCCAAACAAAACTACAAGAGGTGATTTGAAAGGAAGGAGAGCTGATTGAAAGGGATCTGAGAATGAGGTATCAGATCTGAAAAAGGGAAGGCTGAAACTCTGAAAAATCAGACTCCTGAAACAGCTAAAACTCTTCCACCAAAAGTGGAGGGTACTGAAGCCCTAGGGGGCTAGGTTCCCACTTAGATGAGCAAAACAGATCAGAAATAGGTCCAAACGGGCGGAGATAGAGGCTGGAAAACCCTGACAGAAGCTTCAGCAAAACCTAGAAAAATTGCAGAAAAACAGCAGAAAAAAGTACAGGTAGCAGGTTCTGACCTGTTTTCCTGTTCAGGTCGCAGAAAAGGGGCTGAAAAGTGCGACCTCAAACTCCTGTTGTCCCGGCGGAAGATTTACGGAAAAGTTGTCGTCTCAGTTGCGGCTGATGTCTGTCACCTGCGCAATAGGGCCAGAAACACGCGGAAGTTAGAAAGTTTAATGTTTTAGGGTTTTATAGGTGAAAAACAACATGAAAATAGGAAAAGAAAAAAGCTGAAAAGAAATCCTAAGGTCTGAAGTAGCTGGATATGCAAGAATATGAAAAACGACAGCGGTCGTAATTGAAAACCCGTGTGGAGTCGCCAATTGTTAGTATGAATCCTTTATCGAAGTGTACGAAAAAAGACCACTTTAGCTACGCATAACTAATAGCCCTATGTTGACGGGAAAATCTGTCCCAGCCAACGGCAGGGGATCTCCCCAGTAAAAGGTCCCAATTTGACCTTGAACCGTTTGGAATAGGGATCCCGTCCGGGGTGTGGGTCCGGCTACCACTGATTTCTCCTTTGCTTTGGGTCTCGCTTAAACTCTATAAAACAGTGGGTACACACCTAATCAATTGATACAAGACATATGATTGATGCATTAAATGTACATGCAGCACTATGAATAGCAAGAGGAAATAATAAAGCATGAAAACCGAAGGAAGTGTCGATAGCAACACTTCATTAGGGTCATGCTTGCAAACTGTTCTGACCGCAAGAGAAATAGTTCCTCACGACGAGAACACTTTTCACTTCCTAAAATTTTAAATGATAACACAAACGCAGATAAACAAAGTCATCAACATTAGCTAAGAAAGTGAAACAAACTCAACCACCATTAACATACTCAGAAAACTGTTATGTAACTGTGATATGAATCGAAAATACAGTTCCCTTAATCTTAGGATGTTCAGAAACTGAAAATAAAATACTCAACAGTGCTGATACATACGACAACACCAGATCCCATAGGAGAATTTTCAAAATGCTTGTATTAATGTTTCAGTGTATAATCCTCTGGTAATAAAATATACTCTGCTCGAGTCCCAAACCAAAAGTCCCCTTTACATGCTCCCGAAGGAGTATTTATAATACAAAACCTGCCCTTTGGGCTTCCTTGACTTTTCATCTTCCTGACCGTTGGGCTGCCTTGCGACCCAGTCTTTTCTGCGACCTGCGACCTGAGCTGTTGTTGCGACCTGCGACCTGACTGGGTCGCGGGGTCACAGGTTGTAAGAAAGTGTCCAAGGTGCGACCTTGAGACTAGGTCGCTGGGTCGCGGGGTCACAGATCGTGAAAACAGATGCACATGCGACCTTGTGACCTTGCGACTAGGTCGCTGGGTCGCGGATCGTGAAAACAGCCGCACATGCGACCTTGCGACTAGGTCGCTGGGTCGCGGGGTCGCAAAAGGCGAAAAACCGAAGGGGTGCGACCTTGCGACTAGGTCGTTGGGTCGCAGGGAAGCAAAAAGCGGAAAAACCGAAGATGTTCGACCTGCGACCTTGCGACCAGGTCGCTGGGTCGCAGGTTCGCAAAAGGTGAAAAAACCGAAGATGTGCGACCTGCGACCTTGTGACTAGGTCGTTGGGTCGCAGGGTCGCAAAAGGTGAAAACCGAAGATGTGCAACCTTGGCATATATGCGAGTTGTAGTCTTCTTTCGGTGGACGTGGCCAGGTGCTCTCGAACACAAAGTGCTTTCTTCGGAGACTCATGGGGATGCACTTGTTTGAACAAGTCCCACTGTTTGCTGGGGAAAGCCTTTGCTCTTTGTGCAAACTCGAAGGTTCTTCCTGCAATAAAATAATAGAGGTCACAGATTGAATAATAATAATGCTAAGGGCATTTTAATTAATTTGCGAAAGAGAAAACAATGAATTTAGACCCCTGTGTGGTCAAGACTTTATCAGAGATAATGGCATGTGTAGGCTTTCTCTGTGCCCTTTCTCTGCCAGGATCATCATCTTCCGCACGCACGATGTTCTCTTCATTCGCGTTCTCAGTGTTCGCTATAGGTCTTCACTAAGCTCTGAGTGTTTGCAGAAGAAACTATTGATAAGATCGAAGATTTTATGTTCGTGCTCTGAGTGTTTGCAGAAGAGACTACTGATAATATCGAATATTTTCTGTTCGTGCCATCTCCTGCTGAATGCTATCCTAGCAGGTCAGGCAAATGGCAATAGCCTGCAATGCATTTTCAGAGCCACTCCAACCAGATTGATATTTTTTCATTGCCATACACTTATAATATGCTCATACAACCGTTTTCCTACAGTTCAAGTGATCAGCGGATTTGCTGGTGTCCAACCCTACGACTTGGCAACCACAGGATAGCATAGGCGCAGAGCGACTTATTGCTGCACAAAGCTTCATGCAACAGCGACATAGCCCATGTGTAAAGCTTATGGCACCCGCGCGTATTTCAACACATGCTCCTTTTGTTATCTACATCTTCACTCTTTCCTTCCAAGTGTGCTGGCCGCCAATGGGTGCAAAACACCTTAGATCGAGAATTATCCACACCGCGTTTTCCTGGATTTGCATCCCTGTTCCTGCTGTGGACCATAAAACACCTTTGGTTTCAATTAATAGTTTCATTTTCATACCTGCTATGTAACACTCGGTTTTAACCCTTGACTCGAGGGAAGGGCAATGGTGTGAATTAGGACAAACCGAATAGCTATTAGCATGAATTGAAACCTCGTGAATTTAGCTCCGCCGCTCATACGATTGACATAGTGATTAGCCTCTCTTGCAGAAATATGCATCAATCTCTCTTCGATCAAGTAATTTTGTCTCTCTTCGATCAAGTAATTTTGTCTCTCTTGAACAGCAGAACGCAGGAGCAACCATGAATTGAGTTCATCACCTCTGTGTACAGACAGTCACTCTGAGAATCAAAATGAACCACTTGAAAGATACCTCTGAAGTACAACGTACAATGTTCGCCTGTATGAATTGAGCCCTCGAAGATTAGTCTATACTGGAATTATCAATCATGCACGAAAACTCATCCATAATTCAGCAAAATGGCGCCCGGTCCTGAAAACAAACTTTTAAAATTGTAACTATGCAGGGCTGCACTCGCAAATATGTTAAGATTTGTCGTTATCCTCTCTGCCAAGCGTTAATAGATTCGTGGGCGTGGTAAACCTTCTCGGGCAGGCCTGCATGCATGGCGAATCTGCGGCAGGGTCTACGATTGCTAAATGGAGGACCATGCGCATTACCTTAGCGCGTCTGACCGATTACTATATTCGTTTCTTCTTACTGTTTTCACTGAGCATTACAGCGTTTAACTGATCCTCAATCCACGCGGAAAAAATCTCTCCATGGTATGTATAAGGTAAAGCACGGTCATGGATAAGCATGCAGCGTCGATTATCATTATTTGGAGCCCATGCCATAAAAAAACGCCACGATATCTGCATTCTTTGCTGAAAAAGGTTTCACCAATGCGCATGTCGCAACTTTCTCTAGCAGGGCCGTGACTCTGCACCGCTGACAACAAATGGATGTGAGTCATTATGCTTTTTACAGCTCTGTTCCACTTTGCCCATAAATAGCACTGTATATTACTGCAGTTGCGTTGCAGGTTCATTATAACATTTCGCCCCATGCTTTGAACGTAAAATTTTTTCATTTTGACCATTATACATACATGCGTCCTCTCCCAAAGTTTGGCATGAGCTAAACTACGGCATAAAACACTTGGGCCCATCGAAACATGCCTCGTGTGCTTTGCTTGGCAATCTTCTACAGTTCTGAAATCCTACGTGATTTGCACTGTTTAAAACCGTGGTTATAACGTGTCAGGATAGTCATGGCATTAAGCTCCATGCTTGAGTTGAAAGTCGACTGCCACGTATTACGTTGGCTCGATGCAATATAAATATTTAACAGTTGACTCCACGTTAAAACGCAAATTTCGACCAAACATTATATATCTGTTTTCAAAGAATAAAACTCGACCATAGGTGTGATCCGTGTTCAATCATACGTTTTACCGTTGTGCTATACCCACTCCAACGTTCACGGTAAGTTGGAAAGTTGATTGCCATGCATATATATGTACATGTACATTGGCTCCATGCAACGTGTCTACTCCTTGTGTGCGCCAAACGTAAGGTTGACCATCATATGCGTGCCCTACGTGGATTGAACCTGCACCATGAAACTGCTTGCACCCATGGTAACGCAACATTCATACGTGTCTGCTCGGCAATATTATACAGTCGTGAAGTTCTATTAACCTTATATGGTTTGAATAATATTGCAATTCACACCAAGACTTTGTATCACCGAATGTATTTGCTCAACCATCAAACTTGGCGCCCATGCAACGTGCTATGTTGTAAGAAAGAACCTTTGACCATTAACTACGATGTAATGTTTCCCATTTTATATATTTTGGAACCTACATGGTCTTTCACCTTGCATTAATATATACAATATCACCTTGTGCCCTTTATAATGTTATCATTGAGTTTTGCTCCAAGATAACTTATGGTTTTAAAACCATGTGCTTCCGAGCCTAGTTTTAATTTGATCATTTACTTTTCCTTATAATTCGAAAGCTTCTCATTTTGAAAGATCGAAATATACTTATCAAACCACATTGATAGCCCTTTTCATATTGACCTTTTCTACCCAGCTACCAAAGGCGTATGCATTTCAACATGACCCCTTTAGGTTCAATTTGAGGTTCCCCATCTCTTGTGATCCCGCATAGACAAACTTTATGGATATGAAAGAGCAAGGAGACTAGGGTTTTAATGCCATTTCCTTGCTCCACGTTGTACTCCTTGCAGCATAAATAATTTCACACCATGTAGCTTAGGATTCATAAATGTTGTTTCTCAAAGATGCGCCCACATATTTTAAGACTCTGCCTTTGGCTTGCCAAACCAACATGTGCGCTTTCGCACTGCTACCTAGGACAGGAACGCCTCGAATCAAATGATCATTTTCTAGAGAAAAATTCTGAGTCCGCTTTGTTCACCAGGCTATACTAGACTCATCGAAGTGGCGAACTATGTTTTTTTTGCGTGCGCCCATCGACATTGAGATGGTATGATGCAGGATCTGGACATTTCCAATGGAGCGTTTTTTAAACATCTGGTGCGCACTAGTGAAGAAAGCTCTTGCATCAGTGACATAGAAGGTTCTCTCTGATCAACATGTATCGCACCATCCTCCTTTTAACAGTACTGGTCGCTTGTTCCTCCTCCTCCCCTGTTCCGCAACCTTGGCTTTGTTTCCGAGCTCAATCTTATTGCCCTCGATATCATGACAAGATTGAGGAGTTTGTCACCCGTGGGGTCGACCTGCATGGAATATTACAACATCATAATTACTCTTTAATAATGATGACCACAGATAAAACATATGAAACTAACAAGCTTAGGAGGAGTATTCAAACAACATGCTTGATGACCTACAGTGGGAGGGCTTTTATTCGTCAATACACAAAAGGTTTCCATTCAAACGTATGCATGGCAATCTCATTACACGTGGCGCGACTGCGGTAAGAATTTTCGAGTGTACGCTAGATGATCCTTCCCACATATGGCATGATTGCAGCAACAACATCAAGTCATGGTGATGAGACAACTCGTGAGGGGTTGGGGATAGGTTGGCGGGATGTCGTTGACTGCAGGTCAGGTGAAAGACTTTAACGCCTAGTCGAGTAGAGGGGGAACCCGAAATTTTAAATATACCCAAAATTTTGGGTGGTGTTGTAGCGGCTACAACACCCTAACATCAAATGTGGCTGCCAATATCTTCAGATCTACAGTTAGTTGATCAAGACAAGAGCTGCAAAAAACCAGATCTATTCATAGAAAGACATTAAGCAGTAAAAAGAAGGGTTTTCTCCATATATCCAATAGACAAGACAATAACAATTTTTGAATAATTTTTTGTATTAAGGGCACCTAGGAGGAAAACAAGAAGATATTTCCAATTCTCCTCAATGGGATGGGTTCTTGGAAGTCCTCAGCACTTCAGATCTAGCATTTCTCTCTCCTGTTGGTGTAGAAAACCCAAACAAAGATAGAACTCAAAGGGAGCTCACACAACAAATAATGGAAAATATGACAATGATAATGGCTCAAAGTCAGACCAAGAGTTTAGATCCAGAGTGATCTAATAGGCAACAAAAGGTGAAAAATGGTAGGAAAAACCCTCCTATTTATAACAAAATATTGGGTCATTCTAGATCTTGGTGCATGATTAAAATAACATTAACCAAATCTAGATCCACCTTTTATGGGATATTTTATTATATTTGTTGGAGGGAAAAAGTATTTGACTTGGGTCAAATCCCTTTATTTGTGAATAATAAATAAATAAATGATTTATTTATCATTTTAAGAAAGTGGTTGAAAGATAATCAAATAAATAATGATTTATTTAATTATTTATGGGTGATTTAGTCATATTTAACAAGGAATATTATTTAAATAAGATTTAAATAATTATTCCTAGAAAATAATAAGATAAATAGAGATTTATCTAATTAATTTCTTTGTTTTGGGTTAAACATGATGAGGAATGATAATTAAATTATTGTTTAATTAATTATTCCATGAGGAAAATCAAACAAATATAGATTTGTTTAATATTTCCTTTTGGGGTTTCCTGTTTAGGCCATAAACAACCTAATAAATATGGTTTATTAAGTTATTTTACATAGTGAAAGCAATTTTACTTAGGGTAAAATTGGTCTTACATGGTGTACTTGGGTCCATCTAATGATAGTAGGTTAGATGACCAAAAAATGGTGTAACAATGCCCTAAAGGGTAGTTAAAATTACATAGCTTGGAAGGACAGGATGGAGGCAGTGTTGGAGGAAAATAGACTGAAGGAATTCATAGATAGTGATATTTTCAGGCTCACATCCACAAATGCTCAAAATCGTGATGCATGGAAGAAGAATATAGAAAAGGTGAGAAGGATTCTTTTAGAAGGAGTTCGAGATCATATTGTCTCGAACCTCCATGGAAATTAAACTCCATATGCTATTTGGAAGGCCTTAACAAATCTATTTCAGAATGGCAGCAACCGCATGAAGCTAGCGCTAAAGGACAAGCTCAGAAAGATCAAGATGGAGAAGGGTGACACAATACCAAAATACTTGACAAAGTTCACTCAATGTTAAGATGATCTTGGAATATTTGGTGTGACAGTTGTCGAGGATGATTTGGTGAGCCTATCACTTCTATTCCTTCCCAAGAGTTGGCATAGCTACCAGGATTCGATGAATGGGAGGGAAAATCTACCAGAATGGGAGAAATTGTGGTCCGACTTGGTATAAGAATAGATTTTTCAGAACACCATAGATGGTTCCTCATCAAATACTGATGATGAGGATCATTTTTCCTCAGCGTTGGAAAGGCGAAGAAATGGAAACGGAAGGCATCCCATTTCAAATCGAATTTCGTTCAGGTGGGCAAGAAGTGATACTTATCAAAGGTAAAATGTTTTCACTGTCATGAGCTTGGATACTATGCTACAAAGTGTCCACATAAGAAGACTAACAAGAATCCCTCAAGAGGAGGAGGAGGTGAAGCACTTGCTTCATAGTTCGAGTTGGATTTCACCCTCATCACATGCATGGTGTCATCAGTGATGGGTTTTTTGTGGTTTTTAGATAGTGGAGCTTCATTTCATATGACTAGAAACAAATAATTCTTCAGTAACTTTGAGGAGAAGGATCTCCAGATGCACATCGAGATGGGAGATCATGAGATGTATAACACTACCGGCATTGATAAAATTAACTTTAAGAGGGAGTATGTTATTCCCCTCACATCAAAAGATGTCATGTATGTTCCTGGTTTAAAGAATAATTTGGTTTATGTTGCTATGTTGGAAGATCATGGTTATGATGTGATATTTAGCAAAGGAAAGGCGTTCCTTCATCGCAAAGCCATGATACGAACGAATAATATTGGGGTTCAAGTAAAGAACCTCTACAAATTGGATGTATAATTATTTGATTCCTTGAGTATGAAATCAGAGAAGGTGGAGAACCGATACATCAGTGAGTTATGGCACATAATATTGGACCATTTACACCATGGCGCTTTGAATTTCATGCAACATATTTCTACAGGACTTCCCAAGGGTGCACTTAAGTAGCGAGATACATGCAAAGGGTGAACATTGGGGAAGTACACCAAATCCACCTTTCATGATAAGGAAATCCAAGCAAAGGTGATCCTTGAGAGAGTTCACTAAGATGTGTGTGGACCATTCTCAACAACCTCCACAACAAAGCACAAGTATTATGTGATTTTTGTAGATGATATTTCATGCAAGTGTTGTATTTTCTTCATCCAAAAGAAATATTAGACGTTCTCAAAGTTTTGTGATTTCAAAGCACTTGTCAAGAAAGATACATAGAATAAGGTGAAGGCTCTCAGAAGCAACAACGGTGGGGATTATGTCTGGAATGAATTCAAGAGCTTTTGGGCTTCAGAATAAATTTGACGAGAATTGGTAGCACCTCATAACCCATATCAAAATGGGGTTGCAGAAAGGAAGAATAGAATTATTGTGGGAGCAACACGAGCAATGCCTTTTTCATAGCCTTTATCTAAGCCACAAATCCTACTCTAGATATGTAAATGGCCACATTAATAGCAGGTCGGATCCCAGCATTGAATAGATCAGTCGATGAAAATATTTTTCCATTGATAATGGAAATTGCATTAGTGGGAATATAAGTTGAAACATCTCCAGCTTGAGTCTCAATTATTGGTAGGGCAGTAACACTCCCCTCACCTAACTAGGAACTTAATTTAGCTTCTCTTTCCAAGAGACGAGAATGAAAATAGAAAACATCTCCCAGATAAGCTTCTCGGTTGGGTGGTCTTTTTAATATAATATACATTTGTCGATAAGCTTGTGCCTGTTTGGAGAGATCATCATAAATGATTGGTGTATGTTGTTTCTTATACATGAATTATTAATCCAAAGCTACCTCATTACATGATAATGGCCTTCTATTGCATCTATGGGCGGAAGCATGCAACACAAAAATATATTTGTAGAACAGAATCCCTCATCGGATACTTGGGATGAGTACACCAGAGGAAGATTTTTCAGGTACGAGACTAGATGTGTCGCATTTTAAAATTTTTGGTTCATCATTTTATTGATATGTGACCAAATATGCCAGGAATAAGCTAGAGCCAACAACTAAGTTGGGAATATTTGTGGGGTACATTGATACACATCACAACTATTAGGTGTAATTTCTAGCACACCGGATGAAAGTGGTCAAAATAGATGTGAAATTCGATGAAGAGAAGGCCATGCGAATTTACCTTGAGAGGGAGCTTCAGTTGCATGCAATTGAGGAGATCTTGGCTTCAAAATAAGAACCTTAACATGTGGAGCATCCACAAGCAGAGGAACAGAGAGTGGAAGGAACCCACTCATGCAAATACATTCCAATATGGAGGGAAGCACACCAGAGAGGTTGATAGGGTGGTGCTTGATGCTAGAGAACATCACAATGCAGGAATAGAAGGTTCCCAAAGCGGTACATTGGCTACATGGCTCCTATGAGTGGGAGTGTAGAGATAGATCCATCCTATTTCAAGGAGGAAGTGAAGCAAACATTTTGGGTTGATGCCATGGTTGAGGAGTATGACTCCATTATCAGAAACAGTGCATGGGAAGTTGTCCCAAGACTGGAGGAGAAGTCAGTTATAGGATCTAGGTGGATCTAGAAGGTGAAGCAACCAGCATATGGGAGTGTGGACAAACACAAGACCAGATTTGTGGCCAAAGGGTTCTCTCGAGTGGAGGGGATTGATTACGATGAGGCCTTTGTAACAGTCACAAGGTACTCATCAATCAGATCCATCCTTGCACTTTCTGCGTAGATGGGCTGGAAGATACATCAGATGGATGTAAAGGCAACCTTCCTCAATGGAGTGATTGAGGAAGAGGTGTACATTGAGTAGTTAGAAGGTTTTGAGACCTTCGACAGAGAGTCACATGTGTGTAGACTCAAAAGGGCATTGTATGGGTTGAAACAAGCACCCCATGCTTGGTACACTAGGATCGACAGCTACTTCACCGGGTTGGGCTTCACCAAGAGTGAAGAAGATGCAAAACCTTTACCATATTGTGGTATAAGGTAAAATTTTGATCATTTTACTTTATGTCAATGATGTGATAGTTTTAGGTGATGAGCAACTCATTAAGTCTTGCAAAGAGGACCTTCCAATAGAATTTGAGATGAAAGACATGGGGCTCTTACACTATTTCCTGGGATTGGAAATTTGGCAAAGAGATGGGGAGATATTTGTATCTCAGGGCAAGTATGCCAATGATATTCTAAGGAAGTTCCACATGGAGAGAAACAAACCCATGGAGTCTCCTCTATCAAGAAACTAGAGGAAGGATGATGCTACTTCAGGCGAAGTAGTAGAAGCTACCATCTATAGGAAACTTGTGGTTTCACTCATGTATTTGGTGAACACGGGAACAAACATATGTTATGTGGTTAACCAATGTATTCAAGCTATGTTTAAGCCTACCAAGATTTTTTGGAAGGTAGACAAGCATGTGTTGAGATACCTCAGAGGCACTACAAAGTTTGGGATATGGTAAGCACACAAAAATAGATACATTGTTTAACAGTGGATCATGTGCAAAATTAATATCCAAAGTTTTAGTTAAGAAATTGGGTTTGGAGACACAGAATCATCCAAAACCATACCCATTAGGTTGGCTAAAAGAAAAGCTCATGTTAATGTCACAAAGCAGTTTCGTTTAAAATTTTCCATCACAACTAATTACATTGATGAAGTGGATTTAGATGTGATTCCATTAGACATATGTGGAGTAGTGCTAGGAATTCCTTATCTCTATGATCGTGATGTTGTGTTTCATAGGAAAGAGCATTAATATCATCTTAAGAAAGATGGAATTATATACATTTCCAGAGCACATAAAATCAAAAAAAGGCTTGGATTTAGTTACCGCTAATCATATGAAGAGACTAATAAGTTCAAGTAAGCGATATGTACTCATGGTTGTAAAATAACAACATAAGGATCAACATGATACTTTTTTAGGTTGTGAATCTCAGTTTAAAGATAGTTTGGTTAAAGTGGTAGATTCTTTTCAAAGTCTATTTAAAGAACCAAAACATTTGTCTCCTAAACGGGAAATACAACATGAGATACAATTGATGTATGAAGCCCCTCTTCCTAATGTCGGAATGTATCGCATGTCAGTCATAAAGAACAAATAAATAAATAAATAAATCCAAGAGCTGGTTGAAAAAGGTTTCATTCGACCCAGTTCATCTCCATATGGTTCACCCATAATTTTAGTTCCTGAGAAAGACGAGACATGGAGAATGTGCGTCAACTTTAGGGCCTTAAATAAAATCACAATTAAGAACAGGTACCCTCTTCCAAGGACAAATGATTTACTTGACCAGTTGAAAAATGTTTTCTATTTCACTAAGTTGGATTTGCGTGGTGGGTATCATCAAACTCGCATTGCAAAAAATGTCATTTGGAAAATTTCATTTAAAAATAGGCAGGGACTATTTGAATGGTTAGTGATGCCTTTTGGTTTGTGTAATGCTCCAACAAATTTCATGCGGGTTATGAATGATGTATTCCATCCATACATTGATAAATTTGTCATAATCTACTTAGATGATATCTTGATTTTCAGTTCCTGTATGGAAGAGCATGTTAGACACGTTAAACAGGTCTTCTAAGTGTTGCAAAGGGAAAAATTGTACCTTAAATTGTCCAAATGTGAGTTTGGGAAAACTTCACTGATTTATCTTGGCTACATAGTTGGATGTGGTCATTTGAAGATAGATCCAGCTGAAATTGATGTGATTGTTAAGTGGCTAAGACCAAAGAATGTGGCTGAAGTTAGGAGTTTCTTAGGTGCAGTTCAATATTGGAGGAAATTCATTTCTAAGTTTTCTTTGATTGCATCATCGTTACATTCTTTAACAGATTCTAAAGTTTCCTTTCAGTGGAGAGGGAAATAACAAAAATCTTTTGATACACATAAGTATAAAAGTGTCACAGCACCAATCTTAGCTTTACCAGATCTTCAACAACCGTTCGAAATTGAAACAGATGCTAGTGGTTATGCAATGGGTGCAGTTTTACTTCAAAAAGGGAAACCTATTTGTTTTCATTCAGAAATTTTTTCTAAGGAAGTTGCAAATTATCTGACATGTGATAAAGAACTGTTTGCTTTGGTTGAAAGTGTACATAAATGAAAACACTACTTAATGGGTAAGGAAGCAATGATTCACATAGATCATCATCCGCTTCATTACCTTCAATCACAGACTAAGTTGCAACAATCTCGACATTACATATGGATGGGATTTCTTCAGCAATTTCACTTAGTAATTAAGTACAAGAAAGGTGTAATAAACAAAGTAGTTGATATGTTGTCTAGACCATCTTTGAATGCTTTAATAGTGTTGCAAAATAGTTCTTTAAAACTTGAAATTTATTTAAAACAATATAGTACATATGTTGAATTCAAAGATATTTATGAATCACTAACTCATGGTACTCATGTGGAAGAAGTCAATTTTCATGTTCATGACAAGTTGTTATATCATCTGGGTAATTTGTGCATAACACAGATAGAAAGGGTGCATGTTATTCGGGAAGCACATTCTTCTCGCATTTCAGGACATTTTGGCGTAAGCAAGACTATTGCGCAAATTCAAAGATATTGTTACTGGTCTTGCATGTATGAAACAATTGTTAAGTACATTAAATGATGTGTTATGTGTTCGACAAGCAAGTCAAGAAATCAAAAGATTAGTTTGTATATGCCACTTCCAGTTCCTTTGCAACCATGGGACAACATTTCCATGGACTTTGTTGGAGGACTTCTTATGTCCAGGAGAGGACATGAGTACATTTATGTCTTGGTTGATCGTTTCAGCAATATGTGCATTCTTGTTCCATGAAAAAAGTAAGTGACTACTGAACAGACTACACAGATGTTCTTTAAACAGGTATGGGTTCATTTTGGGTTACATACTTCCATTATTTTTGATCGAGACACTCGCTTTTTAGGAGAGTTTTGGTCCACTTTGTGTGAAATCATGGACACAAAGCTGAAGAAGAGCACAACGTTTCATCCATAGACCAACGAGCAGACAAAAGTGGTGAAGAGGACAATGATACATATTCTCTGAGGTTACTGCAGCAAACATCCTAATTTGTGGGATGAATATTTACCTTATGTGCAACATGCTTAAAATCGAGCCTTACATTCTTCAACTAATCAATCGCCATTTGAAACATGTTTTGGGTATCTACCAAAGTCATCGATGGATTCATGTTCAGTGAAGAAGATAAAGTGGATGGACATGATGATTCAAAAAAATCAGTTAATTTCATTCAACGGATACAACATATACATGAAGAAGTGCAGGATCAGTTAGATAAGAGTCAGGTAAAGAACAAAATACGCCACGACAAGCATCGAGTCGATCATCATTTTCAGGTCGGTGATCAAGTATGGTTGTATATCAATAAAGACAAGTTGAAAGGTGAAGGTAAGAAACTGAAACCCATCAGGTATGGTCCTTTCAAGATTGTGGAAAATATTGGAAATAATGCATTCCGATTAGATTTACCTCCTTACATGCGTATTTATTCAGTTGTAAATGTAGAAAATCTAAAGTTATATGAACCTCCAATGATCATTGATCCAGAGCAAGAAACACAGATTCCTACCATTGATGATTTGGCACCTGAGTATATGAATGAGTTGCAGGATGATACAATCTTGGACAGGAATTTTCGATCTTCAAGGCGATGATATGTTGAATATCTTCGAGTGGTACTCAAGGGCATGAATCTGAGCAAAGCGAGGTGGATGGAGATCGAAAAAGTGAGGGAATTGTACCCTCACCTGATGTCTGCTTAAATCAAAATTTTGTTGGTCTAAAATCTTTCAATTGGAGAGGATTGATACAGGAGGATCTTACATCAGTATAGATCAAGAGTGAGGTCCAGTTCATCTCTAGTTTTTCTGATGCAAGTTACTTCTTCATGGTGGAAATGTAATTATGTGGTGTTTGTAATGGCATGGTCCCAATCCTAAGCTAAGGTGAAAGTGGTAAAATGTAATGGTATGGTGGTGTAATGTTAAAAGACCTAAGTCCTAAAGCCTAGCGCAAAACACATATAACTATGATATGGTCTTAAACCTAACTCCCAACCTATGCTAAGACCTAGCGCAAAAGTCATGTAACAATACTATGGTGATACAACTATGTTATAACCTTTTCAAGAACATATGTTAAAAACCTTATGTAATGTTTCGGACTATGTAAATAAACCCACATTAAAAACCATATAACACATATTGCAAACATATTCAAACCGCAGATCTTGACCGTGTGAAGCAGAAGACGGTTGGGCATACATGTGAACGCAACAGAATGCTACTAGTTAGCCGCACAGTTTGGAAGACCGCAGATGCTAGCCGATGGTTGTGTTGTCACGTGGAGGCCGACTGCAGTGGAACTGTTGGGCAGAACTACCGAGACATAACCACCAGGTGGCAGTTTATGGGTAGACCGCAGCTTAGTCACATGACAGGTTGTTCACCGCTCCGTCGTCTACTGACTATTGGGGTTTTTTTTTAGACCAAAGTATGTTTTGGGTTTTTATATTAAATATGCACAATGTAATTTATACCACCATGTAACTAATCTCCAAGGTGTTAAACTCTCATAAGACCGAGAGTTTTTTTTTCACCTAATCACACTTAATACACTCAACCACTCGCCATTTCTAGTTCAGGGAGTTCGAATATTTAACTTGCATAACCTATAAAGCCACCTTTGCACATGATGGAGAAAGATAGAGTGTTTTTGAGGACTTGCATTCATATTTTGTAAGAGAGATAGTTATTGTTTCAGGTGTAACTTGGTTGTTTGGAGGCAGAATTGAGCATAGAGATGGGCGTTGGAAATCTAGGAGAGAGAGATTTTTCTTATCAGTGACTAGAGGTGTCTGCAAGCATGTTCAGTCTGGTGTTTTTCTATGTAAATACTTCCTTGGATCAATCCTTAATAAAACGGACGCCCATCTTGAAAGCGGACCCGGAGACATAGTCTACCAGGGACAAACTCCGTAATCAATGTTTGTTTTCTTCTATATCTGTTATTTGCTGCAAATTCATGTTTAATTATGCTTCTTAAGTTCTGGTTTAATTCGTAAAATCATTTGCTTTCATTCAGTCTTCCACACTAAGCGATCAAGTTAACAATCAATTCACTGTTGGAAAATATTCAGTTCTACTTCAATATTAGATCAGATCTATTTCAGATCATTGAGTGACCTAGAGGCAAGTTTTTGGTTAAGTATTGGACCAAACTTGTTGGGATCAGAGTGAGACAATCAGAGATAATGCAGAGAGCTCTCAAGCCTGAGAGAAGCATTGTATTATTTTATATTCTTGACTTAATGCAATATTGACAGCAACAAATCTAAATTCGGCCCCCTAAGGAGAGTTGGCCTCTAATGTAGCTCTGTCAGCATTTTCCCTTGGATTTACTCAGTTCATCTCCACGTGGTCTTCCACAACTTCTCTTGTAATTTTATTTATCAATTTCGAAGAAATTGACAAAAAAAAAAAAAACACATTCAGCAACTTTGGAAAAATTTAAATGTATCAAACCTTATAACTCTGCGATACCTCCAATATAGAATTAGCACCAACTTCGGGGTTTAATTATATTAAGGTCGACAACCCAACAAGTATCCCCATCGAAACCTTATGAAAAAGGTTAAATACTTCGAGCTTATGTGAATAACCCGACGATCTCACCAACGGAACACTTAATGTACTTAGTCCCTGGGCCCACACTTGCACGACGTGGATTCAACAAAATAAACATTCATACCTTAAGTTTTCTCCCGAGCATGTCTGAGAGCGATCACCATTCGATAGCCAGCCTCCAGATCGGATGGCACACACGGATATCGCACTACCTCCTCAGTCGAATGTTAACGCGCGATGAGGGCGGTTTTGGAAACCCGCCTTATGCCACGTGTCCTCCAGTCTATGAAATCGCTCCAAATTCTCAAATACCGCCTGTCTCGCAAAGGCGGTGCGATCAAACTACCCCGAGTTTTGAACAGTGATTGACCAAGGCCAACCTGGGTTACGCCATTCCTTTCTATGCTCTCATGTTCACTGACTCAGGGTCTAACCTCAGGACAGAAACTCTTCAATTTACAACAAAATAGTCTATTTCTATGTAAGGGGGTTTTCACTACCTCGGGATAGAGCTCAACGACCACGATCATACACAGACCTCTGCTACAAGTGAGATTTAAAATTGTTTGGACAATTCAAGAGGAAACAATGGACAGAGAGATGTGGAGATTTTATGACAACTCTATTCAACAATTATACACAGAACAATGTTCAATCGCCTCACAATTAAACAAACTCCCTCACAAATATCAACTCAAGACAATTTGATAATCAACGAGCACTGAAATTTATTCAATCGGAAGAAATTGCTTAACACACAAGTTCACTACAGAAATATCTTCCCCTCAATACATCCAGGGGATACAATTTATATGCATTACAAGGTGTCTCTTCGGTTCCTCGGTGAGGACCGTTTATCTAAAACTTAATTACATTATTCGAGTAACTGAACTTGACAGATGGACTGAACTAAACTATTCAACTTCTATTGACTCTAACTAATCTAAATGCAACAGGCAGCTAAGGTACTGACACCTTGCTGCTACAAATTCAAATGATTTCGAACCCTCCTAGCCACAACATGTGGACAAAACCTCCTACATTGTTGGCTAGTGTCTAATGCCCCTGCATCAGACTCCCGAGGGAAATTTTCTTCATGGACTCCTATCCATGAGCTCTTCTGTTGATCTGCCTATCTTCTACAACATTCCTTCAGTCATCCAAGTGGCATCTTCTTCTGGCTGGTCCTTCCATTTGATTAAGTACTGAAAATACTCTTGTCCTCTGGTCATCCTGAACACTCTTTTGTCCAATATCTTCTCTGGTTGCAATGGTTGTGCTAGAAGTAGCTGCTTTTCCCACTCAATCTATTCCTTGTCTGCTGGTCCCTCTTCTGCACCATCCTCTTCATACTTGTACAAATCTGCAACATTAAAAATGGGAGATATTCCAACATCAGGAGGCAATTCAATCTCATAAGAATTTGCAGAAAACTTTCTAAGTATCTTGCATGGCCCGATATTTCTGAACTTTAGTTTATTATACTGCTTCTTCGGGAATATTTCCTTTCTCAAGTGTGCCAAAACCAGATCTCCTACTTCAAAATGGACTTCTTTTCTGCTCAAGTTTGCTCTGCCTTTATATTTGATGTTGCTGCCTTGTAGCTGTTGTTTCACTTGTTCGTGTATGGCTTGGATCTTTGAAGCAAATTCCTCACCATCAGCGCTCTTTAGTTATGCCTTTCCCAGATTTCTTAACTCTAATATTCCTCTGGGGTGCATTCCATAAACAATATGGAACAGACTCTGCCCTGTGCTTCCATTTGGTGAGTCATTATATGCATATTCTGCCTGGGGCAAAATATGGTCCCACTGCTTGGGATGCTCTCCTGCAAGACTTCTCAACAAGTTTCCCAGACTCCTATTCACTACCTCAGTTTTTCCATCAATCTAAGGATGATAAGCTGAGCTGAAACTCAGTTTGGTACCAAGTTTCTTCCATAGTGTTCTCCAAAAATGGCCCACAAATCTGGTGTCTCTGTCTGAAACAATACTTTTGGGCAACCCATGAAACCTAACAACTTCTTTGAAAAACAAGTTAGCAACATGGGTGGCATCACTAGTTTTATAACATGGAATAAAATGTGCCATTTTGGAAAACCTGTCCACTACAACAAAGACTGCATCATTCCCTCTCTGAGTCTTGGGCAATCCTAGAAAAAAATCCATACTCACCATGTCCCAAGGCCTGTCTGGAATAGGCAAGGGAGTGTACAATCCTGCATTCTGGCTCCTTCCTTTGGCATATTGACAGATTTTGCAATTTTTCACAAGCTTTTCCACTTCTGCTCTCATCTTGGGCCAATAATAGAAGTGACTCAGCTGCTCATAAGTCTTATCAGTACCGAAGTGTCCAGCAAGTCCACCATTATGCTTCTCCTTGATCAAATTTTCTCTCATGGAACATTTGGTACACACAATTGGTTTCTTATGAATAGTAAGTCCTCCTACAAGAAATAATCCATACACTGGCTTCTATCTATTAGAACAAGGTTACAACATGCCTCAAATGCTTCCTTAAAATCTGAATTTGTTTTATACAATTCTTTGAGAAAATCAAATCCTACAACATCAAAATTGGTTTCTTGAACAAGCATGTGCCTCCTACTCAAAGCATCAGCTACTTTATTTTCTTGGCCACTTATATATTTTAAAAAAAAATTTAAAACCTTGGAGATACTCAACCCATTTGGCATGCTTATGAATCAACTTGGGCTACTGTACAATGTACTGCAAAGCATGATTGTCAGAGTATCATACAAATTCTTTGGACATCAAATAATGCCTCCACTTTTTCAGTGCCTGAACAACTGCATAGAATTCCATCTCATAAGAGGAATACTTCCTTCTGGTGTCATTAAACTTTTCATTGAAATAGGCTACAGGCCTATCATCCTGACTCAGCATAGCTCCAATGGCTTCTCCACTGGCATCACACTTCACTTGAAATGGCTTAGTAAAATCAGGCAGAATCAAAACAGGCTTTTCAGTTATCTTTTGCTTCAAAAGTTTAAATTTTCTCTTAGCTTCAGTAGTCCATTTAAATGGTTGTTTGCTCTTTTTTATTGTCTCAATAATGGGTGCATTAATCTTACTGAAGTTTCTTATAAATTTCCTATAAAAACTGGAAAGTCCATGGAAACTCCTTACCTCAAAAACATTTCTGGGTGAAGGCCATTCCACAATTTCCTTAACCTTTTCCGAGTCCATCTTCAATCCCTCTGCAGAAACAACAAAGCCCAAATACACCAACTCTTCCTTCATGAATGAGCATTTTTTTAAGTTAATCAACAATTTCTCTTGGTGCATCTTCTTCAAGACATAATTAAGATGCCTTAAATGTTCTTCTTTAGTTTTGCTTAAAACTAATATATCATCCAGATACACTATCACAAATTTACCAATGAATTCTTTCAATACTTCATTCATAAGTCTCATGAAAGTGCTAGGTGCATTTGACAACCCAAAAGGCATTAACATCCATTCATACAGTCCTTCATTCGTTTTAAAGGCAGTTTTCCACTCATCACCCTCTCTTATTCTAATCTGATGATATCCACTTTTTAAATCTATCTTTGAAAAATATTTAGCACCACTCAAACAATCCATTAAATCCTCAAGTCTGGGCAAAGGGAATCTGTACCTGATTGTTATGTTATTGATTTCTCTGGAATCAGTATACATCCTCCAGCCTCCATCTTTCTTTGGGCTCAATACTACTGGTATTGCGCATGGACTCAAACTTTCTCTGATCAGTCCCTTGTCCACCAATTCCTGTACTTGTCTCCTGATTTCCTCATTTTCTGTGGGAGTCATTCTGTAGGTTGCCTTATTTGGTAGATTTGAACCAGGGATAAAATCTATCTGATGGCTGATCTTCCTCATAGTTGGAAACTCATCAGGTAAATCATCCACAACAATGTCACAATAACTGTCTAACATATCTTGGATTTCTATTGGCAAATCAGAAATCTTTGTAGAAGTAAGAACTACCTTAGGTTTGTAAACTAAAGCAAAGCTTACCTCTTCCTCTTCAATCTGATGTAGATATTCCTTCCCACTCAACAACAAGGTCTTTGGATCAACCACTCTGCTGGATGGATCTCCTTCTTCCATGGGTATCAATGTATGATGTACCTCGTCCTTAAAGAACTTGTAAGTGTTCTTCTTGCCATCATGCACTGCTGCTCTGTCAAACTGTGAAGGTCTACCCAGCAGTATGTGACACACATCCATGGGCATCACATCACACAGGACTTTGTCTTTATAGTTGCCCATTTTCAGCTCTATCTCACACTTTTCTTTTACAATCAGCTGGTGCCCTTTATGCAGCCAGGACACCCTGTAGGGAGTTGGATGCTCCCTTGTCTTTAGCTTCAAATTCTCTATCACCTCAGTGGAAACTAGATTTTCTGTGCTACCACTATCAATGACTAGCTGGCAGCATTTCCCCTGGACTTTGCATATGCTCCTAAACAAAGTCTTCCTTTGTGCAGGCTCAGTGACCTCTTTGGTTTGTTTCAACAAGACCTTATTAACCACCAAGGACTCTCCCCTCTCTAGTAAAATTTATTCTTTAACTGTTGCCTCTTCTCCAGCCTGGGCAACAACAGCATTTCTTGGACCAGCACCCACATTCTCTGGGAACTCATAGTGCTTGTGTCCCACTTGTTGACATCTATAGCACCTAAATTCTCTACCTCTGCCTCTGCCTCCTCTTCCTTTGTAAGAACCCATCTTGCCTCTTGCATCACCATCTATAGATGCATTCTGAGGTGAGCTACTCTTAGCTCCATCTCTGGGTGTAGCAGGCTTTCCTCTACCACCCTGACTTTCCTTTCCATTGAAAGTACCTCTCCCTTTAGCAGACTGCTTCCTCAGGAGTTTCTCCTCTGCTTTCAAGGCCATCTGATAGGCCTCTTCAACTGTCTTAGGAGACAGAAGACCAATCTCATCTTGGATCTCCAGCTTGAGACCATTCACATATCTAGTAGTCTTCTCTGGTGTGTCTTGAAATTGCCCAGCTCTTATGCTTACTCTATAGAATTCTTCTTTGTATTCCTTTACTGTCAGCAACCTCTGTCTCAGTTTCTGCATTTGCCTAAACAATGTTAGTTGATAATCACTAGGCAAGAATTTACCTTTTAACTTAGCCATCATTCTGGTCCAACTTTTGATAGGCTACTTGCCAACTCTCCTCCTTTCTGCTTGCACTCCATCCCACCAAAGTGCAGCATGTCCCTTCAGCTTTGTTACTGCAAACTTGACCTTTTTATCTTCGTTCATTTCTTCATAGTCAAAGCACTAGTTCATTTCATTAATCCAATCCACCAGCTCCTCTGGATTCAGTCCTCCTGCAAAACTTGACACTTCAATCTTGGGCTTAACTGCAGACCCCAGAACACTTCTGAGGAGCCTCATGTCAGGAGGAATCTCAGCAATTTCTCCAGCTTCTTATGTTTCAGGTTCATTGATGTCTTCAGGATCTCTGGGCTACCTTCGCTCCATGGCATCCATTCTAGCTTCAAACCTCTACAAGATCCCCAACACTTTTGCATTGGCAATGGGTCTGCCTCTCCTTCTGCCAACACCTCTACCAACTCGGATTGCCATGTTAATTCTCTGCAAAAACAACTCAAAAACACGCTCTGATACCACAATTGACAGCAACAAATATAAATTCGGCCCCCTAAGGAGAGTTGGCCTCTAATGTAGCTCTATCAGCATTTTCCCTTGGATTTACTCAGTTCATCTCCACGTGGTCTTCCACAACTTCTCTTGTAATTTTATTTATCAATTTCGAAGAAAATGACAAAAAAAAAAAACACATTCAACAACTTTGGAAAAATTTAAATATATCAAACCTTATAACTCCGTGATACCTCCAATATAGAATTGGTACCAACTTCGGGGTTTAATTATATTAAGGTCGACAACCCAACAAGTATCCCCACCAAAACCTTATGACAAAGGTTAAATAATTCGGGCTTATGTGAATAACCCGACGATCTCACCAATGGAACACTTAATGTACTTAGTCCCTGGGCCCACACCTGCACGACATGGATTCAACAAAATAAACATCCATACCTTAATTTTTCTCCCGAGCATGTCTGAGAGCAATCACCGTTCGATAGCTAGCCTCCAGATTAGACGACGCATGCAGATATCACACTACCTCCTTAGTCGAACGTTCACGCGCGATGAGGGCAGTTTTGGAAACTCGCCTTATGCCACGTGTCCTCCAGTCTATGGAATCGCTCCAAATTCTCAAATATCGCCTGTCCTGCAAAGGCGGTGCGATCAAACTACCCCAGGTTTTGAACAGTGATTGACCAAGGCCAACCTAGGTTACGCCATTCCTTTCTATGCTCTCCCGTTCACTGACTCAGGGTCTAACCTCAGGACAGAAACTCTTCAATTTACAACGAAATAGTCTATTTCTGTGTAAGCGGGGTTTTCACTACCTCGGGACAGAGCTCAACGACCACGATCATACACAGACCTCTGCTACGAGTGAGATTTACAATTGTTCGGACAATTCAAGAGGAAACAATGGACAGAGAGATGTGGATATTTTATGACAACTCTATTCAACAATTATACACATAACAGTGTTCAATCGCCCCGCAATTAAACAAACTCCCTCACAAATATCAACTCAAGACAATTTGATAATCAACGAGCACTGAAATTTATTCAATTGGAAGCAATTTATTAACACACAAGTTCACTGCAGAAATTTCTTCCCCTCAATACATCCAGGGGATAAAATTTATATTCATTACAAGGTGTCTCTTCGGTTCCTCGGTGAGGACCGTTTATCTAAAACTTAATTACATTATTCGAGTAATTGAACATGACAGATGGAATGAACTAAAGTATTCGACTTCTATTGACTATAACTAATCTAAATGCAACAGGAAGCTAAGGTACTGACACCTTGCTGCTACAAATTCAAATGATCTCGAACCCTCCTAGCCACAACATGTGGACAAAACCTCCTACATTGCTGGCTAGTGTCTAATGCCCCTGCATCAAATATACAGATAGCATGGTTTTTAGCTGAGGCTTTCCCTAGATACATCTTTGTGTTGTGAAATTGAAATTCTTTCTATTTCTTGTTCATGTGATTGTGCGATCGTAGGTTGTTTCCGCATTTTGTAGAATAGATTCAAGTATTTTATTTTAGCATATTTCAAGATCAGTTGAATCTATGTGGATTTTCTACATAATTTTTTTACTATAATTTAATTTATTTGTTAAAATTATTTCATTTTCATGCACTTAAACTAAAATTAACCAAATTTTTCAATAACCAATAAATACCTATGTAATATAAATGACGTAGTCTAACTTATAAACAAAATTACCCTTTTCAAGGCATTTTTCCTAGTTAATTTTAACCAAAATCCAATAGATATTTTTTAAAAATTGAGTTTAAGTTGTTTAATTTATAGAATTCGAGTGCCCTATGGGTTTTTTATGGTGATGAATCCATTTACGCATTCAAAAATGTATTTTAAGCAACAAAAAAACACAATATTGCTTATAATTTTATTCCCATATTTCAATGAAAAAGGCTATTTCTTCTATAAGTTAGATTATGTCAATATAAATAAATGGTTATTATTTTTAAAATAATTATATAATAATTAAATGAATCTATATTAATTTTTTTAATTGTCTAGCTATTTTTAATATATATATATATATATATATATATATATATATATATATATATATATATATATATATATATATATATATATATATATATATATATATATATATATATATATATATATATATATATATATATTAAATAAAAATCTATGCTTTGAATCAATTTTCACTTAATTATTAATGAGTTTATCCATTGTATTTGTTTACGAATAAGGATATTTGATTCGACTAATAAAATTTTAAACAGGTTAACTAACAATATTTATTAATTTTGAACTTGTTAATTAATAGTATTTTTATAAAGTTAATTTAAATATTATAAACTGATTAAGTTATATTTTGATTAACTAGTGGTTAATAAGATTTCATTTTGTTATTATCAGTCCTTGGCAAGGCAAGATTGATATACATGTAATGTCCCCGATGTTATACGGGATTTACGATTGCGGACAAAGGTATCTCCCCTAGGTTTGATGGTCAACCTAGAACAATAGAGAGACAAGGAACCCAATGCTTTTCCTTAAATTAAATAGATGATGGAGTGAGGCCTACCAGGAAATGGTCACTCACTTCGCTCCTTCTTTAGCTTGGAAGCTCCAATTTCAGCTCCAACCGCCAAAATTAGAACCTGCACAGTCAGATAACACAAGCCAAGAAACTACAGGATGTGTGTAGTATCATCTAAATACTCTATTCAATAGATCAACATGTAATTTAAATACATGAATCAACATCAAATATAGCAAAACAAAGAATTATTTGAATTAATATAAATAGAAGGAGATTACAACCATAAGTGGCAGTTGATATTGTAGAAGAGATCCTCCAAGTTATTGACTCGTCCTTTTCTTGTCAAACTATGCACCTCCAATCACCCTATGCATGAGATGATAACTACTTACTGTAGCAACATAAGGGAAAAATCACTCTCCAAAGCCAACCATTAACTCTTGCATATGAGAGGTTAAATATATAGGAGAGAGGGGTAATTTGGGATTTATTATCCAATTACCATTATAAGGCTTTAGATCCACCTTTGATGGATGGATATGATCAAAGGATAAGTGGTGGAAACTCCAAAGTAGGCTAGGATAGGATTTGAATGTCAATCCAAGGTAAGTAGTTGAAACAAATTCTGGAAACTTCTAGAAGGTGAAGCTTCCAGAATCCCACTTATTCTCCTGAAATTCTAGAACCAACACAGATGCAAAGGAGGGATTCCTGTTGGTGACTAACGTTGGCCACAGGGGAGCAACTTGTAGGTGAACACACCCTAGTAGACTTGCAGGGAACGTTGGTCCTCAAACTGGCTCAAATAGGGTAGTTTAGGGTTGAAATTTTGAGGGAGAATAACATGTTGATTGATCCCATTAGGAGGCTCACTTTGATTGAATGTGACAAAATGGCCTATAACAACCGACTACTTAGGAGAAATAAGGCAGGTTCCACTAGCCTAATAAGTTCTTGTAGGCTAAGGAGGGGAACATTTTTAATAAGGGAACATGATTAGCCTAGGAAAACTTTATAATTTCCTAAGGAGTAAAAAGGTGGACATAGCCTAGGCCAATGAAAAGTCATTTTAATTTTATAAAGTTAAATTATCATAAAGTGACTTAATAAAAAATTAAAAGGGTAAACTAGCGGAAAAAGTGGCCATTCAACCTGTTGTAGCTACTACAACCACCATCCAAATTCTTTCCCATGCTTTGATTTTGGAGTCTCCCTTCTATCCATAGGAGCTTATCATTCACTGTCACCAAGTATTTATACTTTGATCAAGTCTTATATTTTCATGTTATGCTTGTGTTTTATTTTTTTGATCTCGATCTAAATCTTTCAAGTCATGAGCAAGTTTCTGCCCAAACCTTGCAGCATTTCTAGGATTTCCTCCAGAAAATGCACAATCTTGGAAGGTAGGCCAACCTTGCCTCTAGAAACTTAGCAAACCTTCTTTTCATGCCAACCTTGAGCTTGGAAACTGTGCAATTCTAGATGGCAGCCCAACCTTGAGCCCAAAAACTATGCAAAGCATCTCTTCAACTCAAAAAATGTGTAATGCACTGAGTCAAGAATTTTCCTAGCCCTTGGGAACGAAGCAATCCCTCTTGGAATTGTGCATGGAAAGTTTCCTAAAAAATAAATATGAAAAAAATCATTCCCTATAAAATGGGGAGTCATCATTAATTTCCTGAAGGATGGCACAATTTCTATTTTTGGAACTTTCCTCCAAGTGATGCTTTTTCCTTGATTTTAGGCATGCACGTCATAAAACATAACCGGCCTAGATCTATACAATAGATTTCCCTAGAGCTCATTTTCACATTTTATCTTGGAGCTCTATCATTCCCAAGGATATCAAGGAGCCTTCGGTGGAGTTTGCGACGCTTTTCTGGGTGAGTTTTGCTTTTATCTTATTTTGCCACTTTTTCTTTCTCTTTTTTCTGTTAGCTTATGTGAGTGTTGTTTTGATTTTTTATTTTCATGATTCTAGGGCTCAATCCCAACCCTTGGCCACTGAGACTGTGCAATTATTAGTCTCTCCCTTAGTCTGCCCAAGCTGAACTTCACATTGCGTAGTTACTAGCCTCAAGCTACTCCCTTGGCTACCGAGATTGCGCAATGCGCAATTTAGGCAGCCATTCTCCCTCCTTCACCTCAAGAATTGAAAATTTATCCTTTTCATTCCAGTGATTGTTGTTGTGGTATTTCTTTGTGAGTAATTTTTTTAAGATAATTTATCTTTTCCCTTTTTGAGTTCATTTTCCTCCTACAAGTACTGTAGTTGTTGAGAACTTCTCTTCATCAATCGCTGACATCATGGTACCCAAGAGATATGCTTCAAAGGATACTATAGAGAGCAGGATCGGGGAGGAAATTGAGAGTATGCCAGTGAACTTTCCAGTTTACTTAGATACTCAACTATTCATAGAAAAGGAACCAGATATCACATGGAAGAAAGTGAAGGAAGCTTTCTTGGTAAGAAGCTTCAAACCAGATTTGGAAGACCGATAGGTGTATATCAATGTTCAACGGTCAAGATTACATAATGTTGCATGAAAGTACCCAAAATTCCCATGTGTTGACGTTGTGAGTTGGATATTGTCTCATACAGATTCAAAGACTATGACTCTAAACAGTGCCAACAGAAAAAGGCTTTCTTCTTTTCTGGCACCAGATTATCATCTCATGTATCATTTACCGGAGCCGAAATAACTCATTGAATCTTAATTTTATGTGACCACCAACTACTTGAGCACAAAGGACATTGTCAAAATTTGGGTGAAAGAGCCATCAAAGTTATGTCAGACACCCACCAACACATACAAGACAAATTATCTAAGGAGGGTCTACTAGCTCTTGATATTTTTATGTTGCAGAATCTATGGTCAGTAGAGCACTAAGACCTCCCTCAAAGGGTGAGAATTCT
The DNA here is from genome assembly GCA_034641835.2 of Pinus albicaulis. Taxonomy (NCBI): domain Eukaryota; kingdom Viridiplantae; phylum Streptophyta; class Pinopsida; order Pinales; family Pinaceae; genus Pinus; species Pinus albicaulis. Next base: position 1,757,650,119 of record CM076580.1, read on the forward strand.
TACTGAACCAGGTTGTGAATGAAGGAAAACCATTAAACTGGTCAAACTTGTTGTCTTAACAGTTGAATATCCATGTAGCCAATTCCCTGAATCCTCCCAAAGGAAAGAAAGCCATATTTTACATGTCTAACTATATACTGGATGCAATCTATGCTCACAATTCATTTGATGGCATGAATTATAATTATACACCACGAGAGTCTATCGTGCACATTTACTGCAAGCTTCTTTCGAAGTGCATCAACAGAGGAGTAATGGAGAAGTGTCCTGATCACTTCCTCATTTCGTTGTATAAGTTGGTATTTGAGGAAGAACCACCTGGCATGTCACTTGGGGCAATGGAAGAAGTGTGAGAGATAACAGATTGGTTTGCCTCACCGGATGGCACTTTCCTCAAAAATTTTGGTGGAAATAAGTCACCACATCTTTTACTGAGGTATGCCACTGATAAGCTAGTCATGCAACAATTTTCATACCATCTCTCCACAGGGTTATCAACAGCTTTGCACAAGAAGACAAAAGAACCTTTCCTTGTCCTGCCTTTGCAGATTAGATTGTATGAGATCAATAAATTGAAAGTAGCAGACATCGAAGGAAAGGCAATGGAGAAATTCACATTCGGTATTTTGGATTTCAATCCATATGATCCTCGAAATATTTTTAGAGACCATTGTGCGAGGATTCATTTCCAGTTGTTAAGAAGGAGATTATATAGGCCTGAGGAGGAATAATGGAATAATTGTTATAATGCCTCCAAGTCTCATGAACCAGTCAGATTTCCAGGAACATCGCAGGTTACTCAATCGAAGGAAGTCACTCTAGAGGCAGTACTAGAAGAAGAACACAACCTAGTGCGTGAAATGGGTAAGAGGAAGGTTGCATATAATCTAGGGGGAGAGAAAATCCACAAGATGAAATCAGGTCTATTTATTCTGAAAGTGGCTATAGCAGCAGAGAAGAAGAGGAAACAAAGGATGCAAGAAGAAAAACCAAAGCAGAGGGAAGAAAAAGAGCAGAGGAGATTACAAGAATAAAGGAAGAAGCAGGAAGAAGATGACAAAAGGTGGAATATGGAAAAAGAAGAAGTAACACGAAAATAAGCCAAAGAGTAAGAGAAGAACCAACAACTATAGGAAGAGAGAAAAAAAATATAGGATAAGGATATCCCTCAAGAGACTAAGGATGTGATTTAAATTGAAGACATGGAGGTGGAACCAGAGCCGCGGAATCAAGATGTTGATATGATTTCAAGCACTCACCAGGTCATCATTCAGTCTCCTTCCCTTCCGACATCAGAGTAACCTCCAAGCGAGGAAGAGGAAATTGTTCCTCTTGATGATGGTCTAGTCATGGAAATGTACAATCTGACTTATGACAAGCTACAGAAAAATATTGTACACGCAAGGAGGAAACATTTTCTAGATGATATCACTTCTCCTGCATTTATCAAAGAAAGGATGATTATGACATACACCAACAAAAAGCCAAATTCCATTGCAGCAACCAACTTGGCCTTCGTAAGTGCAGCAAAGTCGAATACAGAATATCTGACAACTGAGAATAAGCATATGGAAAAGAACCTATAGGTTGCAAGGCAAGAAATTGAATAGCTCCGAGCAAAACTTCAGAACGTAGCTCTCGTATAGGTTATTTGGAAGAAAAAAGGAAACCATACTTGGAGAAGTATCAAAATTCGTAGATGCAATGCAGAATATTTATGAGGAGCTCATCATCATGCATAAGTAATTTTTCCACTTGCATGGCTTGCATCAGAAGTGTAAGGATTTTGTCAAAACTCTTAAGGTTGTACAAACAGTATCGATGTTGTGCATGAATGGTCAATGCAATTCAAACGGACACTACTTGATTTGGGAAAGAAAACAAGGCAATAGGCAGAGCTGGAGAAGGAAAAGGTTCAGATACTCATCCAGAATAACAAACAACTCGCCAAGTTCATTTCCAACATTCAGACCTCATGTGCATGGTTTTAAAACATCGTGGATTTCATGGTCAAAGTGCACATGATCCCATCAGTTGGCTCACTCACTAAAGCCAAACCCAGGAATCAGGTCAGGTAAGAGATTGAAGAATACTTGGATCAGTTTAGACATTCGGGGAATTTTGGGGTCTAAAATGGGCCTCCTAAGAAAAATGTACAACAAAAATAAACTTTATAAGAATCAATAGGATTCAAGATGATGATTTCAACCATGGGGGATGATTCACCATTTTTTAAGTAAAAGGCTAAAAAGATTAAAAAATAATAAAATAATAAAACTAATTTTTCAACTCGTATTTTCAACTTATCTCCCAAAGTTTTTACTCAAATTTCGAGCGGGAGTACTCGTTGTATGAAAAATTTAATTCCTCATCCAAGGAATACCCATGTTGCATACTTTCGATGGACCCTGCTACATGAAAAATGAAAAATACATTAAAAAAAAACGTGATTGCAATCACGTTTTTCAAGTATTTCTCATTTTTCGTATAGCAGGACCCTCAAAAGTATGCAACATGGGTACTCCTTCGATGAGGAATTAAATTTTTCATCCAATGAGTACTCCTACTCGAAAATTGAGTAAAAACTTTGGTAGATAAGTTGAAAATATGAGTTGAAAATGTAGTTTTTTCCTTTTTTCCCTCTAAAATTTGATGATGTAATCGAATCTTATTTTATTATTTCCACTATTATTTTATAATATCCTTAGGAGACCCATTTTAGACCTCAAAATTCCCCTAATGTATATCGCTACCAAGGAGGATTTTGAAGTAAACAAAAGAAATATTTCGAATTACATTGGTGGCCTTGTCCAACTCAATACTATGTTGCTCCTGCTAAAGAAGTAAACTTAGATTGGTTCCAAATCAGTGTACCCAGATGCCATGGAGGTTAAATTCCGCTTCCAACCTCACACCATCACACAATTTGGGGATGTCATCGCACAATATAGATCTTGGCACCATTATGTCACTGAGAAACATCAAGTGGAGGTTGCTAAGCTGGAGTTTCCCCAAACTCAAGTTTAATGTATTTTTTCTTATTAGGTTGTCTAGTTGGCTCTACCCAATTTTGTCCCATATGGGTACGAGTGTATTGTAATATTATTTTGTAATTAATTTGTAAGTGAAATTGTAAGTGTCAACTATGGAAAATTAATATTCATGTTTTAATAAAATTAAGAGTCATCTTCTAAAGAAGTTGAAGAGTCATGAGGGGAGATGAAAAGTCACAAAGGGAGATGAAAAGTCACCCATTTTGTTATAAATATGTCCCCATAACTAAATGGATTTTGGGAGCCAAGATTTTGGCTAGGTTTTTTGCTTAGATCAGAGGCTTGGGAGCTTATTGAGAGTCTTGGCTTCTCCATAGCATAGAGGGAATACATTTATTTGTAGGAGCAGGTGTAGACTTCATGTTCCATTATTGGGGCTAGTGGTTCGTCAATGGTATATGTATGCTTGGAACTTTCAATTTAATAAAAGCTCAGAATTGCCACGTTTTCATGCATATGTTGTGGATATAGTGGGATTAATCTTGTTATGTTCGCAATATGTGTTGTTTAACTTACGCTAACACTTATGAACTATTTATTTTGCATTAGTATGAATATTGTTGAATGTGTGTTGTTGGATATTATCATCATGGTTAACTTGTAAACTATTTTGCAAGCTAACTTGTGATGTATTTTATGCTCGTGTGTTCCTTTCAATTTTGTACTATAACAGGATTATAAGGGTCTCACTGATTTTCCCCTCATTGTGTCAACCCTTCATGCAATACACTTGACCCTGCGCAAAGTCACACACTTGTTCCCACCAAAGTCACCATACACCACTCTATGTTTTATTGGAGCCAAGGCACATCATTAAAACCCATTGCTTCGACAACTAGTCTGTATTCCGGTTGGGTCTCCTACACCAACAATGTGAGGTCTAATCGAGACTTCATGGCAAGGAGACCCCCTGAATGTTGGTGGGTCCAACACTGTCAACATTTCTTACACTAGGAGGGCTAGATGACAAGATGAGCCCGTGAATTTTGTTTGAACCTTACTCATCTTTAATGGCTTCTTCCCATATATTAAACCCTAAATTTTTTTCCATAATTTTGAATTTGAAAGTGCCCATGGGAATTATTGATGACTTGTCAAATCTGAAGTTTTATGGCGAGGGTGGAACAACCATTCTCGAGCACACCGCTCGCTTCTTTGATTTTTGCACTAAACACAGTATTTATTGTGAGGATATTGTGTGCAGGTTATTCATTCTCACATTCGAAGAGTGCATAAAGCAATGGTGTTACACATGCCAACCCCTTATATTCACTCTTTTGAACATCTTGTTAAGGAGATCTACTGTGCCTTTGGAAGGTATGATTATAAATCCGTTTTCAAGAAAATCATTTATTTAATAAAAGCACCTAATGAATATCGTAATGATTTTCACGATCATTTCATTCATTTATGTTACGAATTTTCTGAAGATGATATTGACTAGCCTTTAATGAAAGAGAAATTCAAATTTCTTGTTCACATTCCTATGAATCCAAAAGAATATAAGTCTTTCGAAAGTCTCCCAACATACACCGGTTTTGGAGCTCCTAAATTTGAAATGAAGGAAGTTGTTTTTCCAAGTGACTCTTAGTATTCCCCTCATCAAACATATCCATTTACATAGGTTGAGGTTGGAGAACTTGATAATTAATCCGTTGATCCACCACCATCTTATCCTACCCCACATACTCATAATTTCAATGCAAGTTTGGATTGTGAATCTATTTTTTCTAGTGATTTTCTTTCTCCTTGTCCTCCATCCGTTGGTGTTGTTGGTCCTCCCAATTGTGAGTTGTTAGGTTCACCAGTTTCAATTGTTTCTTCTAATGTTCATGGGGATCAAACTCAGATGGAGTTAGTGTTGACCAGAAAACTTGCGATATCATTTATGATGATTATGTGTGGGAGTCTTTTTTTGAAAAATAATCTACAGTGAAATTTGATCTTTCTCCTTCTTCCCCTCTCCCTCATTATCCTGACATTTTCCATGATTCTTTCATTCCTATTGAATCTTTCGAAGAATCAGTTTCTGACGATGTTAATTTTGATCACACTTAGGACTCGTGGAATGTTATTTTTCCATATGAACTTGGAGAGGGAAAATCTTCTCTTTTTTATCTTTCTAATCCATCATATGATCATTCTGAACAAACAGAGGGTGAAATTTCTTGTTTTCAATCTTCCCCTCTTTATGATTCATCATATCATTAGTATTCATGTGTGTTCGATGATGAACTTTATGATCATGGTTGTTGTGATCTATTCATCAATTCATCTGGTCACGACTCTAATTTTTCCATTGTTGATATTTCTAAGCCACCAATTTTTGATGATCTACCATCCAATGTATTGGAACCATCACAAAATATAGAGGCACTTAAGCATGTGCTAATGGTTATGTTAGGTTCTCGTTGTCTTGCGGCTAGTTCTAATCATGATCAGGATAGTATTTCCTCTCTTAAGGATCCTCACCAGTCGAATGTACAAATTGAAAATTGGTATTTTACACAATCTTTGAATCATCCTTCTGTTTTTCATGATCCAATCACTCAATCATTGGAGGAAACATACATGGAAAGCTCTGTTGCGAAACTTAAGTTTTCCACTTTCTTTATGTTTTCCAATTTTAGAAGTTCGAAAGATTTCTCTTACATATCATGTTGTTGCGATGTGCACAAGCACCAAAATGCATCCACATAGTGTCTTGTATGTGATTTCTTTTTGTATTTTTTTGTAATCATTTTCACTCTTCGAATGTTGCAGCATGCATCGATCAAAGAATGAATACTTGTCAACAGTGAATGAATACTTGATCAAAGAATGAATACTGGATGTACTCGCGAAGAAGCAGGAAGCTCCAATTTGTATGCCATAGTACCAATCTTTTGCAACACCTTGTAAGGACCATAGTACTTTGGCGATAATTTATTATCCTTCTTAGCTTGCTTGAGGGACATTTGTTTATATGGTTGTAGCCGTAAAAATACCCAATCTCTTACATCAAAACTTCTCTCGCTACGATGTTGATCTGCCTGTTGTTTCATTCGATTTTGTGCCAAATTCAGGTTATCCTTTAAGAGTTGGAGAACTTCTTGCTGATGCTCGATGTGATCTTCCACTGCTTGAACCTTTGAATTTTCCCTTAAAGATGATGTGATGGATGGTGGATGATATCCATAGAGTGCCATAAATGGGGTCATTTTTGCTGCAGTATGGAAGGAAGTGTTATACCACCATTCAGCAAGAGGTAACCACTTGACCCATTGTGTTTGTTTATCGGATACAAAACAACGAAGATATCCTTCCAAACATTTATTTACTATCTCAGTTTGACCATCAGATTGAGGATGATAAGATGAGCTATGAGCTAATTTAGTACCCAAACAAGAAAATAACTCTGTCCAAAAATTTCCCGTAAAAATGGGATCTCTGTAGCTCACAATAACCCTTGGGCTTCCATGTAGCTTTTGAATTCTGTCCACAAATGTAGTAGCAACTGTACTTGCTTTAAATGGATGAGATAATGCACAAAAGTGTGCATACTTGGTAAATCTATCAACTACCACCATGATGACATTCTTGCCTTCGGACTTCGGTAAACCTGTGATAAAATCCATTGAAATCTCCTCCCAACGTTGACTTGGAATGGATAAAGGTTGTAGAAGTCCCGGAGTCTTAATTGTCTCCACTTTATTCTGCTGGCAAACCAAACATTCCGCCACAAACTTTTGAATATCAGATTTAAGGCCATCCCAAAAAAAATCTTTCTTCACCCTGTGGTAAGTTTTTAAAAATCCTGGGTGTCCTCCTAAAGGAGAAGTGTGCAATTCCAGAAGAATATTTTGTTTTAGTTGGGAATTCTTACAAAGATATAAGCGATCTTTGTACCATAAGGAATCATTTTTCCAACTAAATGTATCGGATGTACTAGGATCTTGTTGCAACTTTTGAATGAATGTCCATACATATTTTTCCTTCTTCCATTCATCTCTTGCTTCGGTTATCCAATCTGGTTGGATAATAGAAATGGCACAAAGCAATGCTTCCACCTCTTCATTCTTTCTTGAGAGTGCATCTGCAACAACATTAAGCTTTTCCTTTTTGTAGATTATTTCAAAGTCATAACCCAACATCTTTGTGACCCATTTTTGCTGCTCTTCTGAAGATAGTCTTTGTTCCAAAAAGTGTTTAAGACTATCATGATCAGTTTTTACCTTGAAGTGTCTTCCCATTAGGTAAGTTCGCCATTTCTTTAGTCCATGCAGTATTGCTAACATTTCCTTCTCATAAATAGGTTTCTGTAAATACTTTCCTTTGATTGGACGACTTTCAAAAGCAATGGGTCTTCCTTCCTGCATTAAAACAGCACCAATTCCATTTCCTGAGGCATCACATTCCACAATAAAGGTTTTTGTGAAGTCTGGCATAACTAAGACCGGTGCTAGGCACATTGCCTCTTTAAGATGTTCAAAGGCCTTAGTTGCTTCAGGAGTCCATGAAAATGCATCTTTCTTCAATAATGTTGTTAGAAGTGTTGCTATTCTCCCATAATTCTTAACAAACTTGCGATAATACCCTGTTAACCCGAGAAATCCTCGCAACTGCTTTATGGTTGTGGGGACTTTCCATTCCTTAATGGCTTTAATTTTTTTAGGGTCTACCTTAACACCCTCGTGAGATACAATATGACCCAAATATTCCACCTCTTGTACTCCAAAGAAACATTTGGATGTTTTTGCATATAATTGTTTCTCCTGCAATAGTTTGAGCACCCTTTCAACATGTTCAACATGATCCTTCCAAGACTTGCTGTAGATTAGTATATCATCGAAAAATACTAGCACAAATTTTCTAAGGAAGGGTTTGAAAATGGAATTCATCAACCCTTGAAATGTAGAAGGTGCATTGGTAAGGCCAAATGGCATGACCAAAAATTCATAATGACCCTCATGAGTTCGAAATGCTGTTTTTGGAATATCTTCAGTCTTCATTCTAATTTGATGATATCCCGAACGAAGATCCAACTTGGTAAAATAAATTGCTCCATGTAATTCATCCAATAATTCATCAATCACAGGAATGGGAAATTTTTCTTTAATGGTGAGCTTATTGAGCTCCCTATAATCCGGACACATTTTCCATGATCCATCCTTCTTGTGTACCAAAACTACAGGAGCAGAGAAAGAACTTTGACTAGGTTGAATTATACCCGCCTCTAACATTTCTGCAATCATACGTTCAATTTCGCTCTTTTGGAAGTAAGGATATCCATAAGGCCTGATGTTTGGAGGAACACTTCCTGGAATCAAATGAATAGCATGATCATGATCACGAATAGGTGGGAGTCCTTTGGGAGTTTCAAACACCTTGGAATGATTTTCCAAGACTTGTTGGAGATCTGCCGAAATAGATGATTTTGATGTCGGAACGTCTAGTGAGCATTATTGTGCAATTACGCCTCGTTGTTCTTTCTTTAGAAGCTTTGTCATGACATTAGAGCTTATTATCCTTCCCGGCTTCCCTTCAATACCCCGTAATTCGACTTCCTTTCCTTCTGAAAAAAAAAATCAAGAAAAGTTCTTGAAAATTAAAAGCTACCATCCCCAGAGATTGTAACCATTGTACTCCTAGTACAACATCAGCACCTCCCATAGGAATGGAAAGCATTGGACTTGTCAACACATATTCCCTCATGGTTAGCTTGATATTATGGCATTTTCCAGAACAATTTATAGTTCCTCCATTTGCAACCATCACTTGACATTCTGATGCTAGGTATAGGAAACAATTTAATTCCTTGGCTACCTTACAATGAATAAAATTATGGGTGCTACCTGAATCAATCAACACTATTACCCTTTTCTTCTTGATCTGTCCTACTATCTTGAAAGTTTGAGGAGTGGTAATTCCGGCCAGTGCATTACATGATATGGTCGGATTCATTTCTTCCTCTTCTATGGCTGGTTCCTGGTGTATATCCTCTTCTTTTTCATTTTCTTCTTCTTCTTAAAAATCTATGTTAAATAATTTCTTTTCAGCACACTTATGACCTTTAGTGTATTTGCTATCACAACTGTAGCAAAGCCCTTTTTGCTCTTTTTTCTTCCAATTGTTGTGGTGTCAACCTTGTAGGTTGTGGAAATCTAGGCATAGAAACACTTCCTTCTTTATAGAATTGAGTGGTAGGCTTCCTTGTCGCCATAATTTTACATTCAACTTTTCTTGCCAACCTGAATGCCTTCTCCAATGAATCAAGTTCCAAAACACGAACTTCATGTTGGATTTTATCCTTTAGAGTACCTAAGAAGAGATCAATCTTGTGTTCCTCTGGAATATTAGTTACCCTTATATTCAATTTTTGGAAGTCCTCAATGTGCTGCCCCACTAAACCCTTTTGTTTGAGATTTATCAATTGGCTAAAGAAGGTGTTGCTCTTTGTATCCTCATAATGTGCTATCATTTCCTCGTAAAAATTGACCAAGTGACAATTTTTTTACGGGAGCAAAGCCATTGATACCATACAAATGTATTTTGTTCTAAATGTAAAGTTGCAATGCGTACCTTTTGTGTGTTTTGCACGTTATGGAGATCAAAATATCGCTCCATCTGTAGTATCCATGTTACAGGATCCTTTCCATCAAACTTCCTCATATCCATTTTTGGAATATGGTGGTTCTTCCCACCAACATTAGAGTTTATGAAATCACGATTAACATTTATTTTGTTCTCATAATGAGGTTCTTCTACTATCTTTTCACCATTAGGAAACATTTCTTGTATCAACTTTGTCAAACCTTCGATGTCTGCTTTTAGATCATTCTTCATGTTTTCCATTTTTTCATCGATCTTAGCTTCCATACTGTATCTTAGATTCCATGCAGGCCCACTTCCATGCCATCCATCTTAGCTTCCACGCCTTTCTTCAAACCGTCCATCTTCACTTCCACGCCATCCATATTAGCTTCCATGCCTTTCTTCAAACCGTCCATCTTCACTTCCCCGCCTTTCTTCAAAACTTCCATTTCATTTTTTGTTGCTCTTTGCGAGAGTGAAATTTGTTGCACTTGCTCTTGTAATTTTGATAGATCATGTTGCAATTATTCATCTTCATGAGTCATGGTAGAGCCTTATGAAGGCTTAATGGGTGTTGAATTCTTTTTAGGCGCCATTTTAGAATCCAATATTGATACCTTTTACTTGCTTTGAGGAGCTCGATATTGAAATTGAATTATCTCTGTAATTGAAAATCTTAAATATCTGAAATTCAGCTCTGTAGTAGCCCTCTGAAGCTTCTTTCAAATTCTACAGGTCTAATCTAATTTGGATTCCCCAAGACAAATTTGTGTCCAATCTCCCACAATGACCTAATTCTAGACTGGTTCAGTAGAGCACACTTATAGGACTTGCCACGTGTCACTGTTTCGTCCTTTGTTTCTGAAATTGATAGCCAAGAAACTACAATCCGTGTACTTGCGACCAATTTTTACGGCACTCAAATCCACTGCCCATAGAGAGAGTTATTGAACTTTTCCCACGATCACCTCTTTGAGATGCAATTCAGGAGCCTGAAAAAGCACTACCTTCCACAGATCATATCTCAAAAAATATTGTGAACCAAGCTCTGAAATTTTTTGACGAATTTCCTCAGGATTTCAGCTTCGCATCATACAAATTTCAGAGTCTGAACCTTCGTAGAAACAAATTTATAGCGAAAATTCCACGATGACTTGTTTAGGAGCTTGAAAAAATACCTAACTTCCACAGATGATATCTCTGAAAATATTGCGAACCAAGCTCTGAAATTTTTAGACAATCTTCCTCAGGATTTTAGCTTCGCACCCTAAAAATTTCAGCTTCTGAAACTTCGTAGAAAAAAAGTTATAGCGAAAATGCCACGATGACCTGTTTGGAGCAGCGAAACCCTAGAATCCCAATGCTCTGATACCAAATGTTGTGTAACCAGCTCCAAAGAGAGAAGAAAAGAGATATTCACGCCTTAGAAATGAGCCACTTCGAGGGGGCAACCTCCAATACATTACATGAATGAACAATTCTTGGATGATACAATTTACAAAACCTCTTTTCTATATATAGGAGTCCATGGGGCCATAATGTAATCCTAGTGGGCCCAATGTAATCCTAGCCGACCTAACAATAATAATTTAAGGGCACAATAATAACAAAATGGGGGTTACAAGGGTACAATAATAACAATAAGGGGGTTACACTAACCACAATAAGGAACTATACTAGTAATATAGGGACCTAACATTATATTTTCATGATATCCTTGTGTTTTCTTATTTTGATCTTGATCTAAATCTTTCAAGTCACGAGCAAGTTCTGCCCAAACCTTGCAACATTGTTGGGCTTTCCTCCAAAAAAAGTGCGATATTGGAAGTTAGGCCAACCTTTCCTCGACAAAATGTGCAATCCTTCTTGGCAGGCCAACCTTTAGCTTGGAAACTACACAATTCTGGATGGAAGCCTAGCCTTGAGCCTAAGAACTTCTCAAAGAGTCTCTTTTACTCAAAAACTGCGCAATGCCCTGAGTCAAGAAGTTGCCCAATCCTTAGGAATTGCATAATCCCTCTTGGCAGTGTGCATGGAAATTTTCTCAAAAAAAGAAAAAATCGGTCCCTAGAAAATAGGGAGTCATCATTAGTTTCACAAAGGATGGCACAATTGTTATTTTTGGAACTTTCTGCCAAGTGTCATTTTTTTCCTTGATTTTAGAGCATGCACATCATAAACCCTAATCAACTTAGATCTATATAATAGATGTCCCTAGAGCTCATTTGTACATTCGGTCTTGGAGCTATAGCATTCCCAATGAGATAAAGGAGATTTCGGTGGAGTTTGCGGTGCTTTTCCATGTGAGTTTTGCTTTTGTCAATTTTTGCCACTTTTGTCATTTCACTTATGTGAGTGTTGTTTTGCTTGTTTATTTTCATTGTTGTTGGCATTTTAACTTATATTAGCTTGTACAAGTGTTGGTTCATTCTGTCGTTCGATTTTTGCAAGCATCACATCAGCTTTCTTGTTTTTTCTTATTAACGATCTTCGTTTTGGCGACTCTCCATTCATGTTTGTTTTTCCTTTGCATGTTTTTCTTCTGCACTTTATTTACTTTGATATATCTATCATTAGTCAGATAAACACTCTAAATTGCACAATCACTCATATATTCCAATTTCCCATACCCTTTCCGGGCAGATCTCCCCTTCCCTTGGCCAACAGTTGCCTTGTCTAACTGGGAATTGTGCAAGTCCAAGGTTCAAGCTAGATGCTTGGCCTCTGAGACTGTGCAATGCACAGTACCTGGCTTGCCCAACTACGTATTGTGAAGTTTCAAGGCTCAAGCCCAACCCTTGGCCACTCATATTGCGCAATGTGCGATCTCTCCCTCAGTTTTCCCAGGCTAAACTATGCACTATGTAGTTTCTAGCCTCAAGTAGCTCCCCTGGCTACTAATACTATGCAATGTGCAGTTCAAGAAGCCAGTCTCCCTCCTTCACCTCAAGAATTGTGAAATTTTTCTTGTCAGTCCAGTGGTTGTTGCTATGATCTTCTTTTGTGAGTCAATTTGCTAAGGCTAATGTATATTTTCCATGAGTGCATTTTCCTCCTATAGGTATTGCAGTTGTTGAGAAATTCTCTTCATCAGTCACTGATATCATGGTACCCAAGATATACGCTTTAAAGGATACCACAAAGAGCAACACCAAGGAGGTAGTTGAGAGTATTCTAGTTAACTTACCAGTTTACTCAGATACTCAATTGTTCATAGAAAAGGAATCATATATCACATGGTAGAAAGTGAATGAAGCTTTCTAAGCAAGAAAATTCAAAGTGGGTCTAGAAGACTGGCAGGTGTATATCAATGTTCAATGGTTAGGATTACATTAGGTTGCATGCAGGTACCTAAAATTCCCATGTGTAGACGTTGTCAGCTGGATAATCTCTCATACAGATTCAAAGACTATGACTCTAAACGGTGCCAACAGATAAAGACTTTCTTCTTTTCTGGCACCCCATTATCATTTCATGTATCATTTACCGAAACCAGAATCGCTCATGGACTCTTATTTCCATGCGACCACCAACTACTTGAGCACAAAGGACATTGTCAAAAGATGGGTGAAAGAGACAACATTTTTTTGTCAAACACCCACCAACACATACAAGACAAAGTCTCTCAAGAGGGTCTACCAACTCTTGATAGTTTTATGTTGCATAATCTATGGTCAGTATAGAAATGAGACCTTCCCTAAAGGGTGGGAATTCTTACTGAACCAATTTGGGTATGTAGCAAAACCATTCAACAGGTTAGACTTGTTGGCTTAGCAGTTGAAGATCCGTGTAGCCAATGCTCTGAATTCTCCCAAGGGAAAGAAAGCCATAATTTACATGTATTCCTATCTACTCAATGTAATCTACACTCACAATTCATTCCTTGGATTGAATTGGACTTGGACACCACGAGAGCCTATCTTGCACATTTACTGCAAGCTAATTTTAGAGTGAAACCATAGAGGAGTAATGGAGAAGCTGAATGGTCACTTCCTCATTTTGTTGTATAAGTTGATATTTAAGGAAGAACCAACTTGCATGTCACTTGTGGTAATGGAATCAATGTCAAAGATAACAGATTGGTTTGCCTCGCCAGATGGCACTTTCCTTGGAATCTTTGGCAGATAGGAGTTATCGCATATTTTACCGAGGTATGCCACCAATAAGTTAGTCATGCATGAAGTTGTGTACCATATCTCCATAGGGTTGTCAACAGCTTTGTAAAGAAAGAAGAAAGCACCTTGGCTTTTCCTTCCTTTGCAGATCAGTTTGTACGAGATAAATAACTTAAAAGTAGCAGAAACCGAAGGCAAGGCAATAGAAAAAATTGCATTTGGTAGTTTGGATTTCAATATGTATGATCATAAGAATATTTTTAGAGACCACTATGCGAGGATTCATTTCTAGCGGTTAAGCGAGAAATTATACAAGCTCGAGGAGGAAGAATGGAAGAACTATTAGAATGCCTCCAAGTCCCTTGAACCAGACGTCTTTTCGAGAACATCGTAGGTTACTCCATCAAAGGAAGTCACTCTAGAGGCAATAATAGAAGAAGAGCACAACCCAACATGTGAAAAGGATAAGAGGAAGGTTGCATAGAGTCCAAAGCGAGAGAAAAGCTACAAGATGAAAGTAGATCCAGTTATTCTTAAAGCAGCTATAGCAGTAGAGAAGAAGAGGAAACAAAGGATGAAGGAAGTATAAAAAAAGCAGAGGGAGAAGAAGAGTAGAGGATATTAGAAGAAGAAAGGAAGAAGCAAGAAGAAGAAGAAGAAAGGCAGAAGATGGAATAATAAGAAGCAACGTGAAAACAAGCTGAAGAGAAAGAGCATAACTGACAACTACAGGAGGAGAGAAAATGTATGCAAGACAAGGAGCTCCCTCGAGAGATTGAGGATGTGTTTGAAATTCAAGATACGAAGGTGGAATCGAAGCTGCAGAATCAAGATGTTGATCTTATGCCAAGCACTTATCACGTCACCATTTAGTATCCTTCCCTTCCACCAACAAAGCAAGCTCCAAGCGAGGAAGAGGAATTATTCCTCTTGATGATAGTCCAGTCATGGAAACTTTGTTACCCGGATCCCTCTTGTGGATAAGAGTGATCTCCCTAAAATCCTAAAGGAAAACTAGAAACAAATAGACAAAACAATAGCTCTTTCCTTAAACTATAACCAAAACATGAAACATGTATTATGCGAAGGATGACTTACCTATTAACAAAGTTTTTGTAGAAGTCCTTTCAGTGCTTTCTACAACTAGCTTTCCTTCAATGCCTTAGATACTTTCTGAATACTTTCCATAGCTTCTCCATGATGCTCCAAAAGAGATCTGCATAGACAAAAACATTCAAAGGGATCAAATAATCTCACATATGAAAGAAAAGGTAAATGAAATCCATAATCTATCATACAACATATAATTGAATCAATAATCAGTCATAAACCATGTGAGTGATCAAGGAATCCCACAAATAACATCAATAATGGACGAAATTAGGAAAGAACAATTACTTTGTATTAAAATCAAAAGGGAAAACAAGCTTACAACATGGTTTCCTTCATGTCACAAGCCTCTTCCAATGGTCTCCTTTCCTTCCCTTGATGACAAGCTCTTCAAACCCAAAACTAGTAGCACGAGTTTACAAATCCAAGTCTCTCATTCCTTTTGTCATATTTTCAATTTATAGGAAGGATGAGAAGGTTTCTAGTTCCACTTCTCAAGGGATATGATCCTTAATAAAAGGATATTAGTTCCATGTACCAAGGGATGAGTAGGTATGTAGTGGTTCAAGGTTTCTAATTTGGATAATATTCCTCAACCAAAGCTTCTAGAACTTACTTTTTTATTTTTACCTACTTGAACAGACTTGCGCAGTTTATAGTGGAAGAAATTGTGCAGATCTGCACAATTTGTAGTGGAAGAAATTGTGCATGCACGAGTTTTGTTCAGGAAAACTACACAGACACTCAAAAAGGGGTTTTAAGTAGTGAAAACCAAAATTCCTTTCGCCCTTGGTATTATTTTACTTCAGGCTTCATAGGGGATTCACTGGAGACACTCCATCATATGGAAAGATATCTTAATCGAAATTCATGGTGACAAAGTTTAGTGTAACAGATTGCCCCCTAAAGTGCAAAGCCAGAAAATATGTTTGATGACTGAAGCACTTTATCATGTCAAAGGTTCGAAATAGAGACCAATTAGTTGAGGACCTAAAACAAACAATTGAGGATTACCACATCATGCTTTCATATAAACGTCACTGAGGTAGGAATTCACATACTCTGAGTAAACATAACTCAATGAACTAGTAGGGAAATACACAAAGATCCATGTCAACAGTAGACATAGTATGGACGCATCCATCAATGGATCTATATTTATAATCATGGTTATTTAATAACTTCATGCAACCTCGATGGATGAAACTAGATCAAGGGTCTTGATCTCCATCTCGAAATTCGTAGTATGAATCTAACCATGCGAGTGAATGCATAAAATTTGAACATGGTAGAAACCACTTGATTACCAGTCAATGATGTGAACCGTTAACAAGTGTGAGAGAAACCACCAATAATGACAATTTATCTCAAGGTACTCCATTACAATCTATGAAGTGTGATTAAATGTTTTGAATTCGAACACTCATAGAATCATTCAATCGAATGCCAATGATGAGAACCTAGCATCAAAAGCAAGAAACCCTCTATTAAGGAATGCAAGCCTCAAGGTACTGAAAAGGGTTTCTCGATCAACTTCCTAGATAGTGAGCTAAAGTTGATAGGAAGAAATCCATCATAGGAGGGCTTACGACGTGAAACTTCATGTCAAGTTTTGAAGAACAATATTTGAAGTGATTCAGAGATGACCGACGCGATTGAAGGTTATGATTTGCAAGGTAATTTTGACTGAGGTTGGAATTCTCTTGAACATATTAGCGACACGACACTTAGACTTGGCAGCATTTGAATCAACGATATTACCCAAAACCAACTGAAGACTTTCACTGAGGCTTGATTAACTGTAAGACAAATGGATTTCCCAACCTAGACACAAATGTGATGGAGTGTCATGTTCAAGAGCGACATATTGACTTTAATAATACAAAAATGAACGTTCTTTCCCAATTTTCCCTCACCATTACTAGCAAGTACCTCTTTATTTTTACACAAGCTTGAGGAGGATAACATATGCTTGTCATCTAAGCTCGTCCTTCAGATTAGTCCTCCGAAGTATTTTAGTGAACCCTAGGAAGGAGTGGTTTAGTCCCATTGTAATTGATGGGTCCTGCATTGTTTAAATTTTACGAGTCTAGTGTAGGGTTAACTCGATGTTGTTTTCATGTTTAAAGAGTTTGAAAGGACACAAAAAGAAAACTCATTTAATTATTTCAATGTATATTTTAACGAGCCCGGAGGAAGTAAAACTTGGTTTTTTTTAATTTTTAAGGAGTCAAAAGAAAAACATAAGTAAACTCCATAGTGTTCTTTTTCATAAATTTAGTCCCTCAAGCTTGAAAAAGGATAAAATTGTTGATCATCGGTTGTCATTGATGTCAACCCAAGCAGCACCAGGGGCTACCCCAATATTTCATGGGAATTTTGACCTACCAAATTAATATATTCTGGTTCAAGAATTATTTTTATGGTTTCTACTTGTCGAGATGTTTCCGTTGATATATGGCACGCCACGTAATTCTTCACGGTTTGAGATATATTCATGTTTGAAGTTTGTAACCCTAGTTAGTGGGCTAAAACCCCATGGGGTTGTGGCATGGGTCATTGAAAAGTCATAATTAATATTTTTTAAGCTCCTAAAAGCCCTCCCATGTTCACTTGTTGAAGCCCCTATCAACCTAAACATTTATATAAATTGTGATCCTCATATCCTGGTTATGCAAGGGATTTCGTCATCTGAAACAAGTCATCGTGGAATTTTCGCTCTAATGTTTTTGCGACGAAGGTTCAAAAGCTAAAATTTGTATGAGGAGAATTTGAAATTCTGAGGAAGCTCCTGTGAAAATTTCAGATCAAGGTGCATAATATTTTCAGAGATATGATCTGTGGAAGTCAGTGTTCTTTCAGGCTCCTGAAATTCATCTCAAAGAAGTGACCTTGGGAAAATAATTATAACTCTCTCTCTGAGAATCAGATTGGAATTCTGTAAAAAGTGAAAAATAGTGCATGGACTGTAGTTTTTTCTCTATCAATTTCAGAGCTGAATGACGAAACAATGACATGTAGCATGCATACAAGTTCTCTCTACTAAAACAATCCATAATTAGGGCATTGTGAGAAATTGGGCATAACTCTCTCTTGAAGAATCCAAATTGGGTCAGACCCGTGGCATTGGAAATAAGACTCAGAGGACTACTACAAGACCGAAAATCAGATATTGGGGATCTAAAATAACAGAGATACACCAGATTCAATATCGAGGTCCTAGAAGGCAAGAAAAAGCTAGATCATGTGTTGTCAAGGGCTACAAAGGACCAGACTTTCTAGGGCAAAAAAACAAAGAAAGGTGCAGCAGAGGGTAGCATGATAAGAGCAGCAACCAAGGTGCAGAACAGCAGCAAGAATTTCATCACATGAAGTCTTCAAGTGGGAAGCACTACATATAGTCACTGTAAAGGTATCATTGTAAATACATTATTGTAAAAATTGTTCTAGTGTCTATCTGCCAAGAGTTGAAGAGGCAGTGTCGGGAGTTCTAGGATCATCATTAGGTAGCTGTGTCATAGTTGGGGTTATGTTCTAGTGTGTCTTCTTCTTCTACATCATTCTATATCATTGTAAAGTGGACCATTTTCCCTGGTACGGGAGTCTATTCTTATTTTATTCTTCTATAGGGTGGTAGGGTGGTGCTAGGGTGAGTTGTAGCTCATTGGGTGTTGGGGCATCCATTCAGTTGACTACTAAAGAATCTCGGGCGTTGGAGCGTCCATCCAGTGGGAGCTGGAGAAGAATGATTTTCTAGATTCTAGGAAGTTGGAGCTTTATTTTCAATTGGAGTTGAATATTAAAGAATTATTAGAAAAGCATTAGGTGGTTTTTGTTCCGGAGTGGGTTTCCATCTTAAAAATTGTGTGCATTTGTGCTCCTTTTTTTTGCTGCTATCATTGTAAAAACACTGATAATAATTGAAGGTTAACTAATGCTCTAATTGAAAGGAATACTGATTCACCCCCCCCCCCACTCTCAGTATTTCCAACAATTGGTATCAAAGCTTGGTTCCTTCAATAGCAGTTTAACAACTGGAAGGAGGTCATGGAGCATACTAAGAATGGTGTACCTCTGTTCAATGAAAATAATTATGCACTCTAGAAAGGAAGAATGGAGGTCTATCTCTTGGCGCAAGGTTACGAAGTATGGGACACTGTTCAAAATGGACTTACATCAACCGCGGATGAACAAGGTAAGAAGAATTTGGTAAATGATACAAAAGAAAAGAATATTATTATCAGTGGACTTATTGAATCTTCTTATCATAAGGTGTTGGGTTGTAAAACCGCCAAAAATGTATGGGAAAAGCTTGAGAATATATATGCAGGTGACTCAAATGTCAAAGAAGCAAAGCCTCAAATCTATAGAGCAAAATTTGAGCAACTCGAAATGAGAGAAGATTGCAACATTGATACATACTTCCAATACGTTGATGAAATAACCAATACTCTGGAAGGATTGGGAGAGCCAGTTGACGAGAAGACTATTATACGAAAGATTCTTAGAACGTTACCAAGGAGATTCAACCCAATGGTATCGGTCTTAGAATATAGTGCAAACCTGGACAAACTCATCAAAGAGGAATTACATGGAGTTCTCATAGCATATGAAATTGGACTTGATGAAGAAGAGGGTACTTCGCATCTAGAAACTGTGTTCATTACATCTAAGAAAACCCATAAGGACAAACAACCTTCAATTGAAAAGACATGCACCTGCAAGTGTGAAGAAAAGGGAGATGATGAAGAAGGTATTTCAGATGAAGAATATTCTTACTTTATGAGAAAACTAAAAATTGGTAAGGGAAAATTCAAAGGTAAACTTTCATTGATATGTTTCGACTGTGGTGAGGTTGGGCATTTCGCATCAAAATGTCCGAACATAAGTGATGGTAACTCAAAAGGAAAGAAAGGCTTTTATAAATTCAACAAGCAAGAATCCAAAAGGAACTTTCTCTCTAAATAAGATAGCTCATCATCCGATGAAGACAATGACAGCGAAGAAGAAGCCAATGAGAAAGTATTGTTTATGGCCAAACACAATAAACGAGATGTATCAAACAACGAAGAAGAAGGATTGACCATAAAAGATTTTTCTAAGGAAGCAATCAAACTTATAAAAGAGCTCAAGGCAGAGAAGATCCATTCCAATACTCTTGAAGAACAAGTTCAAGGTCTCAAAATTGACTTCGAAGAACATAAATACATTGAAGAGTCACTTCAAAAGAAGTTGGAAGAAATCAACCAAGAAAAGGAAGAATTAGAAGCCGAAGTAGTCTCGCTACGTAAGGAAGTGAAGAAAGGAAAAACTATCCAAAACTATGCCAATAGCTCAAGGGCATTGAAATAACTCATCAACAATCAACGATCTTACAATGACATAACTGGCATCGGTTACAAAGAAGAAGAAAGAGAACCTTCTACAACAAAATACAATGAACCTATGAGATCTGACATGCATGTAGACTTCATTGGACAAGATTCGCAAGAACAACCTTGGAAGACAATTCCTCGACGAATATTTCCATCCAGGTACCAAGATATTTTTTATGGCTACTGTTATTCATGTGGAAAATTTGGTCATAAAGTTGTAGAATGTCGCACCTACCCTAGGAACGAATACAATTCCAGGATATCTGTCAAATATGAACCTCCCAGGACTCAAAAAAACATCAATAAATTTGAAAATTTAAGAAATAATATTGAATGTTACAAATTTCGAAACTTTGGACACATAGCCAGAGACTGCAAACTTGAAAATCCTCTAGAAGAATCTTCTAAGCCATAGAACAAACGAACATGGAAGAAGAAGAAGACTGATAATTGTACTCTCACTCTCAAGGCTCAAAACAAAAAAGATGTGTGGTATGTTGATAGCGGTTGCTCAACGCATATGATTGGAGATAGAAATAAATTTGTATCTCTAAAAGATAAGAAGGATGGAATAGTGTCCTTTGGAAATGATGGATCTTCAAATGTTATAGTATCAAGTACTGTCACTCTCGGAAGAAAAGATGCTCTAGCCAAGAATGTTCTATTGGTTGAAAACATGAATCACAATCTACTCAATGTTGGACAAATGTGTGATCAAGGACACACAAAACTATTCAACTCCACAAAATGTGAAATCAGGAAAGGCAGGTATGGTGAAATTGTGGCTACAGCAAGTCGAGCTCCAAACGACATATATGTTCTGGATGAAGAAACTAAAGCATGTCTAATAGTTGAAGAGGATGATATAATATTTGGTAGCAATGATGATCGACTAAGTAAGAAGTTTGCTACAAATATGCAAAGTGATTTAGAGATGTCTTTACTTGGTGAGCTGGCATACTTCTTAGGGCTTCAAATATCTCAACAAGAGAAAGGAATATTTATATGTCAAGCCAAGTACATCAAGGAAATGCTCAAGAAATTTAAAATGGAAGATTGCAAAACCATCCTTACTCTGATGGTAACAGGTTGAAAATTGAGCATAGACGACTTATATAAGGATGTGGATCAAAGGTTGTACAGATCTATGATTGGTATTATTCTATATGTAACAACCTCCCGGCCAAATGTTATGCAAGCAGTTGGACAAGTTGCAAGATTCCAAGCAGCACCAAAATAATCACATATTATTTCCATCAAAATAATTCTTCGATATCTAAAGGGAACAAAAGAATATGGCTTGTGGTATCCCAAGGGTAAAAATTTCATTATTCATTCCTTTATAGATGCAGATTGGGCAGGAAGTGTTGATGATCGTGAGAGTACTTGTGAAGCATTGGAATATCTTCGCCAGAATCTTGGGATTCTCCCAAGTTCTCATTAGATTTTTCTTATTCATAATATAAATGGGGAGTGGAAGTGTGTACAAGTCCACAACATGGTTGTATGTCAGGGGGAGTGGAAGTGTGTACAATTCCACAAGATGGCTGTGTGTCAGAGGGAGTTACCCTTTTCCATTGATGTCAAAGGGGGAGAGAATGTTGTAGGAAGAGGTGTCATGATCATAGGGGGAGTACTTGTGTTGCAATCAATGCCAAAGGGGGAGATTTTTTATCAGCGGTTGTCATTGATGTCAACTCAAGCAGCACCAGGGGCTACCCCAATATTTCATGGGAATTTTGACCTACCAAATTAATATATTCTGGGTCAAGAATGATTTTGATGGTTTCTACTTGTCGAGATGTTTCCGTTGATATATGGCACGCCACGTAATTCTTCACGGTTTCAGAGATATTCATGTTTGAAGTTTGTAACCCTAGTTAGTGGGATAAAACCCCATGGGGTTGTGGCATGGGTCTGTTGGGGTTCCTGTAATTTGGAAGATTTGGAAATACCAAATGACAAGACAACATCGAACCACTTTGGGATCTCAGGATCTAGCCCTCCTGGATCCAGAGAGGGATCTCTCTATAAGGGTAAAGAAATGTATATCTTTGATATTCAATTTAAGGTGTTAGGCTAGTTATAGGGCACAAGGGTTGTTGTTTTGTTTGGTTGGGAAACATGAAAGAAGGGTTAAATGAATGTAAAGGAATGAATAGAGAAGGATTTCTTGGCAATGGGGAGACAAATTCAAAGAGAGCACAAGTCCAATGGGCAATGGGGTCATAAAAGGGTTTACTTGCAATTCAAATATCTAAGGCTTTCAAAAGGCTAGTCATCTAAAATAGAGGATCTCTTAAGATGATAGTATGGGATGAAACAATAAGGAAATGAAAGGGAATGAAAAGGAAAAACTTCTAAGGTGACCACTTTGGAGTAAGTCTAGAGACAAGACATGCCTTATACCTCTATGATCCAAACTCCTAATGAGGTTAACTCCGAAGACAACAATCCAGTAGTCCTCCTGACTAATTTCAGACAATAGAAAACATTTAATGTCAGACACAGAGTGAATTCTAAGATCAGATAAATGCTTTTAACCTTCTCTACTTTGGCATTCAACTCAAAGGGATCTTAGAAAGGCTAACTGTTGGAAAAGGAACTTAGGGGACAGGAATAATCACTAAATCTCCCTATTCTCCTATTCTTTCAGTAAAACCAAATAAGAACATCTAAGAAACAAAATCTAAATTCATACATCAATAAGCATGGACAAACCAACTTCTATACTGGTTAAATTATGTTGAATTTGTTCTAAGATACACAATTAGCAGAAAACATAAAGATAAGAAAGTGCAGGAAGCATTAGGGTACTTGCAGCAGTATATCCTAAGCTAAAATTATTGTTTCTTATTGGAGAAATTAAACATGATGTATAACAGAGGGAAAAAATAACAAAGAAAGAACACATCACCACTTATTTAGATCAGGATCCAATGAACATGCTTTTCATATTAGAAGAGAAAAACTAGTCACATACATTCTTCTCCAATAGCTTGATATCATCCAGAAATCATCTCCCAACCTATTTACAACTACTACTCACAGAACTTTAACTCAATGAAACAACTTACAATCAATGATTTTCAATAATCAACCAACCAACATTTACAATGTATTTCTTGTGAGTTCTTATAGATGAAAGAGTGATAGTAGTGGTAGATAGAACTTAAATGATTCATTAAAACAGAAGGAGAGGTGTCTATGAAGCCCATTCTATTTTAATATCTTTACATTGACTTTTAGTACCCTTTAGATGAAATATGGGACTTCGACAGATTGATATTAACTCCCTGGGTATGTTCTTGGAGGTACTTTTATGGCTGCAGTACTCTGTTTGTCTTCTGTGGCAAGTAAGGTGAAGATTTTGTCTTTTAGGTCTTCCATACTTCATAACCAATGCACTGACAGTTCTAGGAGATTTCTGTCATATTAATAACTGTTATAGGCTCAATGAGGCATGGAGAATGTTGTGGGAATTAGTCCTTCTTAGGAAAATAACATTCTGTTGATATGAAAGCACTGATATAACTTGTTAATGTGCTTTAGGCTTCATTAAGCCTCCATGATCATTTTATGGTCTTCATCTATGTCCTTATTCTTTTAAACATCGGATTATAAGCATTAAGTCTTCAACATTAGGCATTAATCCTTAAATTTGTCTTCTAATACTCTTTGTTGCTGCTTCTGACCTGTGCTTGTGAATATACAGGTTACGGAGGTGCAGGAGGGTTTGAATCAGGGTTAATGACACTGATCTTTCAATAAACGTGTTTTAAACCTTCCAGGGATGTCTCCTCTGTGATCTTTGGCTCTGGAAATGCCTTTCTGTGCTCTAAATCACCCTGACTGTGACTGCAGAGACAGTATGGCTTATCACCCTTTGAAAACCTGCAAAACACAATAAACTCATTAAAAAAAACCTGTGGGAGTGAGGACGACTGTTTCGGAGGCTCGTGGAGGATGGAGGAATAACGATGGAAAATGGTGGATGCAGCGAAAATGTGATGAAAAACCATGACGGAAGGCGAAAACAGGTGCAAATGAAGGTTGAGTGCGAGGTGAGTTGTGGACCATTGGATTAGGTCTATCAACGGTGATCTACGGTTGAGATCCTTCTATGAGTCATTTGGATGAATGGGAAAAGGATGGGGCGAGATTAAATGTGGGCCGTTCGATTAGAATAATCGACCGCGGAGATCTGTGGATGGAGTCGTTGGGAGAATATATGAAAAGTAAACGAGGAGGCCGTGATGTAATGTGGATCATTAGATTAGAACAAATCAATGGCTATGATTAAACCCGAAATCACATTGTGGAGGATAGGCGGTAAGGCGGAAACCGGCAGCGGTTTTCGTAAAATAAAATGAGGGGAGGCGGTATTTCCAAATAAAATGTGATTCCATACGTTAATTGACACCTGTCCCACCTAAAACCACCATTTTTCGCATTTTTTTGAAATGTTAAACCCTGGGTGCAAAAATTGTGTGAAACAGAGCGTCATCCGTCAGATCATGATGTGTTGATCGAACAGTGTGCATTGCGTGTGATGGGAGGTAAGATGCACGGACGGAAGGTGGTGGGACCCTTGGTGACGTGTGATGGCTTGGCACACAAAGGAGGGGCATCGGGCTATCGGGTTAAATCCCGACCATCATATCTTTCGGATGAACGGTCGAGATTAAGAGATGGAGCGAAACTGTTTCAAAAGAGAGAGAAAATTTAGATGGATGGGTGGAGTGCGACAAAATCTGGGTCGTTGTTCCTTGTGGATTCAATGGTCCAGATTCATTTAAAAACTTAATGTCAGGGAAGCAGGTGAAATAGAGGAAAGGATGATTGCCCGAAGGCTGTTGATCTGTGAAGATCGACGATTCATGTTAACTCCAATCAGAACGTCGGGAAATGATAGAAACAAAGGGAAAAAGGGTTCACAGAAGGTTTTTATGGCCTTTAGCGTCGGACTACAGAGCTTCAGGTCGCATGGAGGAGGGCTAAAGGAAATAATCCCTCGGGGGCTTAATTATTTAATGGAGCGGAGAAATGTTTTTTAAGCCTTTTGAAGGGATTTCGAGGTTTTTTGGCTTTTTAGCGCCCGATTGCGGGGCTGGGGTTATATGAGGAAAGGGGCTAAATTTATAAGCCCTCGGGGGCTAAAATAACTTATAATGGCAAAGACTGCTTTTAGGCCCAAAATAGTGTTTTTTAAGCCAAATGAGGGGTTCCAGTAGGCAAAAGAAGGGTTTTTAAAACCAAATAAAGGGTAATATAAGGTTCAAAAAAGGATTTTAGGAAGATTGAGGTGAAATGAAGAGGTTTTGGAGGAATTTCATGCAGGGAATAAAGGTGTCAAATGGGGATTTTGTGGGAATAAAATGGAGCAAATGGAGGCCCCTTTGAGAGCAGTTTCTTTCACAAACAGCAGAGTTCTTTAATGGAAACAACAGTGAAGATTTCTCTAAAGGGTGGGAAACACATGAAGGCTTCAAGAATGATAGATTTTCAAGGGAAATGTTTCTCTTGAAGCCTTAGAAACATATTTAGCCACCTGTTTGCTATGCCAAAATTTTATAGGTGGCTAACATTGGCTCCACATGGGGATGGCATCTTCTTGAAGGTGTCAAGAATCTCAGAAATAATCTTTGGAAGTAGGCCAGATGCCTAATCCTTGACCATCTTTCTCTTCTTTGAGCAGCTGCTACAAACATGATGAACATTACATTAGCAGCAATACTTCCCCAAACAACTACCTACCCATCCTGCTGTCCTAACATTTTTTCTTCAAGGTGCATTTAGACTTGCAGACCTTCTTCATCATTAAATTTTATTGAAAGCAGAAAAACTAATCTAATTCTACCCTTATTCCTCCATGAGACCAGATTAAACAGTTGGACTCATAGCTTCTCTACCTAAATTAATATCTGCTAGGATTAAACTGTCTAACAGATTTTCATTCTCTACATTCTAAAACAGAAATTTAAATACAGACAAACCAGGATTAGACTGTCTAGTTTGTTGTGGGTCCATGGCATAAAGACAAGTTGCACATGAACTAAAACTTTGCAGAAAATTGAAACAAAATTGTGAAGGCTTGAAATTCTAAAAATTAAAGCATCCTTCCTTCCTCTGTGACTCGGATTTTGAGCTTGTTAGAGTCACCTTTATTTCTTCATTCCAGCTCTGGTTCTGACCATGTTAGAGTTGTTTTCCTCTTCTTTGTTGGTTCAAGTTTTGAGTATGTTAGAACCAGCCCTTTTCCTCTTTCTCTGGCTCAGGTTTTGATCTAATTTGAGCCACTTTTTTCTTTTTTTCATAGGTTCAAGATTTGAGCTTGTCTGAACCTTTCCTTTCTTTTTTTTGTATATTTTTTCTTTTCTTTTCAGAACTAAAATAGAGCAATGGTATTTACAATGGAAGTGAAGAATATAAACTAAAAATTAGCAGAAGTAATGCTTGAGCATCCTTCCATTGACAGGACCCCCAAACAGATCTATACCATCTAATTCTTGCAAAAAAAAGGCATTTGGACCAATGGCAGATTGAATAATGTAAGGACCTTGCCATAAATTGTCAAATTTGCCATGCTTACCTTTATATTCTCTCCTAGAGTCCCACTTGAGTACCTTGTCCCCAATTTTGAAATCACAAGCCTTTGTCCTTTTATCAAACAAATTTTTGATGTTCTCTTGCATTTTCTGAGCTCTGTTGTAGACTTCTTCCCTTGTCTGCTGGAGATGTATGGTCTGATTGATCCTTCTAACCATGTTGTCTTCTTCTGACTGTATTTCTTGGACCAATTTTATCACTGGCACTCCTAAACTGGTAGGAAACACTGCATCTTCTCCATACACAAGCTGATAGGGAGACATTCCAATAGATTTCTTTGTTGTCAATCTGTTTGCCCATAAAGCATGCACCAACTTGTTATGCCATGATTTTTTATTATCTTCAAGCAGCTTCTTGATGATGGTCACCAAAATTTTATTTGATGATTCTGCGAGCCCATTACCTTGAGGGTAATAAGCAGTAGAATGACCAAGTGCAATCTGATACCTGTGACAAAAATCAATCATCTTTTTGGAACCAAATGCAGCAACATTATCAGTGATAATTTTCCTAGGGCAACCAAATCTAGATAGGATATGGTCTTCAAGGAATTTTATGATAACAGAGTCTGTGGAATTCCTAAAAGGGATGGCCTCTATCCATTTGGTGAAATAGTCAGTGGTTGTGAGTATCCATCTATGTTGGGCATATGAAGCAGGATGGATTTCCCCTATGAAATCTAGGCCCCACTATTGAAAAGGAGCTTCAACAGTGATTGGTTGTAAAGGTAGAGGAAGGAGTTTTCTTTTGCCCTCAAATATTTGGCACTTGTGGCAGGAAATTATCATTTTGTGGACATATTGGAATAGGGTGGGCCAGTAATAGCCAATTTTAAGGATTTTATTAGCAGTGGTTTTCCAGTAGAGATGGCCTCCACATTCACCTTCATGAAACTCATGCTTGATTCTATCTGCATCAAATTCAGGAAAACATTTAAGCAATAAACCATTGGCATTTTTCCAATATAAACATTCATTCAAAATGAAATAATTTCTAGCTTTTAACTTTAAAAATCTTGCCTTTGTCTTAGATAAATCAGGAGGGGCATTGAGATTTGTAAGCACATACAAGATATCAGCATACCAAGGTGAGTTTTGGAACTACTCTTCAACAGTGGGAGCAGGCAATCCTTCATGTTCATCCAATGCATCTACCATATTTATGTCAAGGGCTTGTAAGTTAGATTCAACCATTAATCGTGCTAAGCCTTGACCCTTGATGAGCTTAGTGGGTTTGATCTCCAAATCATACTCTAGTATCACAGCAATCCACTTGCCTCTTTTGCCATCTGTATCTTGTGACAAAATGTCTTTAACCACTATATTAGGCACAAAGGCAATAATATGAGAATGTTAAATATACACTCTGAAATCTTTCAAGGCCTTTACCAAAGCATAAGCCTGTTTTTCCATGATATTATATTTCAGAGGTGCATCTCTTAATGCCTTGCTGAAAAATGCAATTGGCTGCTCTTGTCCCTCTGGATTTTTCTGCAATAGGACAACAACCACAGTATGTTATGATGCAAATGAAAATATAAGGAAATATTTAGTAAAATCTGGGCTGATGAGAACTGGTGCTCGGGTGAGTGCATGTTTGACCAATTCGAAGGATTTTTGGCTTCTAGAGTCCATTTAACTCCTACTTATTTTTTAAGCATATTAGTCATGTTTCTAAGGAGTTCTGCTAGGTTGGGTATAAACCTCCTCAAGAAATTAATCTTCCCAATAAAGGACTGCAATTCCTTGATGTTTCTTGGGTGGCTAATTTGCAATATTCCCTCAACCCTTTTTGGGTCTATTTTAATCCCCTTTTTAGATATAATATGACTAAGAAGTTTACCTTCTTGGAGACCAAACGTTGTCTTTTTGGGATTTAAAGATAGCCCAAACCTTCTGCACTTCTCAAAGACCTTTCTCAAATGTTTAAGGTGCTCCTCATCAGTTTTGGAATAGACTATAATGTCATCAAGATACATTACAATGAAGTACCCTATTTCTTTTGAGAATGCAATGTCCATGGCTCTTGGAAAGGTGGCACTAGCATTCATTAATCCAAAAGGCATCTTCACATACATGAAAGTGCCCCAAGGAGTGGTGAAGGTTGTTTTAAGCTGATATTCTGGGAGTACTAAGACCTGGTTATACCCTGAAAAGCCATCTAACAGAGAAATCTTCTTAGAACCCACTACCTTTTGTAGGATGTGTTCCATTTTGGGTAAAGGGTAATTGTCTTTTAGTGAGGCTCTGTTTAAGTTTCTAAAGTCAATGCACAGCCTAATTTCTTCTGTCTTTTTCCTTACATCCACAAGGTTAGATACCCAATCTGAAAATCTCACAGGGACTATGATTCCAGCCTCATACATTTTCTTAATTTCCTTTTCTACCAGGGGTAACTGTACAGGGTTGATTCTGCGCAGTTTTTGCCTAAAAGGTTTCTGGTTTTCTTTCAATGGGATCTTATGCTGGATGATCTCTGTGTCATAAGCTTTCAAATCCTCATAGCTCCAGGCAAAAACATCAACAAACTCTTTAAACAAATCAATGTATTTTTGTTTCATATGAGCTGGCAAAGTCTTAGATAATTTAATCATCTTAGGCTTGTCTTTGCTGCCTATATTGCATTCTTCAACATCAGATTCAGTGGATCTATAGTGGGCTTCTTTGCCACATCACTAAAATAAAAAAGATCCTCTAGGGGTGCTAGTCCTTTGGGTATGATTTTGTCTTTAGACTGCACTATCTCTATGTCTTCTTTATCTGCGTTCTTGTATTCTTCTGTTTGATTCTCAAATTCTCTAGTCATCATGTTTATTTCTGCAGTAGGGGATGGTTTATCTTCATCAGGGGGTTCTTCATCCAAACAGTCTTCCTCAGACTTGGAATTTGAATCTGGTAATTCAAACTCATCTAGAAAGCAAGAAATCCTCTATCTGTTTGTCACCCTCAAAGACCTGCCAATATTTTTCATTATCTGGTACTGCTGGTCTATATTTTGTTTGAACAATGAGTTGTTTGTCACTAAGTGGTCTTTGATTTAAACTAGTAGCACAAGCTAAACCATTTGCAAGTATGTTTTGGCTTCTAGGGACAAAAACAAGCTCATATTATACAAATGTTTGCAAAATATCCATGGCATCATTCCTATATTCCCTTAATCTAGGATGTTTTGCAGTGTACTCTCCATTTATTTGTTTGATGACCAGTTCTGAGTCTCCATGAACAACTATCCTCTTAGCTCCTATTTTTCTCAATAGATGTAATCCTAAGAGGAGAGCCTCATATTCTGCTATGTTATTTGTACATTTGAAATTTAGCTTGAAAGCATGACTCTCAGCATAATTGTTTTTAGTATTGTGCAACCATACCCCAGCTCCCGCACTTCTTCTAGTGCAAGATCCATCAAAACTCATGCTCCATAAGGGATTGTTTGCAGATTTGTTATCAGTTTCCTCCTTACTATCATCTTGTTTGTTGAGGTTAGCAGGCTGATGGGTAATCTGCTCTCTACAGTCATGGTTCTGATTTTCTAATTCTGCAAATTGTTCCAATGTTTCTCCCTTGTTTTCCTCTGTATCTAGAGCTGCCATTATGTTCAGATTTATGGCCTCTACTCTGCTATTTGAAATTTTATTCTCTAGCTCTTGCTCATCTGTAAACTCATCATTGTAAAGGATAAAAGAGTCTAGGTCTGTATGGATAGAGTAAAGAGGGGAATTCTCTAGTTTCTCTGGGCTGCTTACCATGAATTTCATGTGTGCTTCTCTATATAGTCTCCTAGGTTGGCTAAAGACAGGGATAGTGGCATATGTCATGTCCATTTGCATTGTACCTTGTAGCTTAGCACCCCATGATCTTGAAAACAACATGCCATACTTGGGAGGCACATCAGCTACTACAACATCCATTACCATGCACTTGGCTGGGATTTGGGTCAAATTCACACATATATCTTTGATCAGGCCCAAACACTTCACTCTAGTAGAGTCAAAAGAATATAAATCCTTATATGGTCTGGTTATTTCTAGGCCTAATTTTTCCATGATCACTTTTGGCATGAGGTTATGTGAAGCCCCTGAGTCATGCATAGCATTATGTAGGATTTTGTCATGGATGTTGAGACTGACATAGAAAGGGGGCACCACTCCTTCCTGAAATTTCCCTTCAATATTTGGGCCAAACAAGAAAGTTGGTTGATCATCATTTAAGTTAACAGAGTCACTGTTTTCTCCTAAGTTTAAAGCTTTCAAAATTTTACTTTTATATACATCTTGGGTGGCCAAATCAGTGAGAGGTACAGAAATTTTGATTTTGGCAATCTCACTTTCCAGACTGAAAGGAGACTGACTCTTTGAAATGTTCAATTCTGTTTTGTTGGTCACTGTTTTATTGGCAGAATCAGCTTGCTGATTTTCATTATGTACATTGGTTGAAACTGTTTTTTCAGGAGCATTAGCTGTAATGCTAGTGCTACTAGATTCTTGAGTTGGTTTATCAGTGGTTTGGGTACTCTTAGCCTTGGTTTTACCAGAACTTTCAGCTACTGTTTTGGTATTTTCAACAGTTTCTTTAGGAGTCTTTTCGGGCCTTTTCTTGATAGTGACCTCAGAGGTTTTGGGTTTGGAAGCTTCTGGGTTCTTTTTGCTTCTGAGATCATATTGTTCTCGGACCTACATGATGGCATTATTGAATCCTAACCTATAGTCTCCAGACTCTAACCCTTCCTCATCCCAATGTGTGTATGAGGTCTGGTTGTCTTCTGTGTAAAAGGTGTGATCTTGGTGATCCACCTTCACCATGTTTATGGTAGTTCCCTCTGATTCTTCTATTATTCCCTCATCCTCAGCAAGGAAATTTTCTTGGAATGGAGGTATGATTTGTTGATCAGAATCCCTTTGCCTATTGGGAGGAGTGTTTCTCCTAAAGTTTTGGTTCTGGTTTTGAGACTCATTTCTATTCTAATTATTGACTTGGATAACCATTTTCTCCATCATCCTTTCTATCCTATTCAATTTTTTGGCTAGATCATCAAATTTGGAATCAAATGTAGAAGCTGTGGTGTCTTCCCTATAGGTTACCTTCTTTTCGGCCCTCATCCTAGCTCTTTTTTCAATCAAGTTTGCTTCTACCTCACAGCTCCCTTCTGCATGTCTTCTAGAGTTACATAATCCCTCTCCCTTAGCTGATAGGCCATATCAGCATCGAAACCTTCAGGATATTTTACTAAGGCCATGCCTTGGGGAGGTTTCATGTGAGGTGGAAGAGCATTGTAGACCTTGTTAAACCTAGTGGAGTAATCATGAACACTCTCTCCCTGATTTCTTTTAAGACTCTGATACTCTGCTAATATTTGTAGAGAGTTTCTTTTGATTTCCCATTTGTTTATGAAAGCTTGATGTAAAGAGGGAAGGTCATTGATGCTATTAGGAGTTAAGCCTTTAAACCACTTCTTTACTTCTCCTCCTAAACTTTGAGCAAATATTATCATCTGTATGGTCTCATCTTCTATTTCCATATAATCAAATGCATCTTCCATCCTGGTTACATGTTGTTGAGTTGTGGTAGATTCTTCTCCAGTGAAATGGGGAATTTTAGACTGATAGTCATTTGGTAGTGGAGCTAGAGGTTGTGGAAACACTAGGGGAGCATACCATGCTGCCATGATAGTGTTTTGTGGAGGTAGAGGGTTGGATTGAGTAGCAGGTGTATGAATGGTAGAAATGCTTGGACCAGCAGCAAACTGTTGAGCAGATTTAGGGTGAGAGAGACCCAAGTTATAAATGAAGTGGATATCAGGAGGTGTTGATGGAGGGGGTTTCTCTATCACTAATATGTTGGCCACTATGTGGTGGTGAACTTGGAGGCTCAAAGTCTGTCTGATCTATATCATTGAATGACTTAGGTCTTGGTAAATTGCTCGGTAAAGCTAAGTCAACTTGAGTATCTGATAGAGCTGCAAAGTTCTCAGGTGCTGAGTTAGCTCTATAGATGGTTCTGACAATAGTTGGATCCCTAGATTTGAAAGACTTCCTAAGAATGCTCTCAGGATCATCAACTACTTCAGGAGGATTTGGATCAGGATAAGCTCTGGTATGGATTGTTCTTGAAGCCAGTATGTTAAGTTTCATATCCAAAAAGGAGAAATCTAGCCAGATATGACACTCTTTAAAAGGAAAGCTGTCCTTAAACAAAGAAACATAATCCTCAGAGTTACCTTTAGTATGGATGATGTTGTGATGAAACTGGTCTCCCAGAGGAGTCTTGTGAAAACAGAGATAATTAGCAGGCCTACTGATCACCAGTGAAGTCTTTTGGTCATTTAGGAACCGTGGAGTCACCAGGTGGAGGGTTTAAAGTGTTTCAAGAAGATTTACTGTCCACCACAGTGATTAACTTACCAGATCAAGGCTAATTGGTCTTCTTTGATTTCTTAGGGGTGTTTTAAGGAGTTTTTTACTTAAAGCTCCCCAGTGGAGTCACCATTATGTGGGGTTCCTGTGATTTGGCAGAATTGGAAATACCAACTGACAAGACAACATCAAACCACTTTGGGATCTTAGGATCTATCCCTCCTGGATCCAGAGAGGGATCTCTCTATAAGGGTAAAGAAATGTATATCTTTGATGTTCAATTTAAGGTGTTAGGCTAGTTATAGGGCACAAGGTTTGTTGTTTTGTTTTGTTTGTTTGGCTGGGAAATGACGACAACGAAGCCGAAAGTCGCCCCTGAGGAGATTTTGTTTAACTGTCAGCGTGGCTCTGTCAGCACTCCCACAATTAGCTTCTTCAACCCCCACGTGGTATTCCCCTACTTCTTTGGTTTTAGTTATCAAATTTGAGTAATTTGATAAATAAATATAAACAACAACCTTTGGAAATTTAAATATATCTCTCGACTTTATATTAAATCCAACAGACTTTGCAAATTAGATTTTATAGCGAACCTTTGACTCCGGCCCCACACATATAATCAATAGCCAATCAAATGCACACCGTACCTTGGCTATCGTCCGCGCATCTCCATCCAACGATCACCGTCTGATGGCTCCTTCTCAGATCAATGGCGTACCATGATATCGCTCGGCTTCCTTGGTCGAACGATAACGTGCGATGGCACGCATTGAACGGCGGTTTTCCGGGGGTCCACCTCGCCACGTGTCGAGCACTCTATGGAATCGCTCCCTAACCAAGAAATATTGCTTATCCGCGAAAGGCGGTGCGATATGGGCAATCCAGCCTCATAAATTTGCTCGTGGTTTTGGAACAGTGACTGACCACGGGTTTAAGTCGGGTTTGCGCTATTATTTTATCTGCTCAGTTTACTAACTCATGGTTTAGTCCCGGTTCCAGACTTCAATTAACAACAAACGAATTCATCTCTTTATTAAGAGGGATTTCACCACTATTAAACAGAGTTCAACAACGACGGCTTTTCTACACAGACCTCGCCTGCGCGTGGAATTTCTTCATTTGTTTGGACAATTGAGAGAAGAAATGGGTAGAGAAATACAGAGATTTCGCAGTGACCTTATTCAACAAAATTTTTCTCATAATACCAATTCAAACCAAATTGCGAATCAACGACCATTGAACTTTATTCAACAGGAAACTATTGCTCAATACACGGATTTTATTGCAGAAACCTTCGTTCTTCCCCCCCATGCATTCGGGGGAATACAGTTTATATACATCAACATAGGACTCCTCGGTTCCTCTGTGAGGACCGTTTTAGAAAATCAAAAGCCTAATTACAATCATTCAACTAACTGAAACATGACAGATGGACTAACTAAACTATTCGACTTCTACAACTCTGACTAATCTAAATGATACAATCAATTGAGGTATTGACACCTAGCTGTTACAATTTTGATGATTCGGAACCCTCCTAGCCACAACATGTGGACAAAACCTCCTACATTGATGGCTAGTGTCTAATGCCCCTGCATCAGACTCCCGAGGGCAATTTTCTTCATGGGCTCCTGTCCATGAGGTCTTCCATTGATCTGCCTATCTTCAGCAACATTCCTTTAGTCATCCAAGTGGCATCTTTCTCTGGCTTATCCTTCCATTTGATTAAGTACTGAAAGTACTCTTGTCCTCTGGTCCTTTTCAACACTCTTTTGTCCAATATCTTCTCTGGTTGCAATGGTTGCGTTGGAGGTAGCTACTCTCTCCACTCAATCTGTCCCTTGTCTGCTGGTATTTCTTCTGTATCATCATCTTCATACTTGTACAAATCTGCAACATTAAAAATGGGAGATATTCCAACATCAGGAGGTAATTCAATCTCATAAGCATTTGCAGAAAACTTTCTAAGTATCTTGCATGGCCCAATCTTTTTGAACTTCAACTTGTTATACTGCTTCTTTGGGAATCTCTCCTTTCTCAAGTGTGCCAAAACCAAATCTCCTACTTCAAAATGAACTTATTTTCTGCTCAAGTCTGCTCTGCTTTTGTATCTGATGCTGCTGCCTTGTAGTTGTTGTTTCACTTTTTCATGTATGGCTTGGATCTCTGAAGCAAATTCCTCACCATCTGCACTCCTTATCTCTGCCCTTCCCAGATTTCTTAACTCTGATATTCCTCTGGGGTGCATTCCATAAACAATATGGAATGGACTCTGCCCTGTGCTTATGTTTGGTGAGTCATTATATGCATATTCTGCCTGAGGAAAAATATGGTCCCACTGCTTGGGATGCTCTCCTACAAGACTTCTCAACAAATTTCCCAGACTCCTATTCACTACCTCAGTTTGTCCATCATTCTGGGGATGATAAGCTGAGCTGAAACTCAGTTTGGTACCAAGTTTATTCCACAATGTCCTCCAAAAATGACCCACAAATCTGGTGTCTTTGTCTAAAACAATACTCTTGGGCAACCCATGCAATCTAACAACTTCCTTGAAAAACAAGTTAGCAACATGGGTGGCATCACTAGTTTTATAGCATGGAATAAAATGTGCCATTTTGGAGAATCTGTCCACCACAACAAAGACTGTATCATTTCCTCTCTGATTCTTGGGAAATCCTAGAACAAAATCCATACTCACCATGTCCAAAGGGCTGCCTGGAATAGGCAAGGGACTGTACAATCCTGCATTCTAGCTCCTTCCTTTAGCATATTGACAGATTTTGCAATTCTTCACAAACTTATCCACTTCTGCTCTCATCTTGGGCCAGTAATAGAAGTGACTCAGCTTCTCATAAGTCTTATCAGTACCAAAGTGTCCAGCAAGTCCACCACTATGCTTCTCCTTGATCAAATTTTCTCTCATGGAACAATTTGGTACACACAGTTGGTTTCTTCTGAATAGTAAGTCCTCCTGCAAGAAATAATTCAACCACTGGCTTCTATCTGTTAAAATAGGGTTACAACATGCCTCAAATGCTTCCTTAAAATCTAAATCTGTTTTATACAATTCTTTGAGAAAATCAAACCCTACAACTTCAAAATTAGTTTCTTGAACAAGCATGTGCCTCCTACTCAAAGCATCAGCTACTTTATTTGCTTGGCCACTTATATGTTTCAAAACAAAATTAAAACCTTGGAGATACTCAACCCATTTGGCATGCTTATGCTTCAACTTGGGTTGTTTTACAATATACTACAAAGCATGATTGTTAGAATACAATACAAATTCCCTAGACATCAAATAATGTCTCCACTTTTTCAATGCCTGAACAATTGCATAGAATTCCTTCTCATAAGAGGAATATTTTTTCCTGGTGTCATTTAGCTTCTCACTGAAATAGGCTACAGGCCTATCATCCTGACTCAACACAGCTCCAATGGCCTCTCCACTGGCATCACACTTTACTTGAAATGGTTTAGCAAAATCAGGCAGGATCAAAACAAGCTTCTCTGTTATCTTTTTCTTCAAAACTTTAAAGTTTCTTTCTGCTTCAGCAGTCCACTTAAATGGTTGTTTGCTCTTCTTTATTGTCTCAATTATGGGTGCATTAATCTTACTAAAGTTTCTTATAAAATTTCTGTAAAAACTGGCAAGTCCATGGAAACTTTTTACCTCAAAAACATTCCTAGGTGAAGGCCACTCCACAATTGCCTTAACCTTTTATGGGTCCATCTTTAATCCTTCTGAAGAAACAAAAAAAACCCAAATACACCAACTCTTCTTTCATGAATGCACATTTCTTTAAATTTATCAGCAGTTTCTCTTGGTACAGCTTTTTCAAGACATGATTAAGATGCCTTAAATGTTCTTCTTTAGTTCTGCTGAAAACTAATATATCATCCAGATATACTATCACAAATTTCCCAATGAATTCTTTCAATACTTCATTCATAAGCCTCATGAAAGTGCTAGGTGCATTTGACAACCCAAAAGGCATTACCATCCATTCATACAGTCCTTCATTTGTTTTAAAGGCAGTTTTCCACTCATCACCCTCTCTTATTCTAATCTAATGGTATCCACTTTTTAAATCTATCTTTGAGAAATATTTAGCACCACTCAAACAGTCAATTAAATCCTCAACCCTGGGCAAAGGGAATCTGTACCTGATTGTGATCTTATTGATTGCTTTGGAATCAGTACACATCCTCCAGCCTCCATCTTTCTTTGGGCTCAATACTGTTGGTACTGCACATGGACTCAAACTTTCTCTGATCAACCCCTTGTCCACCAATTCCTGTACTTGTCTCTTGATTTCCTCATTTTCCTTGGGAGTCATTCTGTAGGTTGCCTTATTTGGTATATTTGAACCAGGGATAAAATCTATATGATGGTTGATCTTTCTCACAGGTGGCAACTCATCAGGTAAATCATCCACAACAATGTCACAATAATTGTCTAGCATCTCTTGGATTTCTACTGGCAAATCAGAAATCTTTGTAGAAGCAAGAACTACTTTAGGTTTGCAAACTAAATCAAAACTTACCTCTTCTTCTTCTATCTACTGCAGATATTCCTTCCCGCTCAGCAACAAGGTCTTTGGATCAATCACTCTACTGGATGGCTCTCCTTCTTCCATGGGTATCAATGTATGGTGTACCCCATCTTTGAAGAACTTGTAAGTGTTCTTCTTGCCATCATGCACTGCTGCTCTGTCAAACTGCCAAGGTCTACCCAGCAGTATATGACACACATCCATGGGCATTACATCACACAGGACCTTATCTTTATATTTTCCCATTTGCAGCTCTATCTCACACTACTCTTTTACAACCAACTAGTGCCCTTTATGCAGCCAGGACACCCTGTAGGGAGTTGGATGCTCCCTTGTCTTCAACTTCAACTTTTATATCATCTCAGTGGAAACCAGATTGTCTTTGCTGCCACTATCAATGACTAGTTGGCAGCATTTCCCTTGGACTTTGCATATGCTCCTAAACAAAGTCT